>JAGFBZ010001271.1:0-320282 GCA_018398805.1 Hirundichthys speculiger | reverse complement strand
AACTAGTCCACAGATGAAGGACCGAGTCCACAGAAGAGTCCAGTCCAACAGATGGATGAACAAGTCCACAGATGAAGGAACTAGTCCACAGATGGAGGAACAAGTCCTAGATGGAGGAACAGTCCACAGATGGAGGAAGAGTCCAAGATGGGGAAACAAGTCCACAGATGAGAAAAGTCCACAGAAGGAACTAGGCCACAGATGAACAACAGTCCACAGATGGAGGAACAAGTCCACAGATGAGGAAGTCCACAGATGGAGGAAGAGTCAACAGATGGAGGAACAAGTCCACAGATGGAGGAAAGTCCACAGATGGAGAAGAGTCCCAGATGAGGAACTAGTCCACAATGGAGGAAGAGTCCACAGATGAAGGAACTTCCACAGAGAGGAGACCAATGGAGGAAAGTCCACAGATGGAGGACTAGTCCACGATGGAGGAACTAGTCCACAGATGGAGGAACATCCACAGATGAGGACCAGTCCACAGATGGAGGAACTAGTCCAAGGTGGAGGAACTAGTCCACACAGATGGAGAAGAGTCCACTGGCTAGTCCAGTAGATGGAGGAGCTTTAGTCCACAGGAAGAGAGCAAGTCCTCAGATGGAGGAACAGTCCACGATGGAGGAACTAGTCCACAGATGGAGAATAGTCCACAGATGGAGGAAGAGTCCACAGATGGAGGAACTAGTGACAGATAAGAACTAGTCCACAGAGGAGGAAAATCCACAGATTGACGAACAGTGGACAGATGGAGGATGGAGGAGTCCACAGATGGAGGAACAAGTCCACAGATGAAGGAACTAGTCCACAGATGAGAACAGGAAGGAAGTCCACAGATGGAGGAACAGTCACGATGAAGAGACCACAGAAGGAACTAGTCCACAGATGAGGAGGAAGGATAGGAGGAAAGTCCACAGATGAAACTGTCCACAGATGAGGAAGGAACAAGTCCACAGATGGAGGAACTAGTCCACAGATGGAGGAACTAGTCCACAGATGGAGGAACAAGTCACAGATGGAGGAACTAGTCCACAGATGGGAAGTCCACAGATAGTGATGGAGAGAGATAGTCCACAGATGGAGGAACAAGATCCACACAGTCCACATATGGAGGAACGAGTCCACAGATGAGGAACTAGTCCAGATGGAGGACCAAGTCACAGATGGAGGAGGTCCACGTCCACAGATGGAGGAACAAGTCCACAGATGGAGGAACTAGTCCACAGATGGAGGAAGAGTCCACAGATGGAGCCAAGTCCACAGATGAAGGAACTAGTCCACACAGGATGGAAGGACTAGTCCAGATGAGGAACGAGTCCACAGATGGAGGAACAGTCCACAGATGGGGTAACGAAAGTCCACAGATGGAGGAACTAGTCCACAGATGGAGGAAGAGTCCAGAGGAAGGAACTAGTCCACAGATGGAGGAGTCCACAGATGGAGGAACAAGTCCACAGATGGAGGAACAGTCCACAGATGGAGGAACAGTCCAACAGTTGAGGAACTAGTCCACAGATGGAGGAAGAGTCCACAGATGATGAACAAGTCCACAGGAGGAGTCCACAGATGGGGAACGAGTCCACAGATGAGGAAAGTCCACAGATGGAGGAACAAGTCCACAGATGGAGGAACGGAGGAACAGTCCACGATGGAGGAGGAAGGAAAGTCCACAGATGGAGGAACGAGTCCACAGATGGAAGGAACGAGTCCACAGATGGAGGAACGAGTCCACAGATGGAGGAACAAGTCCACAGATGGAGGAACGAGTCCACAGACAGGAGGAACGAGTCCACAGATGGAGGAACGAGTCCACAGATGGAGGAACGAGTCCACAGATGGAGGAAAGGTCCACAGAGAACAAGTCCACAGATGGAGGAAGTCCACGAGTCCACAGATGGAGGAACTAGTCCACAGATGGAGGAACGAGTCCACAGATGAGGAACGAGTCCACAGATGGAGGAACGAGTCCACAGATGGAGGAACTAGTGGACAGATGGAAGGAAGAGTCCACAGATGGAGGAACAAGTCCACAGATGGAAGGTCCACAGATGGAGGAACGAGTCCACAGATGGAGGAACGAGTCCACAGATGGAGGAACTAGTCCACAGATGGAGGAACGAGTCCCACAGATGGAGGAACGAGTCCACAGATGGAGGAACGAGTCCACAGATGGAGGAACGAGTCCACAGATGGAGGAACGAGTCACAGATGGAGGAACTAGTCCACAGATGGAGGAAACAGTCCACAGATGGAGGAACGAGTGGAGGAACAGTGAAAAGTCCACAGATGTCCACAGATGGAGGCAGAGGAACGAGTCCAGATGAGGAAAGTCCACAGATGGAGGAACCAGTCCACATAGAGGGAGTCCACAGATGGAGAGATGAGAGTCCACAGATGGAGGAAGAAGATCCACAGATGGAGGAACAAGTCCACAGATGAAGGAACTAGTCCACAGATGGAGGAACGAGTCCACAGATGGAGGAACTAGTCCACAGATGAGGAGTCACACAAGTCCACAGATGGGAACAAGTCCCACAGATGGAGGAACTAGTCCACAGATGGAGGAAGAACTAGTCCACAGATGGAGGAACAAGTCCACAGATGGAGGAACTAGTCCACAGATGGAAGGAACTAGTCCACAGATGGAGGAACAAGTCCACAGATGAGGAACTAGTCACAGAAGAACTAGTCCACAGATGGAGGACTAGTCCACAGATGAAGGAGTCCACAGATGGAGGAACTAGTCCACCAGAAGGAGTACAGATGGGGAACTAGTCCACAGGAGGAACTAGTCCAGGAGCACAAGAACAAGTCCACAGATGGAGGAACTAGTCCCACAGATGGAGGAAAGAGTCCACAGATGGAGGAACTAGTCCCAGATGGAACAAGTCCACAGATGGAGGAACTAGTGCACAGTTGAAGGAACTAGTCCACAGATGGAGGAACAAGTCCACAGGAACTAGTCCACGATGGAGGAACAAGTCCACAGATGAAAGTCCACAGAGTGGGGAATAGTCCACAGATGGAGAACAGTCCACAGATGAAGAAAGGAACTAGTCCACAGATGGAGGTCCCACAGATGAGGAGGTCCACAGAGTCCAGATGAGGTCCACAGAGTCCCGAGTCCACAGATGGAGGAACGAGTCCACAGAGATGGAGGAAAGTCCACAGATGGAGGAACAAGTAGATGGAACGCAACAGATAGTCCAACAGATGGAGGAACAAGTCCACAGATGGAGGAACACAGATGGAGGAACAGTGGAGGAGCAGGTCCACAGATGAGGAACTAGTCCACGAGATCCACAGATGGAGGAACTAGTCCACAGATGGAGGAACAAGTCCACAGATGGAGGAACAATCCACGATAGAGAAGGTCCAGATGGAGGATCTAGTCCACAGATGGAGGAGCTGATCCACAGATGGAGGAGCAGGTCCTCAGATGGAGGAACGAGTCCACAGATGAAGGAACTAGTTCCACAGATGGAGGAACGAGTCCACAGATGAAGGAACTAGTCCACAGATGGAGGAACGAGTCCACAGATGAAGGAACTAGTCCACAGATGGAGGAACTAGTCCACAGATGGAGGAGCTAGTCCATAGATGGAGGAGCTAGTCCACAGATGAAGGAGCAGGTCCTCAGATGGAAGAACAAGTCCACAGATGGAGGAACTAGTCCACAGATGGAGGAACTAGTCCACAGATGGAGAAAGAGTCCACAGATGAAGGAATTAGTCCACAGATGGAGGAAGAGACCTCAGATGGAAGAACAAGTCCACAGATGGAGGAACTAGGGCACAGTTGAAGGAACTAGTCCACAGATGGAGGAACAAGTCCACAGATGAAGGAAAAACAGATAGTCCACAGAGGAACAAGTCCACAGATGAAGGAACTAGTCCACAGATAAAGGAACTCATCCACAGATGGAGGAACAATTAGTCACAGATGAAGGAAATGGTCCACAGATGGAGGAAGAGTCCACAGATGGATGAACAAGTCCACAGAGGGAGGAACTAGTCCACAGTCACAGAAGGAAACTAGTCCACAGATGGAGGAACAGTCCACAGATGAAGGACTAGTCCACAGATGGAGGAAAAGTCCACAGATGAAGGAACTAGTCCCACAGATGGAGAACAAGTCCACAGATGAAGGAAACTAGTCCACAGATAAAGGAACTCATCCACAGATGGAGGAACAATTCCACAGATGAAGGACAGATAGTCCACAGATGGATGGATGAACAAGTCCACAGATAGAGGAACTAGTGCACAGTTGAAGGAACTAGTCCACAGATGGAGGAAGAGTCCACAGATGGAGGAACAAGTCCACAGATGAAGAACCAAGTCCACAAATGGAGGAACTAGTCCACAGATGAAGGAACTAGTCCACAGATGGAGGAACTAGTCCACAGATGGAGGAAGAGTCAACAATGGAGAAAAAGTCCACAGATGGAAAAGAATCCACAGATGGAGGAACGAGTCCACAGGACACAGATGGAGGAACTATCCACAGATGAAGGAACTAGTACACAGATGAGGAACTAGTCCACAGATGGAGGAATAAGTCCACAGATGGAGGAATAATTCCAACAGAAGGAACAAGTCCACAGATGGAGAGTCCAAGATGGAGGAAAAGTCCACAGATGAGGAACAAGTCCACAGATGGAGGAAAAGTCCACAGATGAGGAACAAGTCCACAGATGGGAGGAAGAGTCCACAGATGGAGGAACGAGTCCCACGAGTCCACAGATGGAGGAACTAGTCCCACAGATGGAGAAACTAGTCCACAGATGGAGTCCACAGATGGAGGAACTAGTCCACAGATGGAGGAAGTCCCAGATGGAGGAACTAGTTCACAGATGGAGGAACTAGTCCACAGATGGAGGAACAAGTCCACAGGTGAAGGAACTAGTCCACAAATGGAGGAGCAAGTCCACAGATAATGGAACAGGTACTCAGATGGAGGAACGAGTCCACAGATGGAGGAACTAGTCCACAGATGGAGGAACCATTGCACAGTTGAAGGAACTAGTCCACAGATGAGGAAACAAGTCCACAGATGGAGGAACTAAGTCCACAGATTGAAGGAAGATTCCACAGATGGAGGAACAGTCCACAGATGAAGAACCAAGTCCACAGATGGAGGAACTAGTCCACAGATGAAGGAACTAGTACACAGATGGAGGAACTAGTCCACAGATGGAGGAATAAGTCCACAGATGGAGGATAATTCCACAGATGAAGGAACAAGTCCACAGATGAAGGAAGAGTCCACAGATGGAGGAAAAAGTCCACAGATGGAGGAACTCCACAGATGGGAAGAGTCCACAGATGGAGGAACAGTCCACAGATGGAGGAAGAGTCCACAGATGGAGGAACGAGTCCACAGATGGAGGAACTAGTCCACAGATGGAGGAACTAGTCACACAGATGGGAAAAGAACTCCACAGATGGAGGAACTAGTCCACAGATGGAGGAACTAGTCCACAGATGGAGGAACGAGTCCACAGATGGAGGAACTAGTCCATAGATGGAGGAACTAGTCCACAGATGGAGGAACAAGTCCACAGATGGAGGAACTAGTCCACGTATGGAGGCACTAGTCCACAGATGGAGGAACAAGTCCACAGGTGAAGGAACTAGTCCACAAATGGAGGAGCAAGTCCACAGATAATGGAACAGGTACTCAGATGGAGGAACGAGTCCACAGATGGAGGAACTAGTCCACAGATGGAGGAACTAGTCCACAGATGGAGGAACAAGTCCACAGATGGAGGAAGAGTAACACAGATGGAGGGATCCACAGATGGAGGAACTAGTCCACAGATGGAGGAAAGAGTCCACAGATGGAGGAGCAGGTCCACAGATGGAGGAACGAGTCCACAGATAAAGGAACTAGTCCACAGATGGAGGAACAAGTCCACAGATAGAGGAAGAGTCACAGATGGATGAACAAGTCCACAGATGGAGGGACTATTGCACAGTTGAAGGAACTAGTCCACAGATGGAGGAAGAGTCCACAGATGGAGGAACAAGTCCACAGATGAAGAACCAAGTCCACAGATGGAGGAACTAGTCCACAGATGAAGGAACCAGTACACAGATGGAGGAACTAGTCCACAGATGGGGGAATAAGTCCACAGATGGAGGAACTAGTCCACAGATGGAGGAATAAGTCCACAGATGGAGGAATAATTCCACAGATGAAGGAACAAGTCCACAGATGAAGGAACTAGTCCACAGATGGAGGAAGAGTCCACAGATGGAGGAACGAGTGCACAGTTGAAGGAACTAGTCCACAGATGGAGGAACAAGTCCACAGATGAAGGAACTAGTCCACAGATGGAGGAAGAGTCCACAGATGGAGGAACAAGTCCACAGATGAAGGAACTAGTCCACAGATGGAGGAACAAGTCCACAGATGAAGGAACTAGTCCACAGAAAAAGGAACTCATCCACAGATGGAGGAACAATTCCACAGATGTAGGAACTAGTCCACAGATGGAGGAAGAGTCCACAGATGGATGAACAAGTCCACAGATAGAGGAACTAGTGCAAAGTTAAAGGAACTAGTCCACAGATGGAGGAAGAGTCCACAGATGGAGGAACAAGTCCACAGATGAAGAACCAAGTCCACAGATAGAGGAAGAGTCCACAGATGGAGGATCTAGTCCACAGATGGAGGAACTAGTCCACAGATGGAGGAGCTGGTCCACAGATGGAGGAGCAGGTCCACAGATGGAGGAACGAGTCCACAGATGAAGGAACTAGTCCACAGATGGAGGGACTATTGCACAGTTGAAGGAACTAGTCCACAGATGGAGGAACAAGTCCACAGATGAAGGAACTAGTCCACAGATGGAGGAAGAGTCCACAGATGGAGGAACAAGTCCACAGATGAAGAACAAAGTCCACAGATGGAGGAACTAGTCCACAGATGAAGGAACTAGTACACAGATGGAGGAACTAGTCCACAGATGGAGGAATAAGTCCACAGATGGAGGAACAAGTCCACAGATGAAGGAACAAGTCCACAGATGAAGGAAGAGTCCACAGATGGAGGAAACAGTCCACAGATGAAGGAACTAGTCCACAGATGGAGGAGGAAGAGTCCACAGATGGAGGAAACAAGTCCACAGATGGAGGAAGAGTCCACAGATGGAGGAACGAGTCCACAGATGGAGGAACGAGTCCACAGATGGAGGAACTAGTCCACAGATGGAGGAACGAGTCCACAGATGGAGGAACTAGTCCACAGATGGAGGAACTAGTCCACAGATGGAGAACGAGTCCACAGATGGAGGAACTAGTCCACAGATGGAGGAACTAGTCCACAGATGGAGGAACAAGTCCACAGATGGAGGAACTAGTCCACATATGGAGGCACTAGTCCACAGATGGAGGAACAAGTCCACAGGTGAAGGAACTAGTCCACAAATGGAGGAGCAAGTCCACAGATAATGGAACAGGTACTCAGATGGAGGAACGAGTCCACAGATGGAGGAACTAGTCCACAGATGGAGGAACTAGTCCACAGATGGAGGAACAAGTCCACAGATAGAGGAAGAGTCCACAGATGGAGGATCTAGTCCACAGATGGAGGAACTAGTCCACAGATGGAGGAGCTGGTCCACAGATGGAGGAGCAGGTCCACAGATGGAGGAACGAGTCCACAGATAAAGGAACTAGTCCACAGATGGAGGAACAAGTCCACAGATAGAGGAAGAGTCAACAGATGGATGAACAAGTCCACAGATGGAGGGACTATTGCACAGTTGAAGGAACTAGTCCACAGATGGAGGAAGAGTCCACAGATGGAGGAACAAGTCCACAGATGAAGAACCAAGTCCACAGATGGAGGAACTAGTCCACAGATGAAGGAACCAGTACACAGATGGAGGAACTAGTCCACAGATGGGGGAATAAGTCCACAGATGGAGGAACTAGTCCACAGATGGAGGAATAAGTCCACAGATGGAGGAATAATTCCACAGATGAAGGAACAAGTCCACAGATGAAGGAACTAGTCCACAGATGGAGGAACGAGTCCACAGATGGAGGAACTAGTGCACAGTTGAAGGAACTAGTCCACAGATGGAGGAACAAGTCCACAGATGAAGGAACTAGTCCACAGATGGAGGAAGAGTCCACAGATGGAGGAACAAGTCCACAGATGAAGGAACTAGTCCACAGATGGAGGAACAAGTCCACAGATGAGGGTCACAAAAGGAACATCCACAGATGGAGGAAAAGTCCACAGAAGGAACTAGTCCACAGATGGAGGAAGAGTCCACAGATGGAGGAACAAGTCCACAGATAGAGGAACAGTGGAAAGATGAAGGAACAGTCCACAGATGGAGGAACAGTCCACAGATGGAGGAACAAGTCCACAGATGGAGAAACCAAGTCCACAGATGGAGGAACTAGTCCACAGATGGAGGAACTAGTCCACAGATGGAGGAACTAGTCCACAGATGGAGGAAGAGTCCACAGATGGAGGAACGAACAGTCCACAGATGGAAGGAAGAAAGTCCACAGATGGAGGAAAACAGATAGTCCACAGATGGAGGAATAAGTCCACAGATGGAGGAATAAGTCCACAGATGGAGGAATAAGTCCACAGATGAAGGAACTAGTCCACAGATGAAGGAACTAGTCCACAGATGGAGGAAGAGTCCACAGATGGATGAACAAGTCCACAGATGGAGGGACTATTGCACAGTTGAAGGAACTAGTCCACAGATGCAGGAACAAGTCCACAGATGAAGGAACTAGTCCACAGATGGAGGAAGAGTCCACAGATGGAGGAACAAGTCCACAGATGAAGAACCAAGTCCACAGATGGAGGAACTAGTCCACAGTAAAGAAACTAGTACACAGATGGAGGAACTAGTGCACAGATGGAGGAATAAGTCCACAGATGGAGGAATAATTCCACAGATGAAGGAACAAGTCCACAGATGAAGGAAGAGTCCACAGATGGAGGAAAAAGTCCACAGATGAAGGAACTAGTCCACAGATGGAGGAAAGAGTCCACAGATGGAGGAACAAGTCCACAGATGGAGGAGAGTCCACAGATGGAGGAAAGTCCACAGATGGAGGAAAGTCCACAGATGGAGGAACTAGTCCACAGATGGAGAGAACTGAGGAACTAGTCCACAGATGGAGGAACTAGTCCACAGATGGAGGAACTAGTCCACAGATGGAGGAACTAGTCCACAGATGGAGGCACTAGTCCACAGATGGAGGAACAAGTCCACAGGTGAAGGAACTAGTCCACAAATGGAGGAGCAAGTCCACAGATAATGGAACAGGTACTCAGATGGAGGAACGAGTCCACTGATGGAGGAACTAGTCCACAGATGGAGGAACTAGTCCACAGATGGAGGAACAAGTCCACAGATAGAGGAAGAGTCCACAGATGGAGGATCTAGTCCACAGATGGAGGAAGAGTCCACAGATGGAGGAACAAGTCCACAGATGGAGGGACTATTGCACAGTTGAAGGAACTAGTCCACAGATGGAGGAACAAGTCCACAGATGAAGGAACTAGTCCACAGATGGAGGAAGAGTCCACAGATGGAGGAACAAGTCCACAGATGAAGGAACCAAGTCCACAGATGGAGGAACTAGTCCACAGATGAAGGAACTAGTACACAGATGGAGGAACTAGTCCACAGATGGAGGAATAAGTCCACAGATGGAGGAATAATTCCACAGATGAAGGAACAAGTCCACAGATGAAGGAAGAGTCCACAGATGGAGAAAAAAGTCCACAGATGAAGGAACTAGTCCACAGATGGAGGAAGAGTCCACAGATGGAGGAACAAGTCCACAGATGGAGGAAGAGTCCACAGATGAAGGAACTAGTCCACAGATGGAGGAAGAGTCCACAGATGGAGGAACAAGTCCACAGATGAAGAACCAAGTCCACAGATGGAGGAACTAGTCCACAGATAAAGAAACTAGTACACAGATGGAGGAACTAGTCCACAGATGGAGGAATAAGTCCACAGATGGAGGAATAATTCCACAGATGAAGGAACAAGTCCACAGATGAAGGAAGAGTCCACAGATGAAGGAACTAGTCCACAGATGGAGGAACTAGTCCACAGATGGAGGAACAAGTCCACAGATGGAGGAAGAGTCCACAGATGGAGGAACGAGTCCACAGATGGAGGAACAAGTCCACAGATGGAGGAACTAGTCCACAGATGGAGAAACTACTCCACAGATGGAGGAACTAGTCCACAGATGGAGGAACTAGTCCACAGATGGAGGAACAAGTCCACAGATGGAGGAACTAGTCCACAGATGGAGGCACTAGTCCACAGATGGAGGAACAAGTCCACAGGTGAAGGAACTAGTCCACAAATGGAGGAGCAAGTCCACAGATAATGGAACAGGTACTCAGATGGAGGAACGAGTCCACTGATGGAGGAACTAGTCCACAGATGGAGGAACTAGTCCACAGATGGAGGAACAACTCCACAGATAGAGGAAGAGTCCACAGATGGAGGATCTAGTCCACAGATGGAGGAAGAGTCCACAGATGGATGAACAAGTCCACAGATGGAGGGACTATTGCACAGTTGAAGGAACTAGTCCACAGATGGAGGAACAAGTCCACAGATGAAGGAACTAGTCCACAGATGGAGGAAGAGTCCACAGATGGAGGAACAAGTCCACAGATGAAGGAACCAAGTCCACAGATGGAGGAACTAGTCCACAGATGAAGGAACTAGTACACAGATGGAGGAACTAGTCCACAGATGGAGGAATAAGTCCACAGATGAGGAATAATCCACAGATGGAGGAACAAGTCCACAGATGAAGGAAGAGTCCACAGATGGAGAAAAAGTCCACAGATGAAGGAACTAGTCCACAGATGGAGGAAGAGTCCACAGATGGAGGAACAAGTCCACAGATGGAGGAAGAGTCCACAGATGGAGGAACGAGTCCACAGATGGAGGAACTAGTCCACAAATTGAGGAACTAGTCCACAGATGGAGAAACTACTCCACAGATGGAGGAACTAGTCCACAGATGGAGGAACTAGTCCACAGATGGAGGAACAAGTCCACAGATGGAGGAACTAGTCCACAGATGGAGGAACAAGTCCACAGGTGAAGGAACTAGTCCACAAATGGAGGAGCAAGTCCACAGATAATGGAACAGGTACTCAGATGGAGGAAAGAGTCCACAGATGGAGGAACTAGTCCACAGATGGAGGAACTAGTCCACAGATGGAGGAACAAGTCCACAGATGGAGGAAGAGTCCACAGATGGAGGAACTAGTCCACAGATGGAGGAACTAGTCCACAGATGGAGGAGCTGGTCCACAGATGGAGGAGCAGGTCCTCAGATGGAGGAACGAGTCCACAGATGAAGGAACTAGTCCACAGATGGAGGAACAAGTCCACAGATAGAGGAAGAGTCCACAGATGGAGGATCTAGTCCACAGATGGAGGAGTCCACAGAGTCCACAGATGGAGGAACAGTCCCACAGATGGAGGAACAAGTCCACAGATGGAGGAAACTAGTCCACAGATGGAGGAACGAGTCCACAGATGGAGGAAGAGTCCACAGATGGAGGAACTAGTCCACAGATGGAGGAACTAGTCCACAGATGGAGGAACGAGTCCACAGATGGAGGAAGAGTCCACAGATGGAGGAACTAGTCCACAGATGGAGGAACAAGTCCACAGATGAAGGAACTAGTCCATAGATGGAGGAGCTAGTCCACAGATGAAGGAGCAGGTCCTCAGATGGAAGAACAAGTCCACAGATGGAGGAACTAGTCCACAGATGGAGGAAGAGTCCACAGATGGAGGAACTAGTCCACAGATGAAGGAACTAGTCCACAGATGGAGGAACAAGTCCACAGATGAAGGAACTAGTCCACAGATGGAGGAACAAGTCCACAGATGAAGGAACTAGTCCACAGATGGAGGAAGAGTCCACAGATGGAGGAACAAGTCCACAGATGGAGGAGCTAGTAGACAGTTGAAGGAACTAGTCCACAGATGGAGGAACAAGTCCACAGTTGAAGGAACTAGTCCACAGATGGAGGAAGAGTCCACAGATGGAGGAACAAGTCCACAGATGAAAAACCAAGGGAACAGATGGAGGAACTAGTCCACAGATGAAGGAACTAGTCCACAGATGGAGGAACAAGTCCACAGATGAAGAAACTAGTCCACAGATGGAGGAAGAGTCAACAGATGGAGGAACAAGTCCGCAGATGGAGGAACTAGTCCACAGATGGAGGAACAAGTCCACAGATAAAGGAACTAGTCCACAGATGGAGGAAGAGACCTCAGATGGAAGAACAAGTCCACAGATGAAGGAACTAGTCCACAGATGAAGGAACTAGTCCACAGATGGAGGAAGACTAGTCCACAGATGGAGGAACTAGTCCACAGATGGAGGAACGAGTCCACAGATGAAGGAACTAGTCCACAGATGGAGGAACAAGTCCACAGATGAAGGAACTAGTCCACAGATGGAGGAACGAGTCCACAGATGAAGAGTCCACGATGGAGGAACGAGTCCACAAGATGAACAAGTCCAGAGATGGGGGAACTAGTACACAGTTGAAGGAACTAGTCCACACATGGAGGAACAAGTCCACAGATGAAGGAACTAGTCCACAGATGGAGGAAGAGTCCACAGATGGAGGAACAAGTCCACAGATGAAGAACCAAGTTTACAGATGGAGGAACTAGTCCACAGATGAAGGAACTAGTCCACAGATGGAGGAACAATGCCACAGATGAAGGAACTAGTCCACAGATAGAGGAAAAGTCAACAGATGGAGGAACAAGTCCGCAGATGGAGGAACTAGTCCACAGATGGAGGAACAAGTCCACAGATGAAGGAACTAGTCCACAGATGGAGGAAGAGACCTCAGATGCAAGAACAAGTCCACAGATGAAGGTACTAGTCCACAGATGGAGGAACTAGTGCACAGATGAAGGAACTAGTCCACAGATGAAGGAACTAGTCCACAGATGGAGGAAGAGTCCACAGATGAAGGAACTAGTCCACAGATGGAGGAACGAGTCCACAGATGAAGGAACTAGTCCACAGATGGAGGAAGAGTCCACAGATGGAGGAACAAGTCCACAGATGGAGGAAGAGTCCACAGATGGAGGAACAAGTCCACAGATGGAGGAACTAGTCCACAGATGGAGGAATAAGTCCACAGATGGAGGAATAAGTCCACAGATGAAAGAACAAGTCCACAGATGAAGGAAGAGTCCACAGATGGAGGAATAAGTCCACAGATGAAGGAACTAGTCCACAGATGGAGGAACGAGTCCACAGATGAGGAAACTAGTCCACAGATGGAGGAACAAGTCCACAGATGAAGGAACTAGTCCACAGATGGAGGAACAAGTCCACAGATGAAGGAACTAGTCCACAGATGGAGGAAGAGTCCACAGATGGATGAACAAGTCCACAGATGAAGGAACTAGTCCACAGATGGAGGAAGAGACCTCAGATGGAAGAACAAGTCCACAGATGAAGGTACTAGTCCACAGATGGAGGAACTAGTGCACAGATGAAGGAACTAGTCCACAGATGAAGGAACTAGTCCACAGATGGAGGAAGAGTCCACAGATGAAG
The DNA here is from genome assembly GCA_018398805.1 of Hirundichthys speculiger. NCBI lineage: Eukaryota > Metazoa > Chordata > Actinopteri > Beloniformes > Exocoetidae > Hirundichthys > Hirundichthys speculiger. Next base: position 306,654 of record JAGFBZ010001271.1, on the reverse strand, counting down.
GAACTAGTCCACAGATGAAGGGAACGAGTCCACAGATGAAGGAACTAGTCCACAGATGGAGGAAGAGTCCACAGATGGAGGAACAAGTCCACAGATGGAGGAATAAGTTCACAGATGAAGGAACTAGTCCACAGATGGAGGAAAAGTCCACAGATGGAGGAACAAGTCCACAGATGGAGGAAGAGTCCTTGAACAGCTGCTGCTGGAAGAGGCTCATCAACGGCCCATTTATCACATGCTCTTATTGTCCAGTGCAACTTGTGTATATTTTTTTTTCACTTCACAATGCATTTTTTGACAGATGTGACTAATACTCTGGCTTATAGTCCGGAAAATATGGTACTTATTATCTCATTCCAAAAGTAATTACAGTACTTTTGTCAAAAAAAAAAAAAAAAAAAAAAAAAAGAAGAAAAAAGTAATAATGAAACAGGAATTTATTTACTTGTTTTTATTTTCTTCAGTAACGAGTCCAACATTGTTGGTAGCAGATCTCCTGGTGGTCATAGTCACATACCGTATTTCAAAAGTACAAGCTGACAGGGTGCATTTTAAAGATACTTGGCTTAACTTTGAGTGAACTAAAAATGTATCAAATCATATCTATATTATATAGTCATGAAGTTAAAATAGCCTCAATACACAGTGTACTACAGTAGACTATGAAGTAGAAACTATCGTCTAATAATGTGTAACTGTCCATTTATTGACTAGATTATCAATGAGCAACTGCTGGGCATCCATATGTTACTATAAGAGAACCAGTGTTTTGGCAGTTTTGTGTAAAATTAATAAATAAAACAATTAATGAAACAGTTAAATCATCATTATAACTGTCAATGTATACCATGCGCTACTTCCAATACAGTATGCCGGTCCTTTTCGATACTACCTCTCACAATCGAGACATAAACTCAAACACATCAGCATACTGTAAGTAGAGTATGTGGAGGGTGGTAGTAAGATCATTCCTTTCAGCCTCTTGGCCTTTTTAACCTCCAGTTTGTAGCTGTTATTAAATCTGGAGCTCAGTGTAGCAACTGCAACCATAAGTCAACCTGACAGCAGCCCTCTGGTCCCTCAGAGAGGAAACCTCAGCCCTTATTTCAACACACGTGCATACACACACACACACACACACACACTAACAAGCATGTAGGACACACTACCTAAAATGTGCTTGGAATGTTTCGTTTTTCCTAAATGGCTACACCTGTGGCTCCTTCTCTTAACTGGGTTAAAAAAGAAAAAAAAATCCATGACCCATTGACTGGTCTCAGTTATGTTAATCTTATTTGTTTGGGTCTTTGAACTCTAAAAATGCAGTTTGCTAGATTTAATATTCTTAATAATCCCTATCTGCTACAGGGCTTTGAGGGGTTTAATACAATGATTCACATTCAGGGTAATAGAAAGCAAAAACAGTAAACACATAAGTGAACGGGTCGCTGAAAGAGGGAACATATCAAGTACACAAGTGGTCTTGCTATAATAAGTTAAATTAAATGATTTAAAAAGAAGGAGGAAATGAAAAGATCTGGGAACAGTTTTATCTGAAAACACAATCGGATTCTTCACACAGCTTCACACTTTTGTGTTTCCATTTATTCACAACAACTGTCGAGTGCTGGCAATTTTATTTCCCATTTTGTGATTTTGGATCAACAGTCATAACTCTTTATCAACATTTTTTAGCTGAGTCAGTCGGCTTTTCTTTTATGAGGTTTTCTTCTGTTTCCGAAGCCAAAGTTCCATCAAAGCTGTCTGTCCTTTTCAACATGAGAAAAAGACTGTGAGAAGACCAACTGGACCAGATCAGAACTCAGCTGAAGAGCTGGTTATCCATCAAAAATACTTATCAGCTTTTGTTGGAGCCACTGACTGAATTGCTCTTTTGATTATCAATGCACCAATTAAAACTGGTGGTGCCGGTATGGTAGGGAGTATTGTATGAAATGATATAGTTTAAATCTGTCAAGCAGGCTTGAGCTTACATACATTCTACACCGCTGCGACGATCCAACAGCTCCCAAGAACACTGAGATCTCACAGACACAAACACACAGAAAGTACAAGCTCTTGAATGTTTTATGATTTCACAATTGCACTGTAGGAGGAGTGAGTTTCTGATGCTCTGAAATTATGTAAGAGTTTAAAATATGCTATAAGTCAGACTATAAATCAGACTGTTCTCACAGAAATACTTGAAATGTGCATGACTCCTTCTTCTCCACCACATTACGTGCCAGTACAACAAAAAAACAGCAAACTTTTCATCTGCTGAATGTTTGTTGCATGCAAAGATGTGGCAGTTGTTGCAGCTATCTCTGTGAGAGCACCCTGCTTCGTTACCTGGGTGACATGTCCCGTCTCAGGTGGTAACACTTCTGTCATCCTCAGGCTGCAAAACCGAAACCATGTAAGGTGTTTTTAAAGCGCCACAAAGGAACTTTTGCGTTATTCAGCTCATGTGTGGAATAGTGGTACACAGCTGTTGCTAGAGACGGGAGGGATATGAGTCCAAAGTTTCTTCTACTGATAGCAGGGATGAGAGGCTCAGAGATGATGCTTCCCAAAAGTAAGCAAATATTCCTTCAAATGAAACTAAATCTGCTGCTTTAAAGAGGATGTCTTGCATTTGTCAAGTTGACAAATGCTGTTAGCAACTTTATTTCACACAGGACGCGTGCACTCACCAGCTGTTTGTTCAACTGCTTGCTAATGCAAATAGCGAATCAGCCAATCACACGGCAGCAAGTCAGTGCATTTATGCACGTAGGCATGGTCAAGACAACGTGCTGAAGTTCAAAGCGAATATCAGAAAGGAGATTTAAGTTACATGGTTGTTGGTGCCCGACGTGGCTGGTCTGGGTCTTTCGGAAACTGTTGATCTACTGGGATTTTCACCCACATCTCTAGGGTTTATGGAGAATTTTTCGAAAAAAAAAAAAAGAACCTCTAATTACAATCAAGGTCTTCAGATTACCATCTCTGAAAGCGCAATACGTTGAACCTTGAAGCGGATGAGCTACAGCAGCAGAAGACCACATCAGGCGCCGCTCCTGTCAGCGAAGAGCAGGAAACTGAGGCTACAAGTCACACAGACTCACCAAAACTGGAAGATTGAACAAAAAAATGTTGCCTGGTCTGATGAGTCTCAGTTTCAGCTGCAACAGTGAGACAGTAGGGTCAGAAACAGCATGAACGCATGGATCCAACCTGCCTTGTATCAACGACTCAGGCTGCTGGTGGTCATGTAATGATGAGGGGGATATTATCTTGGCACACTGTGGGCACCTTATTACCAGCTGACCATGGTTTAAATGCTGTAGTGTTAGGATCTGAGATCGGTTGGGTGCTTTGGGGGTTTTCTTTTTTAATTTTCTTGAGTCTTGTCTTGCTGTCTGGTATCTCTATCCCCTTCCGTTAACTTGGATTACTGCAAGGCACCTTATGATGACACTTCTGTACCCCCCCCCCCCCCCTTACCCATTTAAGTGAATGTTGTATATATGCTAATGTGTGCAATATGCTTGATTCTTTTGTTAATGTGTATTATTTAATGTGTATTATGTGTAATGTGTATTATTGAGTATGCTACTTGGCACCTTAATTTCCTTTGGGATTAATAAAGTTACTCTACTCTACTACTCTACCTCAGTTTTATTTTAACACTGTTCCCTTGCCGGGTCTTGTTCTGTTTTACTTCCTCATTTAATTTTCATTATTATTTTTACCTGTGCCATTATTCATATATTGTCCTGTCATTCCCCTCTTGTTTGCCAGTTTGTCCTGTTCACTACCTGTTCAGTACTTGTAACCTTCTATTGTTCCTGATGATTCCTGTTCTCTGCCCTGTTGTCTCCTTTTGGACTGTCCACTGGTTTGTGCTTTAGATTAGATAGTTTAGTTTGGTTTTGTAGTTTTGTTCCTATTTTGTGTTGATCTACACGACTCCCTGCACTGGCAGTGTTTTTTTTTGTCTGCATTTGGATCTTATCTACAACCAAAATCATAACATACACCCTACCTGAGTATTGTTGCTGACCATGTCTGACCATCCCGTTATGACCAGTGTACCTATCTTCTGGTGGCTACTTCCACCAGGATAATGCACCATGTCACAAAGCTCTAATGATCTCCAACAGGTTTTTTGAACAGGGCAATAACCTCTCTGCACTCTAATGGCCTTCACAGTATCTAAATCTCAATCAAATACAGCACCTTTGGGCTATGCATCTGCAGAAACTGCAGGATGGTATCATGTGGACCAAAGTCTGAGGAATGTCTCCAACACCTTGTTTGGATCTATGTCACGAAGAATTATTAGGTAGTCCTGAAGGCTAAAGGCCTTTAACCTGCTACTAGCAAGGTGTACCGAATAGAGTGGCAGGTAAGTTAGACAATTTGGATTTAAACAGTCCTCTTTATCGTGGTGTTCACATTTGGACATCATGAGACCAAGACGACACAAGCGATCAACAGAAACTGGCCACTGCAACATTCCAAACGGCATGTTGAATATCCCTAACTTTTTGTGAGTAGTATATATACATACATACATGAGTTGAACAAGAGTAGAACAGAGAAAGCCAAATGAAACATCCAGTACGGTTCAGTACAAGCCCACCTATGCTTGTGGTGTGGCCCGGATAAATGGTTGGAACATCTTCAGACTGTAATATCGCTTTGCCTCCCATTGTTGGCAAATTAAACCAAAAGAAGCCAGAACTGGTTCTTCCAAATGGTGTGTGGAGACTCTTGAAGCTGTGATCTGCAGATTCAACACAATTCACCAGCAATCATGTTTGATTTTGCTCATGTGTCCTGCAACACATGGACACACACAAATCATATAGACATGTTAATCAGGTTTAAAAAGTTTTTTTCAATAAAGAGGAACTTAACAGGGAAAAAAGTAGATCTCAACAGTTTTCTTATCACATCAAAAACATTAAAAGAGAATACGAGTCAAACAAAACTTGCAGGTAAATAAACCTGTTTTAAATTCAGGTTACTGTGAAAATATGCTCCACAGATTTCCAACATCTTACAGCTGCAACAGTCCGGTTTCCTAGTTTTGTGTTGATCTTGTATCAATTTCAGCTCGCATGTTAACAAGGGTGGATTTCCAGCGTGGAGGAAGGAAAGGTACTGATATTGTTTGTAAGCAGTGGCAATGATTTAACAGGGCTGAGTGCTGTGTGGGGGAGCTGTTAGCTGGGAGAGGCTGGGATGGGAAGTCTGGGAAAGTCCTAATGACAGACTGGTGGTGAGACGAGACACAGAGCCATAACCATGAATCACGTGGTAATTAATGACCAGGTTCCCATGGTTGGGACTTGTTTGATGCTAAAACAAAAGCTATCTGGGCCACGCAAGCGATATTTACACACATTAGACAGATTAAGATAGGAAGAGGCAGGGGTGAGGGAGGGGAGGTGGGACGGGGTTAAAGGGAGCTGCTTATGTGTTGTTTGTGATAAGGTGGGGGGGGGGGGGGGGGGGGGGGGATAGCGACATGACCAGCAGGTAAAGTGGAGCAGAGACAGACTGGAGCTAATGAAGGAGTGTAGGACCAGCTGGCTGCCTGTCTGCAGAGTGAAGAGGAGGGCCAAAGGTCCTGCTAATGATAGCTCCAACCTCTCCAAACTGCACCGAGGTCACACAGAGGGGCAATAAAGAAAAGCTGCCTGCACAAAGACATTAGTGTCAAAAAGTCAAAATCATGAGGTTGCTGCATGCATTCTTGTGAAGTTACAGACTTTTCTCGCTCACCTTCTCAACAATGAGTCATGGAGTCAGTTTCTCACAGGAAAGAAAGGAGAGAGAGGAGACCTAAAAATGAAATGAAGCAGACGTTAAAGCTCAGTGACAGGAAGGATAAGGGGATTCTGTTGATACAATAATAAATAAATACATTTAAACTCCAAACATCATCATAAATCTCCAGTGAAACCTTCCAGCATTAAGTCCGATGATTATGATTTGGCCGGAACGGGAAAAGAAAAAAGCTTTTCATCAAAAATGTTTTCAGTTGTGTTATTACAAGAAAATCCTCTGGTTGTTATCACTGATGATATTCTCCAAATTAAGCTCTCTACAAGGGAAAGAAAAAACAGTAGCAGTCTCACGTCTTCTCTGAATCATTTCTTACGTCACATCTGTGGCATGCTGGGACTGAAATGGTTGTAGGAATGATTTTCATCAGAAAACTGGTTTGTGGATGAAAACCTGAAAAACAAACAATATTCCCACCGGTCACATTGTTAGTCTGTGCCTTGTCTTGCTCTTCACCGCTGCCAAACAAAATGTGGGTTCTCTTTATAAACTCAACGTTTGAGACTGATCGAGTAGGTTCGCATGCAAGCCACTTGGGTTTTAATGCTGGTTTGTGGTTGTGGTTTATTTTGATGATTTTATTACAATTATTGAAATGTTGCACACTAAACTGAAATTCATAGTTATGGAAAGTACATTAAACTCATGAAGCGCCATAAATAAAACATACTGTCGTGTAAAACTAATGTCTGTATTATACAGGTATGTCTGTAGTTAATTATACTGTCTGCAGTTGTCAATGGTATCTCGGGTGCTGGCAGATGTCGAAGTCCTCCTTTATGCTCACTGCGCTTTACGCAACCGCACAGATCGTCTTGCACAATAAAAGCCGCAGCACACAGAACATAAACACACTTCAGAGTGTATAATGTAAAACAAGCTGGTAACGATGGTGCCCAATTAAAGGGGTCAGTGCCATCAAAGGGGAGGAAGTGTATGCTGCTCTGACAGGCGGGCGAGCTGTCAGCCACGCAGAGGGCGGGGCCAGTTAGGTGTGAGCAGGAAGTCCTGATGGGTGTGAGAACAGGAAGATAAAAGACCGGGTGGAGTCCAGATCTTGGAGGACCATGTACACAAACACAAACACTGGTGGGACAGTCTCAGTTCGGCAACAATGAATCAGATTGTTACTAACTGTGTATACTGAACCCAGTGATGATGCTTTTCAATTGTGCTCTATTTTTATATACTCTTCACACATTCTCAAAGTTTTTTGACTGATGCATTCTAAGAGAAAGAAATTTTACATGAACCACCGATTTTAGATTCAAATATCCATTCTGAAAAAGTCTTAAAAAGAGGTAAAAGTGGTGGCATTTGGAGAAAGCATTGTCTCAAAAGAGCCATAAAAGAAGATCTTAAAAGAAGATCGGTTAGTTTGATTAAGGGTTATTGTATCATTAGTTGTTTGTATATGAACAACATTTGATCACATTTATTTTCCAAAGAAAAATAAAACTGCCATTCGTATTTTATACCAGTTTTAATCCCATTGAGGGTTTTAGGGGTTACTGTTGAGAAGCAGGGTGCACCCTTGACAGGCCACCTGTTTATCACAAGGTCACAGAGATGCTGATATTCACGTTTTCAGCGAAGGTAGCATCGACAACCGACATGAGATGGGTGCTTTTGGACTTTTGAAGGAGCACTCAGAAAATCCATGCAAGCCAGACAAGGACAGTCAAGATTTGAACCGGGAACTTTATTGCTGTGAGGCACCAGTGGTAACCACCACACCAACAAGCTGGACGGTAATTAAACCTGCTCATTAAAGCTGCAAAACTGTTCTAATCAATGCTGTCTGGGGTCCACTGTCCAACGTTCTTCATGATTTTGTCTTTTTAAGAGGACAGACGGAATAATTAAGAGCATCAGACAGTGAGTAGTGGTGGCTGCACTCAAAACCACTAAATCCAACACTGCCACCGGACCGGAAAACATCTGTAAGTGGACCCTAAGACACTGTGCTGAACAGCTGGGGGGTGTTTTCTAGCAGCTGTTTCAGAATTCCTTAAACTGCTGCCCTGGAAGTGGAAACATTCCAGTTATTCCCAAACCAAATATTGGCCCCACAAGGGTTCAGGATGACCTGAGGCCTGTGGGTCTGACTTCACTGATGATGAAGGCAACGCAGAAGGCTGTTAAAAGCTACATCACCAGGACTGTGGATCCTTTAATGGACTTACTCCAGTTTGTATACAGGGCTGGAAAAGGTATAGATGGTGCCAAGATATTTATCTTTATTTATCCATGAACAAACACCATAAAAATCCCAGCACCATATGGCAGATTCCTGTTTGCAGCCATACATTCCAGCTAGAAAGTTAATATGCAGCCTTTGATTCAGTAGATCATGACAGTTTACTATCATGTGTGGCCGTGGAAGGTACAGTCCTTTATTGCTTCAGGTCATATTTGACTGACAGGCGTTTCTCTGTGGTTGTCTGGACCAGTATTTTTCAGCTGCATCCCCACTTAATTGTGGGGTACCACAAGGCTCCATTCTGGGTCCAGTTCTTTTTGCTTCCTCTGGGCCCTGTCTTTCAGAACCATAACACTGTTTTTCACTGTTTTGCTGATGATTTGAAAATGTATCTGCCCATACAGAAAAAGACTGATTGTATACGTTTGTTATACAGTCTTAAGGAAATACACTCATGGTTGGAGATAAACTTGCTCAATTTGAATAAGAACAAGAGAAATTATTGTTTTGGTCAGTTAGACATTTTAGATGGACATTACGGTGTAGTTGACAAATTATCTATCTACTGTAAGCAATTTGTGAGAAAAGTAGCTTATTTTTCTCTTTAGCTAAGTAACTTGAAGTCCTATCTCTTCCTACCAAAAACTTTGAAAGTTACCTGTAGACTAGCTTATTGTAACTCTTTACTTTGGGACTGATCAGTCATTACTCCATCACTTACAAACTGTTCAGAACACAGCAGCTCGCCTTCTGACAGGGAAACATCGTCAGTACATCACTCCTGTGCTGACTTCCCATCACTGGCTTCCTGTCCAGTTCAGGATCCAGTTTAAAATGTTATTGTTAATTTTTTTAGTCTTAACAACATGGTGCCACCTTATTAGTCAGAGCTTTTAAACTTTCATTGTCCAGTCAGAGCACTGAGATCAACCAACCAGCTGTTCTTGACAGGTCCAAGATCTAAATGAAAAGAGAGCAGAGCTGATGGAGCTTTTTTCTGAGTACAGGTACCTGGGCACAATTTTTGATGGCCTTATGAGGTTTTCTTCCAACACTGAGGAAATCCTAAAGAAGTGTCACCAGAGACAGTATCTGAACGGGAAGCTGAGATTCTCTGAAGTAAATAAAAGCATTCTGATGACCTTTTACCGTAGCTTCACTCAGACTGCGCTCACCTTCTTATTCACCTGCTTGCGAAATTGAACGCGCTTAGAGGTGGGGTAGGTGTTGTTTTTTTTGCATCACTTTTTACAATATTGCCTGAAAACCTTTTCACATTCCCATTACACCCACTGAAATAAAATGTTTGCAAAAAAAAAACCAAATGTTTTGGTCCGGTCTAGAGGGTATAATCAGAGAAAAACTCTGACCAATCAAAATAGTGATCATCATTACTTTCATTGGCTGCCTAATACATCCATCAAATATCAATGCACTCCCACCCACCCCTCCCTCCCTCCCTGCGGTTCATGTAGTCGTGAATCGTGTGAAGGCGTGGTTTCGAGAGGTGAGCTGAAGAGGAGGAGGCGGAGCCTTTGGGAGGAGGGAGGGAGTGTATATTTTCAAAATCTCACTTGAGTTGGATTGCTGGAACCGTTTTTCAACCCCACCTTTAAACACCATCACAAAAGTCTTTTATAAAATCATTGGACATCCTTTAGAGCTCTGTCTGTGTTTTGTGATCAACATATTCCATGGACTGTTTGCAGAATCCTATAAAACTCCTCACACATGTTGCATTGTTTTCAAGTGACTCCCATCAGACCTCAGACGGTCCAGTCCAGGTTGCAGTTCAGCTCCTGAACTCTGACCCCTCCCTCCTGAAGCTCTGCACTGATGCTCTGTCCCCAAATAGACTGTTTCATTTATTAACTGATTGCATGCAGCACTTTGACACTGAGCACATTGTTAGTGACAGTCATCGTGGACTGCACTGTTTATGTCTTTTGCACTTTCATTTTGCATTTTGCACATGTTGTGTTTTTGACGTACTGAGTGTTTTTAGTCTTTTTGCCTATTTGTCCCTATGGGACAAATAAAGTGTTTTGAATTGAATAGAATTGAATGCTTAACCTTATTACTCCATTCATCCACTCTTGGCATTGAACCAGTCCTGTTTTGTGGCTGTTTGTGCCGCCCGTTCTGGGGGACCTGAGCATGCCATCAGCATGTACCAGGCAGTGATAAGATAAAAAGCGGACCTACAGGGGTTGGACAATGAAACTGAAACACCTGGTTTTAGAGCACAATCATTTATTAGTATGGTGTAGGGCCTCCTTTAACGGACAGTTACAGTGTCAATTTGTCTTGGGAATGACATATACAAGTCCTGCACAGTGGTCAGAGGGATTTGAAGCCATTCTTCCTGCAGGACAGTGGCCAGGTTGCTACGTGATGCTGGTGGAGGAAAACGTTCCTGACTTGTTCCTCCAAAACACCCCAAAATTGCTCAATAATATTCAGATCTGGTGACTGCAGGCCAAAGGAGATGTTCAACTTCACTTTCATGTTCATCAAACCAATCTTTCACCAGTCTTGCTGGGTGTACTGGTGCATTGTCATCCTGATACACGGCACCACCTTCAGGATACAATGTTTGAACCACTGGATGAACATGGTCCTCCAGAATGGTTTGGTAGTCTCTGGCAGTGACGCACCCATCCAGCACAAGTATTGGACCAAGGGAATGCCATGATATGGCAGCCCAAACCATCACTGATCCACCCCCATGCTGCAGTCTGGGCATGCATCAGTCTGGGTGGTCTGCTTCTTTGGGGCTTCTAACTCTCCCAGATGTGGGGAAAACAGTAAAGCTGGACTCATCAGAGAACAATACATGTTTCACATTGTCCTCAGCCCAATATTTCTACTCCTTGCACCATTGAAACCAACGTTTGGCATTGAAACGAGTGACCAAAGGTTTGGCTATAGCAGCCCGGCCGTGTATTCTGACCCTGTGGAGCTGCTGACGGACAGTTCTGGTGGAAACAGGAGAGTTGAGGTGCACATTTAATTCTGTCATGATTTGGGCAGCTGTAGTTTTATGTTTTTTGGATACAATCCAGGGATGTTCAGGTGCTAACGCACCTGAACATCCCTTTCAGACAGCTTCCTCTTGGGTCCACAGTTAATCCTGTTGGATGTGGTTCGTCCTTCTTGGTGGTATGCTGACGTTACCCTGAATACCGTGGCTCTTGATACATCACAAAGACTTGCTGTCTTGGTCACAGATGCGCCAGCAAGACGTGCACCAACAACTTGTCCTCTTTTGAACTCTGATATGTCACCCATGATGTTGTGTGCATTGTAATATTCTGAGCAAAACTGTGCTCTTACCCTGATACCTGAACCTTCACACTCTGCTCTTACTGGTGCTGTGTGGAATTAATGAGGACTGGCCACTAGGCTGATCCAATCTAGCCATGAAACCTCCCACACTAAAATGAGTTTCAGTTTCATCGTCCAATCCCTGTACTGCTCCACAAAAAATAATTAGCATTTTCAACTATTTATTTTAATTTGAATTGGTATTAAGTCGGATTTACAGGTACGTGATTCATGCTTCTGCACCCTCTCTTCTCTTTCACTTTCAATATGAAGACGTCTTTTGTTGTCCAATTGAATCCTGGATTTGTAGCTTCATTAATTCTGGAAACTTGACAATGGATTTGTGTACTTTTAAGTACCACAGAAGGTGCAAGCCAATCAAATCACTTGAGTTTGATCAAGTTTGATCTTTTGACTTACTGTCAAATCAAATCCTTAAAGCATGTGAAAAGAACTTGAAGTAAAGGGTTTGCTCTATTTGTTGGACAAACATTGTTCATTTTGAAACGAGTTCTCCAGCATTCAACTTTTCAATCCTCAACTCTTGCTTGAGGATTAAAATGAGTACACTGTAGCAAAGGTCAGTGTCAATTTAACTTTATAGGCTTCCGAGCAGAGGGAGCTTCAGCACTCGATGTTATCTGAGAGGTTTGGTGGGTTGGAATTTTCCTTGAAGACGTGTTTCCACCCATGGCGGCGCTCTTGTCCCATCCCACAGGCTTACACTCTTTCTCCCTGGGTATCAAAATCAGCAGACCGAGTCCAGACACTTCACACACTGACAAGATGGAACTATTTTCAGCCAGCATCAAAAGGGAGACCTGAGAAAGAAAGAAAGAAAAAAGTGTCCTGTCGTTGGTGTGTGTGTGTGTTATCTATATCCATACATACTAGCACCAATGTGACTTTGTGTGCATGTTTACCACCACTTTTAGATTTGTTTTACATTTGTGCTTCAAAAATCGATAAAGGTTGGATTGGTGTTTCCCAATCTAAAAATGGTCCCTTTATTTTACACAGTCAGCAACAAGTCCTTAATATCTCTGGTCACTGACTGCTTTAATCAGTCAGCGCTGAATAAAACATGGTACTGAAATAAAAAAATTAAGTGTCTATGTGGTTGTATATAGCTAATACCTCAAGATGCATGACAAAGTTTGAAGGAATGTCCAGGATGATTCCCATTCCAAGTTTAACTCTCATACAGTGATCCCTTACCACTTCACGGTTTGAGTACTGCGGTTTTAGTGCTTCGTGGATTTTTTTCAGAAATATATAATATAATTTAAAAAAAAATTAAAAAATCGCAGAAACATCACAGGATTTTGTGCGTGTTCTCTCACAGTAAAGAAATGCTGTTAGCCAGCCTGGCCCCTTTAAGAAGGTGGCCTTATGGCTAATGATGTAGCCTTATGGGTAATGTAGTGTGTGTGTCGTGGGACGGCAGAAGAAAACGAGGTTAGATGAAAAGTGTAGTGAGCATCAACAGCAGCCCAGTGTGTATAGATTTACATTCTCTGTTAACCAACAGGAGCCGAACAATACAACCTGTGTGATGTTACAAGTTCCTGCAGTGCCAGAATAAAGTGCTCGTTCCATGCAGAGAAAACGGGACTTTTTGTTTTGTTATTGTTAGTGTGTTAGCCGCTAATTACGAACCAAAAATAGCACAATAGCAGCGGTTTCTTTACTGGTTCAGAGACCAGAGGCTGTGAAGGTAACAGAAAGACCACAGTTGAGCCTTTGTCTTGTTTTGCTGCAGTGCCTCGCTACTTTTTTGGGTTTTTTAAACATATTTTAAACACATTATTGAGGCTCGGAGGGCTCTGGCTCCAAATCACGGATTTTGATTGTTGCGGGGGGGCGCCGGTCCCCATTGACCGCGAAAAATAAGGGATCACTGTACACTCCATTGGCACATGCATATATATATATATATATATATGTATATATATATATATATATATATATATATATATATATATATATATATATTTTAGGGATGTGCGCGATTAGTCGTCTAACCGATTAAACGTCCGCCCACTTTCTAGTCGGCACCAGAAATATTAGTAGTTTAAACCAATTTGTGTTTTATTCATGTACAAGGCCGCTTAACTGTCATACAGCCGCCCGCCACTAGTCGGGGCTACAGAGCCGACAGACAGCAGCCCCCCCCTCCACAGCAATGCTCGAGTAGACTGGAGTTTTAAAACGTCACGGTGGGAAGATAGTCTCGCAAAACCAGCGCGGTTTGGCGGTACTTTAATCTAGAAAATGAAAAGAAGGTAGTATGTAGACTGTGTCAGAAACAACTGGCATACAATCACTCGACTGGAGCAATGCGCAACCACATTCAACTCAAGCATTTGGATGTTAATCTGCACGAGACGACGGCTGCTGATGCTAGCGGTGCTGATGCTAGCGGTGCTAGCCACACTCAGGCCGATTTGACATTGTTTACCCGGAGACGTGTTCTCCCGTCCGGTCTGAGAGATTTTAGATGTTTGTTTAATTTTACACCCATATTGAACTGCACATAGAGCTTAATAATTCAGCAGCAATTTATCTTTTTTAGATGTTACATTATTTGTTAACTTTAAGTGAGTTTTTGTCGGATGTGCAGGGTTTATATTCATACTGCACGGCGCAAAATGCTGCTCGTTTCGGTTGAAATTTAATTATAATTTAGATGTTTTATTAACTTGAAAGGGAATTAAAGCTATAATTTTTGTCGGATAATCTGCAAGATTCAATGTGTCAGAGGCAATTTATTTATTTTGGTGGTTAACGTTTGACTGAGTTGCCTTCATGTTCACATTCATTCATACTGCACGGTGCAAAGTGTCTCGTACTTCAGCGGCATTTAAAATTAGACATGGTTGTTGAACATTGTGATTAAAGGCTTAAAGAACTCTTGTTACACACAATATTTTTTGGGACAGTGTTTCAAATTCTGTTTCGATGTTTCAATAAATGTGCTAAATTTTCAATGTTTTCTGAGTGTTTTCCTTTTTTTTTTAGACTAGTCGACTAGTCTTTTTAAATTTTAGTTTAGTCGACAGGGAAATTAGTCGCCAGGAACATCCCTAATATATATATAGAACTATTTTCTGTTATGTATATGGAACTAATGGATGGACGTATGGACTTTAGAAATCTGGTTTGGACTTCTTTTTCTCTTGGCTGGTTAGGACTACTTTGATAAAAGACACACATTTTAGGTTTGCTGTTCATAAGAATCTACTGATGCGATCTATGTCTTGTAAAAAAGACAGATGCACAGTCAAGAAGGATTGACCTCCACAAGGCTACAAAGGGATACAAAGTCATCTCAAAGTATTTCAGCATCCATCAATCTGCAATTAGACAAAGGGAAGCAGCTACTTAGAAGTGGACAGCCAACCAAAAATCACAAGGAAGATTCTTCATTATAGTACAGAAGAAACCACAACTAACAGATAAATGCACCTTAAGTTTGTTAAAAAAACTTTGCCAATCCACATTATCTATGGGATGATAAAACAAAACTTTAATTGTTCAGAATGAACACTTAGTAGTGTTTCCATCACTAAACCAGAGAATAATCACAAAGTTCTCCAAAATATTGCACAAGATAATGTCAGGGTGGCTATCTGCCAGGTGACGCCTTGTAGATGTTGAGTGATCCAGGAGGACAACGAGCCTAAGCTTCAAAGTAAATCCACCTCAAAATTATTTCAGTAAAAGAAAATCTCTCTTTTCGAGTGGCATTAACATTAACACCATGCAGATGCTGCGGAACGACTTCACACCAGACATCTTTCAAATGTGTCTGAGTTGAAACAGTTCTGGAAAAAATAAATGGTTTAAAACTCCTCCTGAGCTTCATGCAGGTCTGATCCAAAGTAACCAAAGGCACTTTGATGATGTCACTGCTTCCAAAGGAGGCTTGACCAGCTCTTCACTCAGGTCCCATTTCTTTCATGGCTTTGTGGGTGTTTTCAATAATTGTTTGTGTTTGCCATTGTTTGTGTTTGCCATCAAATGTGATCTGATCTTGACCTAAATTACAATAGTTGACAAATTAATGGAAAAGACCGATTA
The DNA here is from genome assembly GCA_018398805.1 of Hirundichthys speculiger. Lineage (NCBI taxonomy): Eukaryota > Metazoa > Chordata > Actinopteri > Beloniformes > Exocoetidae > Hirundichthys > Hirundichthys speculiger. The sequence goes on along the minus strand of JAGFBZ010001271.1, from coordinate 291,200 downwards.
ATTCTGTGGCGCTCACATCCTTTTTTTTGTCACTGTGTGAACATCTTGAGAGATTTTCTTGCAAAGTAGGACTTATATAATTCAAAAAGAAACATGACAAGTAACAAACCTCAGAATTTTTCATGGAGGTGAAGTTTCTGGCTGTGGAACAGAGTCAGAACAGTCAGGGTGAATAACTGAAATGTTAAGTCAGGTCAGCAAGTGCTAACATGCTCAGTGTAGCAGTTAACCAGCTGCGCAGAACAAAAGCTAGCCCTCTCAGAAGATCTCATTTGCTCTGACTGCAGACTGGTCGCCTGACAACCAGCAGGAAGACAACAAGAGCAGTGAAGCTTGTCCAAAAAAAGTCACAAAGGTCTTTAACATGCTGCCAAATGTAGCACCGGTGCTTCAGTGGGTGAATTTCCACACGTTCACGTGGCTGTTTTCAGGCGCTATTCGTAGCTTTTACCAGACACTCGCAGTTGGGTGCTTGCATGTGCATTTTTTTGTGCATTTGTGCATTAATCCATACTCTTCTCTGCTCTGTCTGCAGCCAAACAGGCGTTGAATTGCTCCATTCATGCATTCAATGAGGCAAAGGAATAAACGTACACAAACAGCTGGTCCCACATGTCCTAATAAGAGAGTGGCTGACTGGCAGAACATCTTCACCACCCTAGTGCAGATTAGATTTCACTCCTTCAAGGCTCCTGACTTTGCCAGGCATGTCTTTTCATCTGATTACTCAGCCTATTGATGCAACTGCTGCAACCAGCTTCCTTAATGATTAAAAGGTGCATTCCCCTGAATAATCTTTTGCTCAACCATCAAATAGTTATTCTCTAAAGACTTGAAAGAGGTTTATTAAAAATGGAGCTTGGTAGTAGAGATGGTGGAAGGAAATATGAGTGAGTGTACTCGTGTTCCCTTAGTTTAATAATGGGCTCAACAATGCCAGTATCAGTTCTGATCTTTGCTTATACGCTCACATGAAATAACTATCATCTGATGGCAACATCATTTCAAACTGAGAAAGCTAAGAAAGATAATTCAGTGGTTTAGAGTCGTTCAAAAATTAAATCAAATGGCGGGTCCAGCCCACCACAACTCAGAACTGAATGAACTGAATTCTAGAAATGGAAAGAAAACTCTTTTTTTTTTCCCCCTGCTTGACTTTCTGACCATCTTAATGCGCTGCCTTACTTTAAGAAATGGACATTAATAATCAGTGATTGGACATTTTGTTTTTGAGCTTCACAAGAGAAATTTGCAACAGGAGCGTGTGTGGATTTTCATGCCTGGTGAGTTGCACTGCAGGCTAAGCCCTGTCAGGGCTTTACCGCAAGACAAGCTATGGCAGGTGCAGATCTTTAAAGTCACTCAAATTTATTGCAATTGTAATTTAAGCGGTGGAAATAATAAAATCAAAACAATGAAGCACTTGTATCTGTTCTTGGTATCGCTAAGTACCCAGATGCACATACACTGCACATATTACACATACTTTGATCAGTTGACATTTTATGAATTCTGAGAGCTTCTTAAATCTGTTTTTCTGGTTAGAAGTTACTAGATCATAACGTGTTTTCCTCATGTGGAAAACTGTGGAAATGTAGTGACAGACATGACATAGATGAAGGGGAAGCTCTTGTATCTTCATAGTATCTTCAGAATGTTCACTTTCTCCAAGCCTGCACAGTTAAATACTCATATGTATATATATATATATATATATATATATATATATATATATATATATATATATATACATATACATATATACATATATATATATATATATATATATATATATATATATGTATTAGGGCTGTCAAAGTTAATGCGCTAATAATACTTTAATAATGCATTAATATTGCGTTAATAACGCATTAACGCAAATTCTGTTTGATGCCACTATTTTTTTAACGCGAGATTAACGCACACACGTTTCTGTAAATATGACCCTCGGCCAATAAGTGTATTTACAGTCAACGTGTCGGACAGACATGGCAACAGAAAACGGTCTTATAAACGACAAGTTTACCTTTAAGGTGCTGCCAGATGGGTCTGTTGAGAAGAAAAAGGTTATTTGTGTTGACTGTCGCTGTGCAATGTGTTACTACCACAGGACGCAGTAAAGTTAGTTTCACATCCGACATTTGCTTGTTTTTTTTCTCTTTAAACTTTATTAGCATCATGAAAACAGCACCTATTTCATCCAGGTTGGTATCATTTTGTAGATATAAGTATGCCAGACATTTCACAAGTGTCATCAACCCTCCAAGCTCAGTGGGTGTGGTTAAACTCTCAGGATCAGCGCTGAATGTCCTTCTGAGTACCTCGATGCTGCCGTGTAGTTTAGGGACCGTCAGCAAATTACTGCGGTCAAGCAGCAGTCCGGACAAAATACACTAAGAAGCTGATGAATTAAGCCTCCAAAAAATACAGCAGCATTTGTGGACTTCCGGTTTTCAAACTAAAGTCTTAAAAATTAAATAAAGCAGATCCCCGTGACCCTGTATAATATAAAACGGGTATAGATGATGGATGGATGGATAAACAGAACATTAAAAAAAATGCGATTAATTGCAAATAAAAAATTTAATCAACTGACAGCCCAAATAAATTGTGAAAATAACACATAGTGGTGCAATGGTATTATTATTATTATTTGAAATTTACCTATAAATATAACCCTAAATGACCACTGAGAAAATGCAGTTACAGCGCCTGTTATCAAAACATGTTGCATCATGCAAAAATTTAAGAATCATAATGAAAATAAAAAAAACTGCCAATTTTGACAGAATCTGGAACAAACTTAAGAAATCCTTCAATTCATAAACATGTCCCACAAGGATCTGCGGTCATGCATATTGATAATTGATGTAAATCTCTTTATTTTTTCAATGTTCTTTTTACTCAATAAAACCCTTTAACCTCCACTCCCGGTACACAGCAAATTTTGGTCTTTGGAATAAACTCCATGTGAGTTAAAATCAACTCAATCTGAGAGTACATGCGTGACCATCCATTGACTCCACAGGAGAGTTAATATAACTCTGCTTTTGGAGTTGATCTTTTACCCCCTATTCAGAGTTAAAACTGAACTCTTCTTGGTGTTAAAATACTACTCTTTAGAGAGTAAAATGTGACGCTAGAATGGAGTTGATTTTAATATTAACTCTTAACCGGTGTTAAAAGCCAACACTTAATATATAGTCAATTTAACACTATTTAGAGTTGACATTAATTTTATATGCGAAAATTATTACACTGAACATTTTACTGTGTACGACAGATTTATTTTATTTATTTAACAATTCATACAGTGGAGGTTTAAAAATTCCATCCTGTATGAAAACATTTCAATACAGTGCCATCTAAACACAGAAAGATGTCACAAAACATCTATATTCAAAACACACTGGTAGCCAAAAGCAGGGCCAAAGTTGTGTACAATAATGCCTTTAACACATTACTTCACAGTGTAAAATCAAGTCTGCAGGACTATGAAAAAACTCTGTAGTGCAGGACTGTATAACATAAAACTTCCACAAAACTTCCCATACAGAAAACAAATTAGAAAATGCAACTCTGATACAATATATAACTGTGAATCAGACCCATATGACATTTGGGCATCAAAACATTTGAAATGTCTTAATCTCTCATTTTCTATTACCAGTATCTTCCTGGGTATGTGCTCATTCACTTGAAAAGCATGGAAATGATCATGGAAATAAGTTTCATGTTCAATCAAAACAAAAACAACTTTACCATTGTGCAAAATGATTGAGGTTATTTTGCTGAAAATGGGCACATTTTCATCAGTGCCTGTGCAAACAAAAAGTCCCACGCGATATTCAATTCCAGAACATTTTACCCACTTTGTCAGATTTACAGTGGTTTGTGTATCAACATGAAGATATGTAGTTATATCTTCTCCAAACTCAAGTGTTTCAAGTAAACACTTGTAAACAGTAAACAAGTAACAACAAGTAACAAGTAAACAGTCCTTCACCCATGGCAGACTTCAGATGCTGTTTCAGGAGAGTAGTCTCTTTAAGGCTCCTGGCCTCCTGGATGACTTTGTCTTTAAAAGCAGTGTTCCATTTTTCCAGGAACCTTGAAGCAACCTCTGCTCCAAACATCAGTGTGAAGTCTTGCAAAATCTAAATAAAAAGGGGAAATATCAGTAAACTAATGTAAATCTGGATAAGGAATGTTTTTAAAATGTATGTTTAATACCTACCAGTCCCTTAACGTCCAAGAAACGAGGAAACATCTGTAGTACATCAGCTGTGTGCTGTGGGTCATGGAGCACCTGCTGCCTGTAGTGGAAGGTTTCTCTCATCTTCTGAAGCACCAAGTCACAGTCAGCTGTGTGGTTGAGAAGAGACATCGCTTCCATACATTCATCGCCTGTCCGCTGGTCACTTATGGGACCAACTGTTCTTGATGATGTGGGACCACCTGTTAATTCCACACTCTTCTGGGATGGAGAGGAGGTTCTGGAATGACGCTGCACAGTCTTTACACGCCACTCAAGAAAGCCTTTGTTGCTTTGAATATCATAGAAGTGTTCCTGGGATGAAAGAAAAACAGTACTTTGTGTTGGACACAGGCTCCTCAATAGCACACATGATGCTTATACACAACAAATTCATCATGGAGCAATTATGAATATTTTACACAAGGACTGGAAGGCAAAATTACATATCCCTTTTTGGAGTACGGGTCCTTTAAAGAAGGGAACAATGATACTATGCCAAGAGCATAAAACTCCTTTGATGCTTTGCTAATGGCTCTCCTGCAAAAGTAATAACATTGTTTGCATTCTTGTCTGAAAAAACAGTCAAGAAAACATGTGTCCTTCAACCTTCTTACCCTTACCCTCTTTTTCACGCATGTGAGCAACAATAATGTTCACCATTAATCGCCTGGTGGAATCTTTCAAGCTCCCAGTCTCCTCATATTCTTTTATCACAGTCATCCCTGCCGGCTTGGAGTTGAGGATTTGCTCCACATTCTGAAAAGAACAAAACAAAATGAAATTAAGCATAGTTTTCAGGTTAGCCTGGCTAAAGAACAAAAACCTAATATGAAGAAGCTATAAAATTACATTTCTTGCACGAGTACTGTCCATTAAAGGCTGAATGACTTCACATCCAGTATCACTTGCACTACTTAGACTGCTTGAGACAGACAATGTGTCTGTCAAACTTGGAGAGGAGGCTTCTTTATCCCCTTGCTGCAGGACACTCAAATCTGAAGATGACAAGAGTATAAGAAATATATATTCAGACTAGTTACCACAAATCTTTAATAAATGCCTGTATAAATAATCCCTGGCTCAAGACAAAACATAAACATTACATACAGTATAACTCTGCTTACCACATGTAGTGAGAGTCACATACTGTGTCAGGTTGGAGCCATCACCAAACTCTGAAATACACATTGTACAATCAAATTAGTGTAGGAAAATACTTGTTGTGGTGGATTATTACCATACAGTAGCACACACAAACTCTATTCTAGCACATAATCAGGCAAGATACAATTTCCTCAAAATATAAGTGACCTACCCTCATCAGTATAGATGACAAAACACATGTCTTTGACTGTTGCAAACTTCAGGAAAGACATCCTCATCCACTTCTATGCCCTGGTCATCTGTGACTTTCTTTCAGTGCTGTGCTCTCTGGGATAAGGAACTTCTGCTGAACTGTACCAAAACAACAAGGATGTCATTTATAAAACTACAGTTTAATGTCTTCTTAATAGTTTTAATAACAGTTTTAAACACATAACTTACCTGCACTGAGAAAATCTGAGAAGCATGCTTCTTCCAGTTTGACATACTTCTTCTTCTTTCCTCCACGTTCTACCTTTACTAACATCTTGAGCTAGGAATAAGGGAACACACACGTAATTTAGTGGAACACCTGATGACAGTGGGATTTTAACCTCGCATATATCACGGTGAAAAGCTGTTACTAACTTTGAATAGTAACGTTACGTCGCTGCAGGCAGGCCTGCACTTGTCTGACTTAACGGTTAGCTTAAACCACGTAGACTGAGTGACCTGCCTACCCAGTCTCCGCTGTTTCACAGTTAAACACAGTCATTTTTTTTTACGACAGAAATATAAAAAACATTGTATGATAAAGCATATCTAACACTGACTTATAAAAAGAAAGCTTTTTCGCATAACCGCGTCGGCGCTACTTCGAAGTTGTTTCTTTCCTTAACGTCCTCGACGAGCAGACACAGACTGAAGAACAATAAACATTTTCAGCAACGGTGGATGATGAACAGAAAGGTTGTTAGCTAACGCTAAGTAGTTTTTATCAACAGATTGAGCAAAAACCGTTTACCGGATGCAACGAGAGCTTCTTTTGTGAGCCACATGCGGCGGGTAATACAAGAAAAAAACAGTTACTCACCAACTCCGGGGGTGTGTCAGTGCAGGTCCCTGAACACCCATGAAATCAACTCCAAAAAATGACACTGCCTGGTAGTAGTCCTTAACACATATGGTAGTCAGGGTTAAAAAATAAACTCCAAAAATTCAACTCTTTCACTCTTTTTAGTTTAACTCCAGATTTTTCAACTCTAGAAATTTGCTGTGTACCCTGTTTAAAGTTAGCATGATTTTCTTTTGCCTCAGAACCAATTGATCTACATCCACATAGCTCGGAGAAGGTATAAAACCTGTATTTATATTAGATGTAAGAATTCTGGTTGTTTTTATTGTTATCACACCAGACAGTGTTTTCATCTTGACCGTTTTGTGCATTACATGCATTTCGTATGAATGCACGCGCGTATGCACACGCAGACACTCCAGTGGTATGACTGGTACAACTTCTCTCCTTTCCTCAATTGCATGTTCCATCCATCCATCCATTAACTTCCGCTTGATCCGAAGTCGGGTCGCGGAGGCAGCAGCTTCTCCTCTGGGAGAATCCCGAGGTGCTCCCAGGCCAGCTGAGAGATATAATCTCTCCAGCGGGTCCTGGGTCTGCCCCGTGGTCTTCTCCCAGTTGGACATTCCCGAAACATCTCTCCAGGGAGGCGTCCAGGGGGCATCCTAACCAGATGAACCACCTCAACTGGCTCCTCTTGATGTGAAGGAGCAGTGGCTCTACTCTGAGTCTGTCCTTTTATTGCATCACAATCCCTTCACACATTCATTTACATACACCGCAACATACAAACACTGCTAAAGTCCCCGCACTGCACACACTTTCTTATCTCTTTGTCCATCCTGTCGTTTTGTGTTTTCTCTGTCGGTGATTTTAGTCCTCTGACAGAATCAGGGTTTCAGGAATTAATAAAATATATTAATTCAATTCAATTTTATTTGTATAGCGTCTGTCACAATGTCAATTGTCTCTAGGCGCTTTACAGAGACCCACAGCATGACCCCTGAGCAAATATTATCTAAAATTATAATATTAAATCCAAATCAAGGATAATGACAAGTAGAAAACTTCCACAGAGGGAGAAATAAAACCTTGAAGCCAAACAGTGGCAAGGAAAAACTCCACTTTAAGAGGAAGAAACCTTGAGCAGGACCTGGATCATATGGGGGGACCTTCCTGCTGAAGGCCAGCCGGGTAGAGAAAGAAAAAGAGAGCAGAGACAGACAGAGAGAGGATGGAGGACAGAGAGAGGATGGAGGATAGAGAGAGGACGGAGGACAGAGAGAGGACAGAGGACAGAGAGAGGATGGAGGACAGAGAGAGGAGAACACACAGCCCAGACTGTCAGAGAGGACTCCTGAAGGACAAGTTCACTCTCACTCACACACCCACAAAGAAGGTAACATCTGCTGCAAGATCAAAATGCATATATATCTGATGTTAAAAATGTTTTGCCAAATTAAGGCACTAACCATTAATATACACCAGGGACCACCAAATGGCAGACCTCGGTCCGGATCCGGACCAAGTAAAGGTTCTGTCCGGACCAGTAATTAGTGCCACATAAATACCTCAAAATACATAGCTCAAACACAAGTTTTTTTACGAAATCTTTCCACCAAAGTCTGATGTGAGAGCGCCCAGTGGGACAGTGTTACATGGTAAACTAGAAAAGCAGTTGGAGAGCGCCGACCTCCACCAAGGGCAACAATTATTGAAAATTTGAAAGTGATCCAGAATCCAGGATTTCTTCCGGATCACACCCAAAATGAAATCAGTTCTTCCTTTTCACATTTCTGACAACTCCTGAAAATGTCATCCAAATCCATCCACAACTTTTTGAGTTATCTTGAACACAGACAGACGGACAGAGAAATGCTGGCAGAAACGACCTCCTTGGTGGACGTAATAACCTCATTGCTCCTATGAGGTAGGTGTTGGTGGTATAGTGGTTAGCATAGCTGCCTTCCAAGCAGTTGACCCGGGTTCGATTCCCAGCCAATGCAGAAACTTTGCAGGCCTGAGTTTCATGCTGATTTGCAGTTCTATCCCATCAGTGGTCAGTTCATCCTCCTCCACTTGTGTTTGGGGTGCTGACTGGAGAGGTGATCGGTGACCTGGTCCTCTGCCCATCTCATCCCAGTGTTGCTACCTGCATCTGTTTATATGGTCGTTGTATTTAGTCATTTGTGTGCTCTCCTGTCTCTCCCCTCTTTTCTTTCTCTACCCAGCTGGCCTTCAGCAGGAAGGTCCCTCCATATGATCCAGGTCCTGCTCAAGGTTTCTTCCTCTTAAAGTGGAGTTTTTCCGTAACACTGTTTGGCTTAAAGGTTGACTCTGTGGGAGTTTTTTTACTTGCCATTATCATTGATTGGATTTAATATTATAATTTTAGTTAATGATATTTGCTCGGGGATCATGATCTGGGTCTCTGTAAAGCACCTAGAGACAATTGACATTGTAACAGACGCTATACAAATAAAATTGAATTGAACTGAATTAAATAAGTTCATAAAAAGTTGGCATTCAATACCTCTTCAGCTGTTTTAATTTGACACCATTGTTGGGTTTATTGTTTTCAGGAAGGGAAAGATGAAAATATGAAGAGAAAAGGCACTTCTAAAAACTTTATTTGCATCATTTCAGGAAGAGGCACTTTTGATTTTATTATGAAGAAATATTTTTTATTAGTTGTAATGCAGACCTCAAGTTCACTGTAAGCTGCACGTGTCTCAATGTAAACACAAAAAATAAATGTTCAAATGACATGGAAATACATGATGTGCTTTTGATTACATGGACAGGCTATATATGCCATGGTATGTGATGCAAGAGATGTGTGGTCTGGACCTTGTGACAGAAGAAATTTTAGTGACTGGACCCATTAGAATTTTAATTGATTAACCCTGTTATACACTATGTTGACCAAAGTATTGTCTCACCTGCCTTGACTCACATATGAGCTTTAGTTCATCCCATTCCTAATCGATATGACGTGGCTCCACCCTTTGCAGCATGAACAGCTTTAACTCTTCTGGGAAGGCTGTCCACAAGGTTTAGGAGTGTGTTTATGTGGATTTTTGTCCATTCTTTCAGAAGAACATTTGTGAGGTCAAACACTGATGTTGGACCAGAAGGTCTGGTTCTCAGTCTCTGCTCTAATTCATCCCAAAGGTCTTCTATCAGGTTGAGGTCAGGACTCTGTGCAGGCCAGTCAAGTTCATCCACACCAGACTCCTCCATCCATGCCTTTATGGACCTTGCTTTGTGCACTGGTGCACAGTCATGTTGAAGAGGAAGGGGCCAGCTCCAAACTGTTCCCACAAAGTTGGGAACATGGAATTGTCCAAAATGTCTTGGTCTGCTGAAGCATTCAGAGTTCCTTTCACTGGAACTAAGGGGCCAAGCCCAGCTCCTGAAAAACAACCCCACACCATAAGCCCCCCCTCCACCAAACTTTACACTTGGATCAATGCAGTCAGACCAGTACCGTTCTCCTGGAAACCACCAAACCCAGACTCTTCCATCAGATTACCAGATGGAGAAGTGTGATTCTTCCCTCCAGAGAACTTTCCTCCACTGCTCTAGAGTCCAGTGGTGGCTGCTTTACTCCACTGCATCTGACGCTTTCCATTGTTCTTGGTGATGTCTGGCTTGGATGCAGCTGCGTCACCATGGAAACCCATTCATGTAGCTCTCTGCTCTGTTGTTGAGCTGATCTGAAGGCCACATGAAGTTTGGAGGTCTGTAGTGATCGACTCTGCAGAAAGTTAGTGACCTCTTCTCACTATGTTCTTCATCATTCTCTGACCCCGCCCCCTCAGTTTACCTGTCCTACCACTTCATGGCTGAGTTGCTGTCGTTCCCAAACACTTCCATTTCCTTATAATACAGCTGACAGTTGACTGTGGAATATTTAGGAGCGAGGAAATTTAACGACTGGATTTGTTGTCCAGGTGTCATCCTATCACAGTTCCATGCTGTCCATATGCAGAAAGTTGTTAAAAAATAAATAGATAAAATAAAATAAAAAGCAACTGGTGATCATCTTCTCTTCCTTTCCCAACTCTGTAAGTGTTTAGGAAGTGTGACGTCCTTGGTCACTGCGTGAGTTGTTTTCTTTTCATTCTCTAGTTTCATTCACTGGTCATTTTTCTTGTTGACTTCTCTTTAGTTTTTTCTTTCTTACCAGATCCCTCCCATCCTGCAGTATTTGTCAGTCATTTGTCTTCTTACTCACAGATTATCCCCTCTGAGACTGATTGCCTCTGTTCAGCACATAAAGCCCACTCCTCCATGTCCCAGTGCCAGACTGTCGACTGTCTTAGCCATGCTGGCAGCCCAGTGGATATTCACCACGCTGCTTTCTTGCATTTTGAGCCTGCCTGTTTAAATTATCGCCCTCTGTCTTCAGTCCTCTGTTCCAGAGTAGACCTTCTTAAAGCTGAGGAGACCTGTTACTGCAGCTTTGATGGCAACATTGATACTTCTACAAATGAAGTTGCATCGGTATGTTCTGGTATCCGGTTTGATACTGTGTTACTGAAATAATCAAGGCCTTCTCTGAAAACAATGTTGTCTTCATGTCAGCTTGTGTTGCCCAAGAACCTGAACAGCAGTGTGTCTCTCATCAATCATTACACCATCATGACAAAGCCAGCTTCTGGGTTTTGTACTCTGCATTGATGGCAAGCAAAGTGATTCCTCTTCTCTTCAGTCCAGATGATTCCCAAAGTAAGGTATCTACTTCAACTTTGTCCATTTTGTCCAAGAACACAATTTCCAATCCACACCGAAGGATGTTAAAATGTTACTACACAACCGTATCACTGACAGCATGGACACATAGTTTTGTGTTGTGCATTTATGAAGCCAGCAAGAGAAAGAATAGTTGGTTCTTATGCCAACAGACAAAGAGAAGATCCTACTGTAGAACTGAGATCAGTGACTCTTCATCTAGAAGAATCCTGCTTGTTCACCCAAGTAAAATACACACCAAAATTATTCATTACACCTATCTTATATTTGCTGTCAGTTAGATTTGGAAGACCCCAACGTTAAATGTTTTTCACTCTCTTTTGTATTGAATGCACATTACAATGTGTTCAAATCTGTTATAAAATTCTACCATCGTTTACATCTATTCAATAAGAAATTTGTAAGGCAGGATAAAGAATTTAGAGGAGACGTGTGATAAAATGCTGTCTTGTAGGTTGAAAAGGTCAAATATGATTTATTACATCTACTTTGATTTTTACTCTACGTTTTACTATATAAGAAGGAGTTTTAAACTGCGCTTAGAAACTATGAAGTTACTTCTGACTCGTATTAAAGTTTTGGATATGCTTCAACCTACAAGTAAAACCAAAAATATCTTTAATAATGTTTGTGCCTGTTAAGTTTCAAGCGGCGTCCTTGAGATAAGTAAACCCCATCCCATCTTCTGATACAATAAATGCCGAAGGATTTACATCCTTTCATAGCAAACCTTTAGAATCCTGCCAAAAGCATCAAAAGTCCTGGCTCACTCAATCCTAGATAAGAGGAGATAAATTGCGCACTCAACTAGTTTAACTGAGTGGCATAGCCTTCTATTAAGAGTTTGAAATGCCTGAGATGAGTATCATTAGAGACCCACTGTCTTCTTGACATATCCACAAAGGACGATGTAATGTTGGAACTACTGACAGGGAAATAAATTATTTCTGTTCTCCCACAGAGTAATGCTCCTTAACTGACTTTTCAGCTGCCACAGGACATCTTCCAGAAATCTTCAGGTGAACAGAAACAACGTGTGAAAGACATTGATTGTGTGTGTGTCTGCTGCATTTCTGTTTTTGTTCGTTTGTTTTTTTGTTTTTTTATTTTGGGGGGGGCAGATTGTAGTCACATGTTTTCTTTTTTGTTTTTGTTTTTTTTATTTAACTAGTGCTTTGAGACAGAAACAGTTGGGAATGCCTAAAACATGTTGTTTTATGCCCCACACCCATCCATGAAACAGCACATGTATTATAGCTACATATTGTTTCTGTGAGTTTTCAGTGGTTCAGGTTCTGGTTTCTGTCACAGATAGGCTTCATTTAATGCATAGCTGTTATAGTAACTAAGCAGTTGCCTTTTAACACATGCAACTTGCTGTTTCTAATCAAAAGCTACAAGCCAACACGTACTCTGTGAATCAGCATCGTCCACACCTGGGAATGAAGTTCTTTGTCACAAATCCTGGAAGGTTGTTGTAATACAATGAACAACTGAACAATAATAATCTTTCATACAACCATTTGGTTTAATATTTGAGATTTTTTTTGTAGTCAAAACTCTTCATTTTAAGTCCTTATAACTAATTAAAACTAGACAACATGGTCTTTATTTACAGAATTTTATGGTAATTACCCATTTTTCAAAATGTATGTAACAATACTTGGAAGCTGGAATCTTATGAATGCTTTAGAATTCACTGTATCACTGCTAAATATTATCTCTCCCCCAGTATGGAAGTCACAGCCCTGGAGGCTCCTGCTGCCACTGGGATTGCCACATCTACCACCACTGCCTCCTTCTGGAGTTTGTCAGCCACCTAATTGTCCTGGTTAGCCACCATCAGTATATTAGTCCCGATTTTTTAAAAATCCCACACAATCCTTGCAAATTTATTCTCTGTCACCCCAGGAGGTACATCCTGTATTGATCCTGGGATTTCAAACCCTTTCTTAGGCATAGATGTTCCTACGCTGATCCAGCTACTTGGTGATTGTGTTCTATATATGCTGCACCTGCTGTAGTCTCAAACCCTACTGTTATGTGCTGGATTGTCTCAGGGGCATCTGGGCTCTTAACTGGTGTGATACACTGCAGCCTCTATTGGACTTGTGTCCAGAGCTTGTTCTTGAATCGCCATGATTAGTGCCTGAAACCTGTCTTTCAGCCGATGGCAATGTTTCTTGATACCAGTCACTTCTTCAGCACTATACATGGGATGAAGAGCCTCCTCCATCTACAATGTCCCTTACTCCTCGTCTGCGTACTCCTCGTCTGCGTTGAGTTCCTGCTATCTGAGACATTGTGGACCCGAACTTCCGGCAGATCTTCTAAAGCCACTATTAAGGGATAGCGGGTAGCGGGAGGGGCGTTCCCCCGCAAAGAACGCAATCTTCCACCTTGCTAAACCTGCTATCCCACCTGCGCTACCTGCTGCATTTTGCATAGGAGTGGTTAGGGTGTTCCACCTGTTAAACCAATCAGTGCGTCAGTAGCCGCTACCTTTAAGAATAGGTTGCGCTACCCACAAACCGCTACTCGCAAACCACTATGGAGGGGCTTTTCATCCAGATCGGAGCAGCTCTCATATGCAGCTGCTCCTCCTCTGCACTGATATATACATATAAATATTTTTACACAAACAATTCCTATCAGGTACCTGAAAGTCCCAGATAGTTGGTGCCCTCCCAGTAAACACGCTCTAGTCGTCTATAGTTTAACTGGCGAGCAAGCCGTTTAAGATGATCTCTGCCATTTTCTCAGGGGTTCAACTGAGGCCAAAGCAGGTTTTTTTAAGAGTTTATTTTAGAGGTAGAGCCGTTTGTGCATGTCCACATGTGACCAGGTAGATGGGCATTGATGCCATTGAAACGCACTCTTGTACGTGCCAACATGCCAGTTGCAGATTGTGGGTAGGTTGACCACATGCTACCCGCAACCCTAAACCCACAATCGCAAGATACAGAGTTTGCGAAAAGGGCAAAAAACACGCCCATTGCCACACCTACAAAGTGAGTAAGGGAGTCGGCATAAACGGGTAGCGGGTTAGCGAGCGGAAGATTGCATTAGCGGTTAGCGAAGGTTCCTATACCCGCAATTTGCGGGTAGCGGCTAGTGTTAAGGGGGAGTGTATGATCTGGGCCTCTGTCTGAGTTAATTCACATTCACACGGGGACCCATCTTTCATACGTTTTTCTGGATCTTAGTTGTTTCATCTTGGGTGGTGACTTGGGTGGTGCTCACTAGATACCGGCCTCCTTCCTTCTGCCTAGTTTGCAGTTTCAGGGTACTAAAATTGTGGTAAAACCCTACATCCCTTGTGGGGAGTTTTCTTGCCTTAACATCAGTTGCTGCCATTGCCTCTGGTGGCCAGGTGATATAAGCAGCACATCTGGTTACTGGCCCTTCAGGATCAGCTTCACTCTTCGTAGGAGCATCAATGTCATGCAAAGACGAGCTACTGGCCAGTGCTGGTATCCATGAAGTGTAGGCTAGTTTCTTTAAGCAGTCGGTGTGTATCATGTCAGTTCCTCATATTTGAGAATCACTCTCAGATGTCTGCCATAGTGATGGTCACCGAGTCTTAATCTATCAGTATTGTTAAATTTTTATTCTCTAATCTACAAAGTCAGCAGATGCTTTAACTTAGATGTTGCACCACTTGGTCCCACATCCTTCTTTTTGATATAAATGCATATAACCTTTCTTAGAATGTGTGATTAGTAACACACAACCCTAGTCCATACCTGTCAGTTATAATTATAGTTTTACATTGATTACTTCATGTGTCAAATGATCCAGTGTCGCAGAAAATGTGCAAATTTTTATTTTCAGTAACTCATACAGGGAACATCATTCCATTAATTATAATTCTATGGGTGATCGATATACAAGTACTGTTCTTAAAAGACCAAAGACACTACTGTATTCTGTTTTTATTCATATTTTACACAGCGACCCAACTTTTTTGGAGTTGTTCTGTAGCTCTTGACACTAAATCAAGTTTGTTGAAGTTGTCAAAAGCCAAACAAGTAATATATGATCTTATCCTTTAGTGGAGGTTTGTTACGGTAATTAGTCTGGCTTACAGGGGACCTTTGTTAATGTTCCAGGCAGATTCTTCAGTTATTGTTAGGCCAACATGGCACACCACGATGCAGGTGAACAAACAAGGCTCAGCTTCTGTGAAGCACCTGAAGTTTTGTGATATTTTTAGTTTTCTTGTAAGCCTGTGTCAAACATAATCTTGGTGCCAGGAGACCTAGCTAAACACTGGGGATTCAGAGTGGAACAGAACATACACACAAATCTATTTGTCTTCATTAGCGCATTATGCGGTTTAAATGCCTGTTTAATTTGGCTGATCAAGAAAGAGCATATTTTCACTCAGTGACTGCAAATACTGTCTGCAGAGGACACAGAAAATCAACTATTCACCACAAGAAACAGACAAGCCCGCCCTGTTTCATGACTCCACACTTCATTGAAAGTGTTGTTTTTAGTGTTCCATGTTATTTCTTATTCCTAACATTTTTACAATGAAGACAAGCAGACTGGAGATGAGGGAATGCTACTCGAAACAGGCTGCCAGTTGGAAAGCCTATTACCAACATCTGTCATTTTAGAAAGTAAAAGTTATGCACGAAAAGCCTACATCTTTCACAATATGTCTGATGTCTTCAGGAAAGCAGAACCAATGAATGCCATTAGAAACAAGACAGCTATAGTGTCTGAAGCAATTTCTGACTATTGACCTCCTGTGAGTCACCGAAAGACCCTTTTCAGCCCATGATTCTTCACTTTAACATATGTGCAGAAGGGCACTAAAGCCCCGACCTTACACTTCCCCTTACCCATCAACACTAGCCGCTACCCGCAAAAATTGCGGGTTTAGGAACCTCCGCTAACCACTAATGCAATCTTACGACCAATTATGCCGACTCCATTACTCACTTTGCAGGTGTGGCAATGGGCCTGTCTTTTGCCCTTTCCACAAACTCTGTATCTTGAGATTGTGGGTGTGGGCATGTACATATGGGCGTGTACAAGAATGCGTCCAAATGGCATCAATTCGCGTGCATCTGGATGAAAAGACGCTCCATAGCGGTTTGCGGTTACCGCAACCTGTTCTCAAAGACAATGGCTACTGACGCACTGATTGGTTTAACAGGTGGAACGCCCTAACCACTCCTATGCATAATGTAGCAGGTAGCGCAGGTGGGATAGCGGGTTTAGGAAGGTGGAAGATTGCGTTCTTTGCGGGGGAACGCCCCTCCCGCTACCCTCTATCCCTAAATAGCGGCTTTAGCAGATCTGGCGGAAGATCGGGCCCTATGTGTTCCTGTTAAAACACAATTTAGAACTTTTATCCGAGTCAAAGTGAGGTATAATATATTGTGATAAACTTGTCTTTCACCACATCATTGACTCAACAACACTGGTGGTCTGTTATACATTAAATGAAGTAAAGTGTTGAAGGATGAGAGACATCTATGCATGAGAACAACACATTCAGGTACTTTGATGTTGCATTATGCCCCTGACAGCATCACACTGGATTTGACCGGTGGTCATTACAACTTTTTCTAATATAGAGATATTAAAGAAGACTACATTACTGCTTTGCAGCCATTAGGTTCTTGAATCATAAGGGCCTGTTAGGAAAAAAGTTTTGTCACGTCATTGTGTTATAAGAAACATTTTCAGTTAGTGTCCGTCATATCCCAACATACACCTGTCACTTTTTCAATGTTGCTCTATTTTTTGCCTTTGAGTTAGGTTTTTTTTTTTTTAGTCCAGTGTGAAAGCAATGTAAACTAACTACCTTGTAATTATAGAGCATTTAAACCAGAACACTTTAAGGTACCTAATGACAGGCTGTTATTGGAACTGCTTTGGTGTTTTTTCAATAAAGGCTCACATTTGGCTACGTTGACCTTTTAGACCAGAACTGGTTCCTTTTTTAAAAAAAAATGACTTACCAGTGATGAAGTGATTACTCCAGGCGTATACCCATAGTTTCCCATTTTCATCCGGTCTGTGGATTGCCTGAAGCCACAGATCTTATTCTTTATGACCCTTCTCTCTTTTTCAAGAAGTAAAAACTCAAATCTGGATTTTTCTTATTTTTTGATGTGAAAAACATATCATATCATAGATAACAACCCCAACATGTCTTTGGGGTCTACTGTTCTTCAAACCTACATAGCATGATCTGATTGATTATAGGAAGATGAAATGGTTTGAATGATCGTGAGCATCAAAAATCTTTATATATATATATATATATATATATATATATATATATATATATATATATATATATATATATATATATATATATATATATATATATATATATATATATATATATATATATATATATATATATATATATATATATATATATATATATATATCTCAAACTGGAAAGAAAAAATCAGAAAATGACATATCTCAAAAAGAGACTACAAATTATAACATAGTTTGATTTTTAAATAACTTTTCTACCTCTTAATTGAATTAACTAATTAAATCTATGAAATTGATTCTATTTTGGTCATGATGCATCAGACATGGACAGCATAAAAAGAACTGGGCAAAGCCCTTTGTGACATCACCCAGAGGTTTTCTAGAGTCCTTTTGAAGCTTTTTTTCTTCGTACTGTGCAGCACCATGATGCATAAGGGCAGAGCTGAGAGGT
Source organism: Hirundichthys speculiger (assembly GCA_018398805.1). Classification (NCBI taxonomy): domain Eukaryota; kingdom Metazoa; phylum Chordata; class Actinopteri; order Beloniformes; family Exocoetidae; genus Hirundichthys; species Hirundichthys speculiger. The sequence continues at coordinate 273,323 of JAGFBZ010001271.1, read as the reverse complement.
CACCTGGTAATACACCCTTCGTAGTTCAGTTACAGAAATTTTAGCTTAGTTTGCTTCGCTTATGTGAACCCATAATGCTTTGAGATGTGAAGTCATGGATTTTACTTAACATGCTCATTTCAAGCGTTGCTACAAAAATGACATCCGAAAGGAGTGCTGCCAGAGCTGGAACAAGGATGAGCAGAGCTCTGTTTGGACCTGGCCGTCTGTCCCACGTGCAGTCAGGGAAGCCTTTCTTTGAGTCACGGGATGATAGCCAAACTGAATTGTGAGTTACATGCGTCTTTGAAGCAATTTTTTTGGTATTTTCCGTTTTTCACACTTCAAAGTGGGCGTGGGCCAGTCGAGTTGCGGCTCCGCAGCTAGAGCGAGCTGCTGATCTCTAACGATTTTACAATTCAGTCCAGCTCACTTCATTTCAGTCTAGTTGTAGCTTTAATTCAACAACTAAAGTCATCTATTGATGCAGGATGCAAACAGGTTCAATGCAGTCCTATTAAGTACAGTCAATTCAGTCTAATTACAAGATATCAAACTGCTCCAGTGGCAGGCCTGAAGCTTCCAGGCCAGCTTTCTCACTGGTCTGCCTGGATTTGTGGTTGAAAACACGGTAAACCACTTTCATGGAACATAGTCATGACTGATAGAAAAGAACAGTGCAGACCATATGCATAATTGTTTTGGGGAGAGAGAATAAAAGATGAACATTTAAATTAGATTTCACAAAATATAAACGAACGACATTGGTCATTCTAAGTGTTCTTTTAAAAAATAATAATTTGTGGAGAACAAAGCAATATGGAGGCAAATCAGAACAAACACGTAGAGCACACTCAGATTCTGCCCACGTGTCGCCACGAAACTGTGATTGAATAGAAAATAGAATAAGTGGCACTGGGAGGAACCTCCTTGTGATGTGGATTTCCTGGTTTATATAAAGGTCCTCCTTGTCTCATAAATCTATTAATACCTCGCCACCAATATGAATGTAACAGGACCTTCAAATACAGCAGGCTCCCCGCTGTGCAGCACAACACGACTGCGGCGCACGTACGCAGATGAGAGCTTTATGCAGTTGTTTGTTATCAGCAGGAACCTGGGTCTACATGAGGGAGGAAATGTTATTGGTTCCCACCATAACTCAGCACAGGCCTAATCAGTAATGGTAGCTTGATGAATGGAAGGGTCTGGTCCACACAGGCCTTTGTCGCGAGCCACAAACAATGAGTCAGACTAGTATATCTGACAATTATAACCACACTTCAAGGACTTCTTAACATATCCAAATGCGGTCTCGGCCCCCACCACCTCCAAGCACACATTCCCCTCCTCCTCCTCCTCCTCTTTTTAGCGCCGGTCATGTGGTTTTGTGAAATGACAGGCTCCCTGTTCTCACACACAGTAAATCTGATACACGCACAACAAATGTCACTATTGGTGCTCGCACTGTTTGACCTTCGCCATGTCAGAATATAGATGGAGCAACGCTGCAGCGGGACAGAAGTTTTGGAAACGATAACGCTCATGTTCTCACGCCACACAAAAGCCTGAGACGTTTGACAGGCCTCGTCTAACCACAACAGAGCTGCAATCAGATCTCACGGAGATGCAGCCTGGAGTCGGAGCGGGGAGCCGTACGAAGCAGGAAACGTGGCTTAGCGGTGGAACTAGTGGTTTTAAGCCGCGGTTTTCACTGGTGTGAAAGTTGTCTGGTTTGCATTGCCGTGATAGTGTTTCCGAGCAACTCCTCTCACAAAAGTCTAATCCTGATGAGACACAATAAGAATACACGCACATTTGTCGAAGATTATAGTTTGTTCTTGTCGTGAGAAATATGCAACTCCTAATTCATGTTTTTCATTCGTCTTCTGAAGCCTCTGATCCTTTTACTGGCGGTTGAATTTATGGGAGGTGATAACCAGTGTTGTGAGGTTCGTAAGAAAAAAACATTTTGAATATGCTTTGTAGTGCTGACATAAGGTCAGAGACTTTGCCATTAATGTTTCGAAATGATGCTGCCAAGGAGACAGAAATAAGTTCAGGGTTTTTTTTTAGGATCTTTTGCTGAAGGTCCTGGCAACGTCTGTCTCTCATATCATGTCTTTAGGTGTAAACAGCTGTTTGAAAATAAGTCAGTCTTGGTTGAAGTACAGTAAAGTATGACACTGCTGAGCTGCAATAAAGCAGCTCTGGCAGGTTTGCTATGTTCCAGAGGCTGAAAAGAGGTTGTGAAGTAGCTTTCATTAATGACACATCTTTGATGGGGTGACCGTGGGTCAGTGGGTCGAGTACGGAACTGGAAGGTCGGTGGATTGATCCCCAGCCCCGCCACCTGTCAACATTTACCACTATGCTCATAATGGAAACGAAGCACTGCTCTCTGCACAGAGCCACTGTTTCTCTATGCCACTGTTTGGCTTAAAGGTTTTTTTTTCTCAGACTCTGGGAGTTTTTTACTTGCCATTATCCTTGATTGGATTTAATATTATAATTTTAGTTAATGATATTTGTTCGGGGGTCATGCTCTGGGTCTCTGTAAAGCGCCTAGGGACAATTGACATTGTAACAGACACTATACAACTAAATTGTTTCAATGAGAACATTTGAGAATTGAAATTACAGTAAACCCTCACAGTTTGCGGTCTCAGTACATTGTGGAGGTTTCAAAAATATTCATTAAAAAAAATCAAAAACATTTTTTTTTAAATGAAAATAATTCAAAGGAAGCTCGCAAGGCTGAAGTGAAACACATCACATCAAGAACGAGTCTCAGGAAGCAACAAGAGCTTACACGGGATGCCCCATGAATGAAAATCGAGCCCTGTGATTGGCTGCTACGATGGTCATTACTGTGCTGTCAGTGGTCTGTACGCTGATTGGCTGACACGCATCCCTGCATCTCCCATCTCTTGCTCTCCTGAAACAAAGCAGAGTTAAACACTTGGTGTTTTTCCGTTCGTCACTTCTGAATATCGCTTTCTTATTTCAGTGATTTAGTGCCATTTTAAAGTGTCGTCTGTAGACGTCAATTAGGTCTAATATGTGTCACTGGGGTTGCTAGGCAGAGCACCAAAATAAATATCAGAGTTTGAACATCGTATTTAGTATTCTGATCCTCCAGATGGCAGCATCGCCAATCTCTATAAAGCCGCCCCGAAGAATTGTGAGTGAGAGAAAAGATGGCGCAGCCATTCTACTGCTGATTAAAGAGGAAAACAGAACCAGGTAGAATCAAACTTTTTTTTTCCAAAAAAGTGGAACTTCTTAATAAGTTGAGGGGTACTCCACATCGTGGTTTTCACCATTCCCCGGGGGGTCACAACACAACCCCCAATAACTGCGAAGTGTGAGGGTTTACTGTATTTAATTACATAACCAATTGTCCCAGAAATCAAACATTTGAAGTCAGTGCAGGATGCATTGATGCACCGCGGTGATCTAAACCCCTATGGAGTAAGATCGCTGTCAAAAAGATGTGTCCATGTTATAAGCATTCGTATTTATAATGATAAACATTTGTGTGTAAATAAAAAAGTTGTACCCAAAATTCTGCTGTCACACACATGAGTCTGATAAATTATTAGGGTTAGGATTGGTTTTATGTGAGTATGAATCTAAAAGCTGTGAGTGCAAAGTCTTGTGAATACAACTCTAATTTCTACGACTACGAGTCTTCACTGTGAACACGAATTCAAGTTTGTGGGTACGAGTCAAAAAACTGTTGAATTGACGTCACAGGCAGGTCACAGGGGAAAGCAATCGAACCCCGAAAAATGCGCCGAAGGATAGCTGAAAACATGGACACCGTCGGGGAAGCATCATCATCATCATCATCATCATCACAGGTAAAGTAAATAACACATCCAACATTTATTTATTTTTATTTAGTTGTTTATTTCATGAAATTGTACTGTTTTAAATAATATGAAGTTTATGGACGTTAAGACATTCTGCTTTAGCTTACAAGCTAACCACATGTCAGTTACTGCTTGTGTAACCAAACAATAGAATTAGTCAGAGTCCTGACAGCAGTTTACTATCAATCCAGAATTTATTTATTATATACGTGTATATCTGAGATCAGACACACAAGTGTGGTTTGCATGGGTCCAGACTAGTAATATTAATTAATAATTTAAAAATTGATATTTGTTGTATTAACTTGCATGTTATTGATTGGCATACATTATTTTGCTAAAAATACAAAATTATTTTTTATGTCTGTCCAGCCTATGTGGGATAGAGTACTGTATGTTGGTAAATGACTATGTCAACAGTGGCATTTAGCCTAATGCATCAAACTTGTTGTTTACAGGGACCAGTAGCTGCTCGGTTATTGGAATGTCTGAAATCAAGGATTACAGATGTGTTGAATCAACCACACTTAAATTTGGACTATTTACAATACATTGTAAATCAAGAAACATTCATTGTGACGGCTGCCTCCAGTACTTTAAACGTCCATAAACTTCATTTTATTTAAAACAGTACAATTTCATGAAATAAACAACTATATAAAAATAAATAAATGTCGGATGTGTTATTTACTTTACCTGTGATGATGATGATGATGATGATGATGCTTCCCCGACGGTGTCCATGTTTTCAGCTATCCTTCGGCGCATTTTTCGGGGTTCGATTGCTTTCCCCTGTGACCTGCCTGTGACGTCATTTCAACAGTTTTTCGACTCGTACCCACAAACTTGAATTCGTGTTCACAGTGAAGACTTGTAATCGTAGAAATTAGAGTTGTATTCACAAGACTTTGCACATACAGCTTTTACATTCATACTCACATAAAACCAATCCTAACCCTAATAATTTATCAGACTCATGTGTGTGACAGCAGAATTTTGGGTACAACTTTTTTATTTACACACAAATGTTTATCATTACAAATACGAATGCTTATAACATGGACACATCTTTTTGACAGCGATCTTACTCCATAAACCTCAGATTTAAATATATAAAACTTTGAAACACATGCAACAAAAACAACATTTTTTGGAACAAAACTTCATCCTTTGAGCTTTGGAAAGTTTTAATTATTTTTTCACTCATCTAAAGTTAGAAACGGGTTGATTATTCTCTGGCTACATAATGTTTTCATCCTATATTTGGAGTTGTATTAGACTATAAGCTGTTAACTGAAAACTGTCTGTTTGAGCCATGTAATCAGAAGAATTCCAGCGTACCTGTGAGGTTCATTTTTCATTCCTGCTTAAATCAAATTCACACAAAGAATTCAAACCAGGACCCTAATAGTTGAGAGGCAACAGAACCACTCTATCCACAGGTTTTGTGGTCATCCTCTGACTTTTTTCCAGTTTATTTCACTTGACTCTCATAGCCATCACACACACAAGCACATGGATCATGGAACGTTACAACCAAAATCCTTAATTGGAGAATTTCAGTTTTGGTGTTATTTTCTCGCTGGGAGAGGAAATGGGTCCGTTGTTCTTCAAGCTGAGCGTTAAACATCACTCTCTGTAAAAGCACCATGTAAATCAAAATAAACTTTCTGCCAGGCCGGAGACAATAATATAGTCTGACTGTTTTTAAGGATTTCAAGATTGTACCCTCTTTTCTGCGCTTTATCCTTCAAACAGTTTATGAGTTTAGGAAACAGATTTCATATGACGAATAAATTAGACTCTTATTTGGGGGAGTGATGGCAAGTGGGAAAGTTATGGATCTGTCATAGTGAGAATGTTGTGGGAGCGAACAGGAATGCAACTACAAGCCATTAAAAGTGCGACAGCTAATGCATCAAAGTATGCTTTGCTGGGTTTGGTACATAGACTTAAAGAAACAAGGGGGGCATAAGTGGTAGTTATTGTATTAGTCTCCAATGGTAATGTGTGTGTTTTGCTTTGGTCTTGTCGTAAGTGGCGTTCGGTGCCAGAGAGCGTTGGTAATGAGAGGGAGGGAAGGGTGTGCGTGAGCGTGAGTGGGCGCTTTAATAACGGTGAGGTGGATGCACATGTGTTTACGTCTGCCAGCCAAGCACTTCTGTGGTTTGGTGTAACCTGGGGAGGTTGTTGTATCTGTCAGGGTTTGCATGTACACATTCACCTGTGTATACATGCGCTGTGTGTGTGTGTGTGTGTGTGGGTGTGTGTGTGCGTGTGTGTGTGTGTGTGTGTGTGAGGGATGGGGATATCTGGGTCAAGAGCCAGTCATTAGCCTCAAACTCCAACAGACAGTCTGGACCAGATCAATTCATCAGATTTACTTTTGAGACATTAAAGTCACTTTACTTGGTAAGTCAGGAGTTGTACCGGCAGGTCGGTGTTACTTTGCTTCTTTTAAAGAGCCCAGGGGTGTTTTTAGATCATAATTTCAAAGCAGACTGACGGAGCACATGACAAGGGGCAACATTTACGTGTTTCATATGAACAAATGGGATTTGAAAGGAGCTAAAAGTCATAGTTTCATAAAAGTGGGTATCTGTATTGTGAGAATAAATGCACAGGTTCGGATCAGCAGATCGTGAAATGAAGCCCGTGGAAGAGGCTCGTTAAACATTTACGTGTTTCATGTCACGCATCCACTTCATAATAAAAAATGAGATAAACTCTGTACTTGTGTAAGAGGGCCACAACAAATATGTATCCATGAGCACTTGCAAAACAGAAAAACCACCGGAAGGAACAAATTAAATTCCACTTTCTATCAGCACGTCACCGTCTGACATATGGCTGCGTGGCCGGAGGTGGAGCACACAGCTGATGAAATATGGGATGATACATTTCCTGACGCTTAAATCCTCCCGAGTCATCGGTACATCTCCGCCTCCTGGACGTCTCGTGCCTAATCTATCCAAATTACATTGTCACAGAAATCTTGCAGCTTGTCAGTTTCAACTTTCTAAACCTTGGTAAATAAATTTTACTGTCATAAACTTAAACATAGAGATAAACCTGAGGTATGTGGAGTCTGAAATGAAGCTTGATTTGTTTTTATTTCTTTTTCCCTCGTCGTGAGTTTTGAAGTTTTCCACTTCACGTTAATCTCACAGTCACATGACAGACTGTTGGAAATGTTCCTACAAGCCTTACAAGTTACACAAAGATCAATCTACTGAATGATGAGCGTCTTTCCGCTCTGTTAACACACGTGAACGCTCAAGAAAAACAAAGCTGCCAATCATTTTAAATTACTGATGATCAATTAGGTGCATTTGACTGGCAGCAACTGGCTGCTTCTTAACCTGTAAGTTCTGGTGGGACCATTCAGATGTACTTTATTGGGGGATTTTTGCACTTGGTTGTGATTGACTTGATGGGCTCTCTCATCATATTGAGAAAACCCATCAACTGATTGTGATCCTGTAAGAATCCAGCTGTCTCGTGAGATCGGTGGCTCTGTCATTGTGAGGTGGAGCAAGTGAATTACAATGAACTGGACTAAACTGGACTGGACCGGACTAGACTGGGGCAGCATGGTGGCTGCTGCTGCACAGCAAGAAGATTCTGGTTCGAACTGTGGCAGGAGGGCCTTTCTGTGTGTCGTTTGCATGTTCTCCCCCATGCCAGCGTGTGATTTCTCCACGTACACCAGCTTCCTTCCACAGTTCAGAACAGGGGTCACCAATCTCAGTCCTCGAAGGCCGGTTTTGCATGTTTCCCTGCTTTAACACACCTGATCCTAATTAATGGCCACCATCATCTTGTCATCAAGGTCAGCACATGTATGTCAGGTTAACTGGTGACTCTCAGATGCCCATGAGTGTGGTTGTCTGCTCATATGTAGCCCAGCGATGGACTGGCGACCCATCCAGTGGATACTCCCAGTTTGGCTCCTGAAGAGAGCCGGGATGGGCTCCAACAGATTACCATGACCCTAAACAGGAACAAGCGAGTACAGGATGGACTGAACAGGAACATAGTTGGACTGAAATGGACTGTCCAAACTGACTGAGTTCACTTTGTTGTGAATTCAATTAAATTTAATTAAGTCTATATCCTGATGTAACGCATTTGCATAAAACCTTTCTGAGGGCTATTTTGGCAAAATTCTTTGAACAAGATTTAAAACAAATCAGCTGAAAACTTGAGGCAGATGAGGCACGGGATTTAAAGGTTTGAGCACCTCTGATTGACGGTGACAGCAGATTTTACAGTCACAAATCCACATAAACAGTCCCAGATTTATGAAAAAAGTTTGTTTATTCAATGTTAGAGCATGCAAACTACTACAGCTGAGCTCAAAATGATATTATAACCATGACACGGCCCCTTTACCACAGACAGAGTTGCTGAAAAGCTCAGCTTGTGTGAACAACAGAGCTCACAAGTTTTTCTGAAAGGACATGCACACCCGTAAAAACACACGCTTCTCGCTTCCACTCCCTCTGGCTCCATGCCCGCTCGCCATCTTGACTAGATTTAAAACTGACCAGAAACTCGAACAAATGATGCAGTAAGTGGTTTCCAAGCACACCACTTAGCAAATCATCAGAAACTGAGCGGGGATGATTTTCAACCAAACCACCGGAAAAGAGACACGCTGCTCTCTCTCTCATGTTGAAGGAAGCGCTCATTCATTTGCTAAGCCGAGCCACAGACGACATGTGAGAACAGGAGTGGAAGAGGCCATTACAGAGCAGACAAGACAGAATGAGGCCTGTGAATCTCAAACGCACAAAGGTGGGAACTTTTTCCTCTAAACCACAAGCTGGACCGACTTTATCCTTAGAAACAGTATTTGTCCTCTGGGAACTTCCAGTCTGGGCTGAATGACAAGGAGAACGAGACAATAGTGGCACTGGGAGCGGTCCATTTAGAATTTATGCATCAATAAATCAGCATTTTGAGAATGCGTAAAGCTGAGGAGAAAGCCACACGAATACACTGACAAAGCCCTTTCTGGCCTCTATACCACAATTAAACCTCAATGGTCAGATTTGTGGGAAATAAGGGTGATGTTGTGAAACTGTGGTTTGACCTGTTTTTTTTTTTTTTTTAGGACAAAAAAAGAGATTTATTCATAAATTCATTTCTCAACTTCTTCTTGTGGAGTTGTTTATGAACTCCACCACTGAATGATGATCGAATGTGGTGAAATCAGTTAAGCTTTATTCCACTTTTCTGGAAAGTATATGAGGAATATGTTCCAAATTTGTCGAACATAGGCATGAAATAATGTCTGGTTAAGGTTATAATAGCTGGTTCTGCCATGTTGCTCATCACTGACTGACTGACCAGCTCAACTCTGCATTAAGATACATCACCGGAGACAGCTATGACACCATCACTGTGATTTGTATTCTAACGTTTGGTGGCCCTCTCTTGCTGTAAGACATGAAAGACATTGGATTTTATTTATTTATAAAACTCTAAATGGTCTTTTACCTCCTTACATCAGTTCCATGCTTTCTTTTAATGTGGGCTCTTATCACAGTTAGTCTTGTGATTGGATTATGCTGCAGGTGCCAGCTGTTTTTTAACTTGGAAAATCCAGTTTTTCATGTTGTGCACCTGCAACTTGGAATAGCATGCAGAACTATTTAAAGCTTTTATCATTTTTATCCACAGGACAATTTAAATCTTTAACTGTTTCACATTTTACTTGTAGCTGTTCCTGTTTTACCTCATTATTTAGTTCTACATTTTAATTAATTTACTCATTATCCATGTTTTTATTTAATTTTTACATTTCAATCGCAATTTTACTGTGGTTTTTTTTTTTTTATTCTTGTCGCCACTTTTATGCAAGTTTCTCTTTGGCTTTGTCTGTGTCTAAGTGCCCTTATTTTTATTTTTGTTGTGTCACTCGGCTGCATTGTAAATGAGGTTTCTACCTCAATGTATTTCCGAGTTTAAATAAAGGAAGAAAAGAAAAAAAACAAACTCCTGACCAGCTCAACTCCTGTCTTCCACTCAATCCCTCTCTCTTTTTCAGCACTTCTCCTTCATCCTGCGCTTACCCAGTCCATTTCAAAATCATTTCTTGTCAGAGATTATCAGCCAGGATAATCAAAAAGAAAAACAAAATTAAATTATTGGGAAAAATATTAATACAAGTATTTGAAAAGTAAGGTCATCTCCACATATATGTTTTTGCATATTAGTATAGCACACACAGCTTCCAATGTAAATGACATCCATCTATACCTGTTTATTTGTACAGAGGGTCCCGGGGGTCCGCTGGAGCCTCTTCCAGTCTTTGAGCTAAATGCACGGACAAACGCAAGGCTGAAATGCTGTTGACTTATATGTGGGAGGCCCCTGGTTCGATTCCTGGTTGCATCAGGAAGGGCATCCAGCATAAAAGTTGTGCCAAACCAGTCAAGTGTATGACTCCACTGTGAACTGGCAGTGATATACCTGGAACAAGGAGCAGCAGCAATGGAAGCTGTTGTTTATGATAATCTAGTTTCCTTCAAACTTCTCTGCCGTGTCCACTTTCAGAGGAAGAAAAATGTCCATGGATTGATTAATGCTTTCATGTAGTAAAAAAAAGGTTTTTTTTAAGAGTATGCTGGAGTAATATGAAGAAACAACAATCTGATACAAAAGTTATCCAAAATGTAGCCATTTACATCTCTTAAGTAGCATCACAGATCATATTGAAATACTTTTAAATGACCTTTTTAATTATTCTTTTTACACTAGATAATAAGATTACATATACATTCTCTTTGGGCATTTGATGTTATCGGTTGATATTTGTCTTTTCAATGCTGACAGTATTTTCACCTGATGGTAAACAGAATTGACTGTGTAGAGTCATTGTAAAAGTTTTTTTTTCTCCTTTCTGATGTAAAAAGTTGTTGTAATTTCAGCACTGAAAGGGATTCTTTTGAAATGTTGAGTAGCGTCCTTGCTGTTGTCCATGGGGAGACCCAAACAGCTGTGGATGATGAACTAGACCACGCACAAGACAACCAAAGCCCTCTGTCATGACTCACAGGTCTTCATTCAAATCCAGATGGAGGCCTTTTTTTTAAAGATTTTCTGGCTCCAGTGACCTTTATTTACAGTGAGAGACACAGAAAAGTGGGGCAGAGAGACAGAGAATGAGGAAGACATGCAGGAAAGTTTTGTAGGTTGGGAGACAAGCCTGCAACCACTGCCGGAGGCGCCTCCCTATATGGGCCACCTGCTTAAACCACCAAGCTACCCAGTGGCCCAAGGCCTTCCTGTGCGGAGTTTACGTGTTTCATGCACATTGGAAAGCAACACAAACAACTAATGTTACTTCTTTGCATTTGTCTCTGGCAAAAATCTTATTGATGACCAAACTTGTATACAGCTATTATTAGTTTCTGTTGTAATACCCTTTATTGGCCTGTCATTTTCAGTACTGCCTGGCCTAACGTATGTTATTTCTTGCTTTTCAATGAAAAACAGTACAAATAAATGAGACTGCAAGCAGTTTCACACTTGTGCCATGTTGAAAGTGATACCTAAATGTTATCAGGTCCACCCGAGTTGAGAAATTGAATTAAATTGGTAGAGAAAAACACCGGAATGTTCTTTATGATACCACACTAAAAACAGTCAGCCAACATCAAATGAATGGAAAACTGTTTCAACATTTTCCTGAATTTGATTCTTAAATTACAGAAAGACACCAGAGTCCATTCTACCAAAATAGGACTAGTCCCTTAGTGAGGTAACTTTAGCTTCAGGTCAACAGTGTCATGAACCTCCTTCATTTCTTACTTGGATGTATCACCATGGATGAACTCAACTAACCCTAACAAACATGAACACACTGAGCATCATCACGGTGCTGGTTATGAACAATGTAAGTCAACCCAAGCTTGAAACTGGATACGTGCGTATGCTCATGCTGTCAGTACGGCAAACCAAAGTGCAGTGAAAATGGTATCCACTGGGTGGCAGCACTGGCCAAAACCAGTCGTTACCGCAGCATCAGGGGCTTTTACATGTCGCGTAAACTTCCAGTTTTGAAGCAACTATAAGATCCCCCACTGACTCAGAAGGCAGTTATTTAGTGTGAGGGTAAGGACAAAATGAACCTCACGAGTTTTTCCAGGCCATGTTCCCATCAGTTTGGCAAGGAACAAATCGACACTGACTGCAAAATGAGTGGAGATCCCGTCTATTTTACTCTGAATAACTGCAGTAAGCCAGAGCAGTAGAGAAATGGCCAATTCCAATTCCTCCCTTAATCCTCAATATCAACCCTTGCCCTTAACCCTCAGTCTTTGGCCCTCAATCTTGGCCCTCCAAAGTAAGTGTAAGGGCTATCTTGTGACTTAGAAATGGGACGCCCCTTGAGTGCAGTTACGTCTTCAGACTGTGGGGGGCGGCCTTACACCAAAGCTACGTCCAGTCTGTCAAGAAAACGACAACAACGAGAAGAAGGAGAAGACGTAGAAGAGAAATAAGATAATATAAATATATGTAACGAAGACGAAGTAAGATAGTTTAGTAACATTTATATCTTTATTAACTACGAAAATATGTAAATTTGTAGCTCGCTTTTTCCTGCGCCATCCTTTTCGAAGACGTATTGACGAAAATACGCAATGCCTTCTGGGTAACCCTTACTTCCAAGGGGTTTGCCTGAGAATCGCAATATTGAGGACGATGCAGCCCTCAAACTTGTCCCTCAACTTGACTTTCTAAGAATCGGGACAACACTTGCACTTCACGGGAGCACGCATTTTTGAGATTGAGGGTTGAGATTGAGGGTTGAGGGAGGAATTGGAATTCACCCAAAGGGACGTGTCTACCAAGTGAGTTCTGCCCCCTTACAGGCAATATTCCACGGTAGTCAGGTTGCCCCTTTTACCAACAAGAATAGTGGATCGAGGGTAGCATATTCTTAAAAAGAGCAAACTGTAATTCTAAGCTAACCTCGTATGATGATTCTAGCAAAGAGGAAAGAAAAGCTGAAGAGAAATCTTGCTGATGATGTAAATACGCGAATAAGATAAATCCTTTTGAGAAAACAAAAATACAAAGGAATAAAGACTTTTCTTTGTTTTAAAAGTTAATAATTTGGGAATTAGGTATGGGATTTTCTTATGGAATGCTTTTCACACAGCTTAAACTTAATGTCAAGGCAACTGAAAGGTCAACACATTTAAAGCTCTTCCTTTTTCTTTTTAGAGAAAGAAGTTACCAGTGAAAACCTTTGACAGGGGCGTGGTACCAGTAGCATCTCGATTTTATGAAAGAGCTAAATCGCCCACTCATGGAGGCTTTCTTGTTGAGTCATTCCAACATTTCATGGGCCCCGGGGCTACGTGTAAAAGATGCTTATTCTATACCGAAGTATTTCACCCCGCACTAAAACACTTGGTCTCAACGTGCTCGCCTGGTCCTTGCCCAGACAAGCACTGGTAGGCATGGAAAAGGCAGCATGTTTAGGCAGGGAATAGGGTTAAGCTCACTGACAGTAATGTTCAAAGAACGAACAAAGAAACACACCTCAGTGTATTAATCAGTGGTGAGTCTCTGTCACACTAAGTCGTCCGTCTCTTTCAGTGGAGGATAAGGGACCAAAAAAAAGTAGTTTGATTCGAGTCAGTGATGGAGTCAGTAATAGTTTGTACTGGCAGGGTTTCATGAGAGTAATTACTGGATTAATACAGCCTCTATAGAAACATCATAATATCTGGGATCTCCCACGTAGGCTTCAGTTAGTGATAACATTCTGCTCTATACATGCAGACAGAAAAAAAAAGTATACTGGTATATTTCAAAACTTCTTAATTTCCTATTGTGATTTCTGTCCTAATCTTTTCCCGAAATGATCATATAAGCAGTTTATGGGTATGACACCTAAAAATGTTGCATCAGCATTAGGGCTGTCAAAGTTAATGCATAAATAACGTGTTAACGCAAATTATGTTTACCACCACTATTTCTTAACACGAGATTAACACACACATGTTTCTGAAAATATGACCCTCGGCCAATAAGTGTATTTATAGTCAACGTGTGGGACAGACATGGTGACAGAAAAGGGTCTTATGAGTAAGTTCAGCTTTAAGATGCTGCCAGATGGGTCTGTTGAGAAGAAAAAGGTTATTTGTATTTACTGTCTCTGTGAATTGAATTACCACCTCAGGACACGGTAAAGTTAGTTTCACATCCGACATTCGCTTGCTTTTTTTCTCTTTAAACTTTAATAGCGTCATGAAAACGGTACAGATTTCGTCCAGGTCAGTATCATTTTGTAGATATAAGTATGACAGACATTTCACAAGTGTCATCAATCCTGCAAGCTCAGTGAGTGTGGCTAAAACTCTAAGGAACAGTGCTGAATGTCCTTCACCTCACTGGTGCCGAGGAGATTAGGGAGTGTCAGCAAATTACCGTGGTCAAACAGCAGCCCGACAAAATACACTAAAAAGCTGATGAATCAGGCCCCCAAAGAGTACGGCAGCATTGATGGACCCTGATGATGGAAGAATGGTTGATAAACAGAACATTAAAAAAATGTGATTAATGTGTGATTAATCGTGAGTTAACAATGAAAATCTTGCGATTAATTGCAATAAAAAAAATTTAATCGACTGACAGCCCTAGTCAGCATGAATGACACTACATTAGACCAATATTAAAAGATGATTTTTTTGTAGCTATAAAGCAGGTGTGATACAGTAAAGCTTTAATAAGGTTGGTTACATCAGCCTTTCTCAACCTTTTTTCAGTCACGACACCTTTCAAAAGTGAATAAAAACTCATGACACCCCAGAGTAAAATATAATCCAAAGCCACACTGCATCGCTCCGACTGTAAATGCATACGTCCTGTTTATTTAGTTAAATAACGTGAACACTCTAACTGCACCACAGTAGGCCTCAGCAGGAAAGCTTCTTTTTATCCGTGATGTGCTTGCTTCCATCCATCATCCTTCTATTGCCTCTTTTAAGCCTTATCGCTAGCAACTACCTTTGCGACCTCTGGTGCAGATTCAGAGCTTAGAAAACAATCCATGATGCTGCTAAAAAGTTCTCTTTGCTATCTGTGAAATAAAATTTCAGCGGTTAAATGATATTACGACGTAAGCTAACTGGGCGGTCACGTTGACCTTACGCTGACCCCGTACTGACGTTGTTAACATAGGGAAATGGGCATGTGAGACATATTTATATTATTCATTTCATGTCCAATTATGTATCTTATTTATTTTTTTACTTATTTATTTATTTATTTATTTATTTATTAATTAATTCATTCATTCATTCATTCATTCATAGGCAAAAAGTATGTATTTATGTGTGCATTCATATATTTATAGAGTGGTACCTCTACTTACGAAATTAATCGGTTCTGGAAGTAGTTTCGTAACCTGAAAATTTCTTAAGTAGAGATGCGTTTTCCATGTAAATGCCCTAATCCGTTCCAAGCCCCCAAAATTCAAACATTATTTCTTTTAATAAATTATAAATAATACATGAAATGACATAAAAACCTGTTAGAAATACATGTTAGAACTAGAAAAGCACTCAGAGAGCGCAGACCTCCACTAAACGCAACAATTATTGAAAATTTGAAAGTGATCCAGAATTTCTTCCAGATCACACCCAAAATGAAATCAGTTCTTCCTTTTTACATTTCTGACAACTCCTGAAAATTCAAACGAAATCCATCCATAACTTTTTGAGTTTTCTTGTACACAGACAGACAGACAAATAAACACACAAACAGATAAACGCCGACAAAAACATAACCTCCTTGGTGGAGGTAAAAATTGTTTGTTTACCTGGTTGCTGGGTTACGCTCATACAGACAAGGCGCCCTCCTAGCAAATGGGATGCCAGGAAGATGCTAAGCGATAGCCAATGGCAGAGCAGCTCGGATGCAATGCTTTCAAACCGAGATTCAATTCAATTAAATATACTTTATTGATTCCCCAAGGGGGAAAAGTCTGGTGTACTTGAGGAGCTGTTGGCGTTCAGCGCTCCTTTTCATGTCCCGGTCCTGTGGCCCAAATGCTAACTCCAGTTAACAGCTGTTCAAATCAGTTAACAGCCGCTCAAATCAGTTAACAGCTGTTAAAACCAGTATATCTCCATAAAGATGAATCAAGTGAGATATCTCCAGGTCAGAGGAGGAAACACCGATGAACCAAACCGTCCCCTCCGGGAAGACTGAGCTCCTTCAATCCAGCGAGCGACGGAGCTGACCGTCCCAGAGCCCGGTTTATCACGTGGACCAGGCCGTCGGTGTCTCCCGGTGCCGGGCCCCACCAGGTCTCCAGACGGCCCGCGCCAGGCCAGCCGATTCACCCCAGCGTGCAGGCCGCTGGACAGAGGCTGCCGCCGCTGCCACGCTAGGGGCTCCTGTCCCAGCCCAGTTGATGCTGCAGCCTGGATCCAGCGGCAGCCGCCGCCGCGGGCAGCCGCCGCCGCGGGCAGCCGCCGCCGGCGGGCCGCCGCCGCCGCGGGCAGCCGCCGCCGCGGGCAGCAGCCCAGGACCACTCAGCCCAGGACCACTCAGCCTCCCGAATTGGCCCCCAGCGACACCTTCCATGTTCCCAGCGGCAGGCCTCCACCAACTGCAAGAGGACCGATCCGCACCCGCAGACAGCACATCGACACCCGACCACAAAACCACCACAGAGATACAGAGCTGACAACTATGTTTACGTTCGGTAAACTCTGGGAGCTGCGAGTAGCAGCACTTCTGTATTTTTGCCTTTCGTATCCTGAAATTTCTTTCATAAAAAGGCAATATTTTCCCTTTGAGGTGTTTCGTAACCTGAAAATTTCGTATGTAGAAACATTTGTAAGTAGAACTGTATATGAAATGTCAGAATAGGTCATTTTTTTGATGACACTCCTAAAGCAGTCAGACGACTGTGTGCTGCGACACCCCGGTTGAAAAAGGCTAGGTTAGACCAATTAAAAAATCTTGGTTTGGGTTAGAAAAAGTGTTTTCATTTAAAAGGACCTTTCTTATCATTATTGTATCAAACGTGCATTTAAGGAAAAAAGGAATTTAAAACAAAATGCGGTCTTGTGGTTTAAAGTTAAGTGTCTTACGGTTCAAGGGTTCAGACCCAAATGCAGAAGAGTTGGAGGTGGGAGTGTCTAACAAAAGGCCTTTATTTCCAAAAATGTGCAGAAAATTGACAGATGCAGAGTCACCACTGAACAGAGGAAAAAAAAACAGGGCAGCAACAAAAGAAACAAGCAGAAGCCAAGACAAATGGGTTGAAAAACAGACAAACCAGCGAGAAAGAGGGGAAAAGACAAGATTTAAATAAACCATGGGTGAACAAGGCACAGGTGCAGACGACCAGGGAGACAAACACGGGAAGTAAAACAGAACAAAAACCAAACGGGGAACATGCCGTCAAAGTAAAACAGGAAGTACAGTTAACAGCAACAGAAAAGAACACAAGGAACCTGAGAATAGCAGAACAAACCAATAGAACAAAGAAGAACAGCCTGAAAACATTAATAGAAAAACCCAAGACAAACCATCCCAACCCCCAAACTGTAATGAACCCTCCTACTAATGGTGTTTTATGGATTTATAAATATGTTCTTAGAGGGCGCTGGCACATGAAAGCAGACATTTTGGTTTATTTTGGCCTTTGTCGGAGCAGCTAATGCTGCCACACACAACATATGTATCGATTGAAACCGCCTGCATCTCTTGGTGTGCCATGAGAAATATCAGGACAAAATAAAAATGAAAAAAAAAGAACTTAACCTACCCTTATAAGTTACTGCACAGTCTGATAAAAACCTAATTAGCACTCTTACATAAGCGTCTGCTCATGATTACTCATTGAAGTCACATGGGGGTCAATGCATCGTTGTCAACTGAGTTTACCAATATGGCAAAATTGTGAGATGTTTTGATCAGATGATACAAGTTTCAAATAGTTGCATTTTAAGTGTTGGATAAATGGTGCTATGTGTTTAATGCTTTCTTTTTCTTTTGCACATTTTAACCATCTTTCTTCTTTGCCCAGAATATGTACATTCTTCTCCTCAAAGAAAGTCCGTTATCCTTAAGACTCTATTTGGCACGTGTTTGTGGAGTGTTTTTTAGTTCCCTTTTAAACTGTGTATACACTGCTGTTTAGATGTTATATCCTCATGTTGAACTGTTTACATTTAATTTATCTTGTTTTTTTTTTTTCTTTTGGTGCATCACTTTGCTTTACTATTTGCTGCCTTTGTCTCATTCTCATTGCACATGTTTTTGGCCTTATAGAAATTTCATCACAATTTTTCCCGTTCGGTCTTCTCAGTGACTGCCCTAAAATAAGAGGTGATTATGATGGACGGTCCTTACGCTGTCTTGGTTTCCCTCAGGTCTCATCTGATACATAAGGAGGTTTGGCAACTTTCCCACAACAACATGGGGTATAGCCCACCACTGGCTCTCAGGTTTATGCTTCCTTTAAGGTCCTGCTGATGAATTACGCTTCAATCTCCCTCTTGGACGCTCTGAAAACTAATTTTATGGTGTCCAGTCTCTTGGTAAGGTGAGTCTTGTTTGCGATTTAGTCAGCAAGTTGATAATCTCTTTGCAGATCATATGTTTGCCACGTGACCGAGACACGGGTCTTGAAGTCTTGTCATAGACGGGTATAATGGAGAGAATTTGGTCATTTTTCAAAATAGAACATTTTTTAGACTGGAATGATAAATCAAACGGTAATAATGGAAGTGATTTTTTTTTTCTCTGCGGCCCGGTACCAAATGACCCACGGACTGGTACCGGGCCAGGGACCAGGGGTTGGGGACCCCTGCCCAAGTGGACTCTTATCAGCCTAGACTCAAAGTCTTTACCCTGATCAGAGTGAATCCTGGCAGGGAATCATAGTGCACAAAATATTTTTCAACCATGATACTTGCCAATGTCTGGGCCTTCTGATTCATAGCACGGAGGGGTTGACTGTGTCTGATAAAGTGGTCCATCATGATTAGGCCATTGCTTATGCATCTTGAATCTGGAACCCTTGAGAAAAAGTCAGTGCAGCCCAGATCCATGTGACCACTGCTGACAATGTGATGTCAAGAGGCAGCCTTCTTACGTGGTGCTTTACGTGTTATGCACAACCCACAATTTTTAATATATTCTTCTAGATCATTTGTTAGACCAGTAGAATCTGGCCCTTAGTAGGTCTATTGCTCTTTCTATACCTTGGTGGCCTGAATCATCATCTAAATAGTGCCACCTATATCATGTACATTGTGCAACATCATTTCTTGGAATTCTGCAGGCAGTACCAAATGAAATGCCTCATCATTGGATATCTTTCTTGTCATGTCTGCGGAGTGCTGAAGGAGGACCAAAGAGCAGGAGATCTCCAAAAGCAAAAAAGGTTTATTAAACAAAACACAAAAGGTCCAAAATGCAAAATCACAAAAACATAACTTAACTTATATTCCAGGGAAACAAGCGGGAAACATGCAGGACTGCAGACACATACTAACGACAATGGACCCACAGAAAACAGGGGAAATGACAAGACTTAAATACACAGAGGAACAAACGAGAGGCAGGTGCAGGGAATCAGTGGTAACAAGAGGGAGGAAGTAAAGCAGAAAACAATGAAGACAAGACAGACTTTCCAAAGTAAAACAGGAACCACTACAGACAGGGAGAGACGCCAACTTCACACAGACATACACACACAGGGCTGCCATGGCCGACCAGGCCATGACATTTCTAAGTCTATACAGGACTCCCTTTTCATCAACAAAAGCTAAGGATCCAAGTCTGTTTTCTGGACCAAATTTACTGTTTTAATTACTGGTCCTAAGCTTTGATCAAATCAACTTTTGATATCTGTTCCAGTGAGCTGAGGTGTAACTGAGATGGAAAAGCAAACTCATCAGGGATAGAAAACAAAGCATCTAACTGGTTTATATATATGTCTGGTGATTTACTAACTTTCACCAATCGGTATATAGACCTCATCACATTCCAAGACATGTTTTCCTATTTTCTGTGCTCTGTGACATCTGCAATTTTACGTGACAAATCAATGAGACAAATCATCTACGTTGGCTTTTTTTAGGCATGTGTTGTATGTAAAGGTCATCAGTGGCACCCAACAATGGCCAGTCACATTGAACTTAGTCATGGTAAACACATATGCCAAGGATGTTATCGGAATATACCTGTGTACCATAAATCTGGCTCCATAGAGACTTTTGTTCAATTTACCCACAACTGTCCACTTTAGCAGAAGGAACTGACTGATGGACTGGGCATCACTGTTCTAAAGTGCTCAGCTGGTACCACATTTCATTGTCTCCCTCTTGTCCTTAGCCTGTTTCTTCCTATGCTCCATGGATGCATAGCCCTGTATCAGTTCTATAAGGGTCATAATGATTGAGGATTAAGATTACAGGAGAATTTTCAACTCTGAAACTTAATCTTGTTTCTTATCTGTATCAGATTTTGCATGAACTTGCTGCACAGAGAAATTTAACTTTTTCTGGAAGATTAATATTCCTCCTCACTATGGATCTCAATGGATCTTAATCAAAGGCTTTAAAAAATATGTGGGACTCTTCCTTATTTCTCTTAGCCAAAGATGAAGCAACATTATATCTAAGTCTACAGGGCCTCTGAGACGTTGCTCCTCATGAGTATGATCTGCTCGACTGGGTGGAAGCCCTTCTTTCTGAATTACTTTGGTTAAACAACACTCCAGTCTCCTTAGAAAGTCAGACACCTTTTTCTTTGGTTGCTGGTATACCGCACAAATAGTGGGATACGAGTCTTCACCTCCCCTCATCTTATTTTTCCCTGACCTCTCACCTCGACAGCTGATTGGATCCTTCTTAAAAGGTGGGTAAATTGAACTTCCTTACTCACTTATTATTACACTGAAATATTACTGGCACACATTTAAATATCAGAAACTGTACATTTTGCAGAAAAAAATAAAACTGAAAAATCAGAAGGAAAATAAAAACAATTTGCAACCAAATTTCACAATGTGTTACATTTGGTTATGAATATAATTTGAAAGAATGAAAGACAAGTATGATGTTTGAGCCGCTGTTCATTTATTTCTTGGGGTCCTCAATGTTTGCTGCCATTATTCAGTTCATTCAGTGGAAATGTTTTTCCACTGAAGACAATGTCTCAGTAGCTCATAATACAATTAAAACATTTGTGAGGATATTGTAGAAGCTAGTGAGCAGAGATTGTATTAGCAAATTGTGTCATGTCTTGGTGACAAAATAAGATATGAAAACAGAAATGTCTGTCTCTTACAACAGGATGTTATTCACTTGTTGCTCCGGGGGATCTGCGATGATTTTAACCAAACTCTAATGTTTTTGTTGGCAGTTCACCTGCCTGCGAGGGAATAATCATTGGCTCAGGAAAGCTCCATGATAAAATCCAAACTATGTCTCCCACACCCTGGATCACCTCTGTGAGTTTGAGAAGTTGTTGTTCTGGTCTAAGGCCATTGGTGAAGGAAAAATAATTGGTAGATGTTAAGAGCCATTCAACATTTACCAAGCTCTTGTTCTCCTCTTTAAACATTAAAATGTGACAAATGAGATATATTTATCACCTGAACAATCAAGGAAGGTGCTTTGTATGGATTTGATGAGTCTCTTGAGAAAGTTTGTCATGGTTTCAGCAGATCTGCCAGAGCAAACTTCAAATTACTGTTGTCTGGTCGCTGAATAAAGAAAAAAAAAAAGGTTCCCACACAGACTGCCAAACTGTGCTTATGTCATGATACATAATACTTGTCATTGGATTACCAACAAAGCATGCATGATGCTAAAATACAAATTAGTAGGCGAAATATTGGTTTTAGAATACAGTTCCCAAGATTGCTCCCCTTCTTACAACTCATGCTTCAAGAAGTGTGAAACTTTACAGGCCTCATGATTTGGTTCACTTACAGTTACTGTGTTAATGAATGAATGTATTTGAAAATGCCTCTCAGTGTCTTACATTATTGAAATTACTATATATACACCACATATAAATATTGTGAGTGTCCAAGTGTCTGAATGACCACTTCAAAAGCCTTCATATTGCGGGAGGAACCCTACATCAGTTCAACAAGATGCGTATGTCTGGTTGGTGGTACCAAATTGCCCGCAAGAGTGAGTTTTTTTGTGGTTGCTTGTCTATTTGTGACCCTGAAATGGACTGGCAACCTGTGAAAGGTGTACCCCTGCTTTCGCTCGAAGAGAGCTGGGATCGGCTCCAGAAGATCCCCAAAAAGGAAAAAGTGGTTATAGAAAATGGATTGATTTCTTTAATGAATGCATATATTAAGCATTCATAGTACCTGAACCCCTTAGAGTTAAGAGCTGTCAAACCACCATGTTTTTTCAGATGCTCTGGATCAGACCAGCACAATGTTTAAAAGAGTTTTTGACCCCTCCTCTTTACAGAGCTGCCTGAGCTCAGACGCATTTGTAGAATGTCCAGTGTGAATGGCTCTCTTTTCTTTATTCTCAAGCCAATCTGTGTTGAATTTACTTTGATGCTTTGCTCAAGTCCAACAGGACACAGAACAGAAGTGGAATGGAAGTGCCTCGCCAACTACTTTGAATTGCCGTCATTCAAGTCTAGAGTCTATTTTGGCACTTCACCACTGGTAAACCACATCAATTTACACACAGTACAGTTGGCAGGAGATTGGACATGAAAATGCCCTAGAGAATCCGGTGAAATTTCAAAATAAAACACCAACAGGCTCCTACTCGTACATTGGCATGTTAACCCGCGGATGCTGAGCATAAACAATTCAGAGGGATTTAGGAGAGGTTTTTGTCATAGATGAGGAAAGTGTCAGTCTATAAGTCGAAAAACACATTTTATTTGACGTCACTCAGCCATTTTAAATGCATAATTCTAGAAAGAACAAGACATGGTGAGATTTAACTCTTTAAACGAGCAGACTCTAGCACAATGGTCATGTGATCTCGAAACCTTTGTGTGAGTTCATTATCTCTTACGAATCCAGCTAAACGGGTGGCGCTTGCCCACACTTACTAGTGTTAGGGTTAGACACAGGCAGCGCTGCCTGGGACTTCAGGTCCACTTGAGGTCAAAGCCACCTCAAATCTGGACCATGGCGCTCTCTGCATTGTGTGGTACTTTAGGGTCAATGGTTTGTTGCTCCACCCAAATCAGGATATTCCCTCTACCCTACTTCACCAGTGAGACAATATTTTGTCCTTTAGATGGTACTTGTAGCATCTTCTTTTCTTCACTGAGAATTCTGTAGTGTACCTTTGGAGCCGTCTTACCCAGACACCCTATGCTGGAGAGAGTAGATACAGTACCAAACCTTTCCCATTTATAGACAGATTCTCAAACTGTGGACCTGCAGATGCCAGACATGGTTCACATTTGTACATCCTACTTATGAACAGCAGGCTTCAAATGTCTGAGTGTCCTTCATTAAAGAAAGCTTTTAACCTCACCTCAAAACTAATTTAATTTAGTGGACTTCAGGTGAGGAAACTGCTGTCTGCATTTAGTTTTTATTGAAGCAGTTAATCACATGAGTTCACATTCACATATTTTTCTTACCACCGTCTAAGTGTCTTTGTGTGCACCTCAGAAGATGTGTGATGATCAGACCTGTTGTGTCTTAGTCAGCATGTGTAAGTTAGGTGAGCCATTCAGAATAGAGTTCTTCAACATTGCAACCAAAGCCAAGTTCTGAGACACACACGCAGACACACACACACACATACAAAGAACAGCTGCTCCAGACCTCAAGTGCAGCCACTGTCTTAACAGCATGAATAATCAGGAATGGTATGTCTTCAACATAAACGCTCTCTTCTTTGTGTAAGACAGGACTTGTGTCATGGTTTTGCTGTCAGCTTTGCATTTTTTTTTTCAAAATATCACACCTACAGACAGATGGAGAGTAACTAAGTATGTTTGCGATCTTAAGTTATTTGTGTTTTGCACTCCAAAAAAGTTTATGGATTTGATCTGATTTTATTGGATTACTCTCTTTATAATAATAACAATCAATTATCTTTAGAACCCATAGTCAAGGCTCACCTTACTTGATGGTGTATGTTAGTTCTGCAAATAATATTAAGCATTCATAGATGACTAGTTACTAAAATCAATGGACATGAGTTACCCTGGAGTCTTCAGGGGAGCCTTTAGTCGTCAGATGTCTGTGTAGTTGCCAGTTTTGTTCAATGGATAAACCAGCCCTGTTCAGTAAGCCAGCATGTGTCAACTGTTGTGGATGGTGTCCTGACTGTTGAAAGTCTGTTACAGTCAACTATTCTGTATACTCAAAGATACACAAATTACTCTTTCACATATTGCATTTCATGCTTCATGAAAAAAAAATCAATTAAGTGAGGATGACAAGTGCTTAAATTAATACACTAATACACTAATACAGTAACCTCTGAAATCAGCTGCTGTGAATCGCTTGCATGATGATCTAAGCTGAGCTGAAAAATCAGGGAAAAAGGGTCAAAGTTCAAAATAAAGTAAAAAGGCAAAGACAGATGATGACACTTGATGCTCACAGTCTGACTCCAGCTGTTACAGCAGTCGGTATCAGAGGAGGCATGCAGCCATCACAGCTTGTAATGTTTTCACTGCTCACAACATGAAGCAAGTAGGTATTTCCTGTTCAATAGCAACACAGAGGGGGCAATTAAAAAAAAAAAAATCAAGTTGGAGCTCAAAAGCAGCCTCTTGTTTTTTTGTAAAGTGTAAAGCTTAACTAAAATAATTCAGAGCCCAAACTGAATGTTAAACATGTACCTCCATCAATATCTGGATGCCACATGCTTATCAAGACTGGACTAAACTACAAGTATTTTATGGACCCATTCACTTTCAAAAGTCGTTTGTAGGTCGAACCTTAGTCAAAGAGATAGACTTTTCAAGAAATAGATTTTCCAACATGTGGAAACAATGCACTGGACGTCGTTTACACCACCCAGAGAGGAACATACAGAGCCCTTACCCTCCTCCAGCCTGCCGCTTCTGATCACATCACTGTTATGCTAATACAAACATACAGGCCATTGTAGAAAGTTACCAAACCTTTTAGGAAAGAGGTACGGGTGTGGCCAGAGGGAGTTACAGGAGCACTTCAGGACTGTTTTACCATAACAGGCTGGAATATGTTTAAGCAGGCCTCAACCTGGAAAAGAAAAATGGCGCCAGTGAGTGTGGCAGTCGTCGTGCATGCTCTGGTGCTTTGCCACTGTAGTCTTTTTTGTGATCCTTAACCTTTTTAAGATGCCTGCACTGTGCAGACTCTCCTACAACAGGAACACACTTCTAAAAATTGTACTCAAGGCTACAGATTTCTGTGAAGATAGAAACTGACCCCAACTGGTCCAACGACGTCCTGTGGCACTTCAGCAACAACAGCAACAAAAGACACGCTAACTCCAAGACACGGAGCAGGCCCAGAGGATGCCAAGCCGGCATCAAAAAATCGCCTGAGGAAAAGGACACACCATCCACCACTGACCAGCATTTTCCTGGCCAACTTCCAGTCTCTGGAGAACAAGCTGGATGACTTGAGAGCAAGGATAAAGTTCCAAAGGGACATACAGGACTGCAACATCATCTGCCTCACTGTCACATGGCTGACCCCAATGGACCTGGACCACGCTGTTAAGCCAGCGGAGTTCTTCACAGTACACCGCACGGACAGAATGGAGGACTCTGGGAAATTGAGGGGAGGTGGTGCGTGTCTCATGGTGAACAACAGCTGGTGTGATAGCAGGAACGTTGTTGCCTTTTCCCATCTCTGCTTGGCAAATCTGGAGCTCCTGACAATTAAATGCTGCCCATTCTATCTCCACCGTGAGCTCACCTCAGTCATATTCAATGCCGCTTACATTCCAACCCAAGCGAGCACAGACACTGCTCTCGTTATACTGCATGAGGCCTTCGCTAGCTACCAGGCTCATCGTAGTCGGGGACTTTAACAGTGCAAATCTGAAGAAGGCAAGGCCTGATCTCCATCAACACATCACATGCCCCACCAGGGGTGACCGGACTTTCGACCACTGCTATACACCATTTAGGAAGAAATATCAAGCCAAACCTCTCCCTCCGTTTGGCAAATCAGACCACACCGCCATCTTGCTAATACCAAAATACAAGCAAAGACTGAAGCAGGAAGTTCTGGCAGTACGTGAGGTGACACAACCCGTCAGAGGCTGTTCTGCAGGACACTCTGGACTGGAGCACGTTCCAGAAGAACTCAAATGACAATGTCAATGATAGACCTAGTTGTGGAATTTACTGAGAAGCTAGGGATGACACTGCCTACAACACCGGGCTCTCCACAGGGACATGGGGGACTACAGGACTTACAGCATCCACAGGACAGTAAAGAGGGCCAAGCATCGTTATGGGGAGAAGCTGGAACTGTAGCTTCAGCAGTCAAACCCTACAGGACTGTGGCAGGGGCTGATGACGACATCTCTCTGGCCAATGACCTCAACAATTTCTTTTCTTACTTTGAGGTGAGTAGCACTCTATCAGACATACCACCCAGTAGAGAGGAGGCGGCACTCACTGTGTCAGAACACGACATGAGAAGGACATTCAAGAGTGTAAACACCAGGAAGGCAGGCAGTTGCTGAGAGCCCGCTAGAATCGGGGCTTACAGCGATCTTCAACCTGTCCCTCTCACAATCATCATTCCCACCTGCTTCAAGAGGTCCGTCATCATCCCTGTCCCCAATAAAAGCTCAGTCCACTTCCCTGAATGGTTACCGCCCAGTAGCCCTGACATCAGTGGTGATGAACGGCTGATCAAAACTTCATCACCTTCTTCCTACCTGCCACCCTGGATTCCCTGCAGTTTGCGTAATGCGCAAATAGATCAACAGACGACGCTATTACCTCCCTGCTCCACACGGCCCTCACCCATCTGTTTCATAATGCATCCTTTTATATGTTTTGAAATCCTTTGCAGTTCACAAGAATGAATAAACAATGGACGAAAGTCTGTAGTTTATGGGTTAAATACAAAAGGAGCACCGGTGAGACATTACAGTCTTCAGAACTTCTTCTTCTTTTCCTTTTGGCTTTTACCTTCAGGGGTCACCACAGCAAAGCTTGCACTTCCTTCTAGCTCTCATGCCAAGCTAGCAGAAGCAAGAACAATGATGCAAATCAGGGGTGGCCAAGGTCAGTCCTCGAGGGCTGCAGTCCTGCAGGTTTTGCATGTTTCCCTGCTTTAACACACTTGATCCTAATTAATGCCCGTCATTATCTTGTCATCAAGGTCAGCACATGTCTGTTAATGACACAGCCACTTTTATCAGGGTGTGAAGAAGGAGGGAAACTTCTAAAACCTGCAGGACAGCAGGCCCTCGAGGACCGACTTTGGCCACCCCTGACACAAATGATGCATCAAAGTGTGTGTGTGTGTGTTGTGGACATAATGAAAATATAATGGCCCTTATTTGCTACTAATCCTCTTAATTCCTGTGTAAAAAGGAATTTTTTTAAGTATGCCTTAATATGTAAAACCTTATACTGGAATGAGCCTGTCTTAAAAAAAAAATTAACTTATCCCATCTATTACCCAATTTATCCAATGATACATGCCTCCAGTATTTTGTCATGTTTACATGTTTTTACAAGTATGGTTGTATATATCCTGTACCATCAGACATTATCTCTGATTTGTTCTATGTCAGTTCATCTATTGATGAGAGAACTAGGATAGTATGAACTATCAATCACACTGAAGTTTTGCAGGTGTTCTCATCATCTTTTTCTCTAAAGTGCTGTAAGTATCACTCCAGCAGTTACTAATCTCCTTCTACACCTTTTTACTTGTTCAGTGAATGAGGATCTGTAAACACTATAATCTCACCCTGACAGCAGACTTTGTTATGACTCCTCTGACCTTTGGAGTTTTCCAATGGAAGGCAGGTGCCAAACAGGCAAGTTTGGTCATTGATCTTGATGTCAGTTGATTTTGATGACCAGTTGCGTTGGTCAGTTGATGACACGTTTTTCTTGGTCAGTCTGCGGGTAAGGTCAAATAGAGAGATGAGACCTGATTTTTTATCAAAAGGGGATTTTAAAGCCAAACAAAATCAAGTCATGTTGGAATGGTAGTGTCTATTAGCAATACAAGGGACATGAAAAGTTAAAGGATGACCAGAATTACTTTAATTCAGTGCCCTTGTTGCTCCTCAAATTGTGTCAGGTCCAACCAATAGATAGGATTTTCCTGACTGGAACAGAAGCACCATGACCCGAGCCAGAGAGGCAGCAACAAGATGAGAGGCAGGCAGTTGCTACTCCTACCCACTCTGTGGGTTCTGGTCTCTCTTGCTGCTCAAAAAAAATCCCACAATGCTTTTTAGAGATAGACCGATATGGGTTTTTCTGGACCGATACCGATACGATTATTAGTAGTTAGAGGAGGCCGATAACCGATATTTGGAGCCGATATTCATTTGCAGTAAAAATGTAAAAATTTGGGTAAAAAAATTGAATAATCCAAACACTGAACTTCATTGAAATGCCTAAAGCATGTTTATTCATTCACACAAATAGAAAATAATAGTTCCAGAAGTGCCTAATTTCCTAGACTTTACTAGACTTATAAAGTTGAATAAAAGGTTAAATAAAAAGCTCTCTGAAAATTTTCCACAGAAAATACAGTAAAATTTAAATATAACTACAATGACTTGTCTTTGTTTTAAGTTCAAACACAACAAAAATGCAGGAGTTCTTAGGCTCAGCATTATGTCTAGTAAATGCAAATAAAAACTTGCTTCCAGAGATTTTATAAAGTAGTAGTATATAAAACAGCAGCATTTAGGATGCCTTAAGTTGATTTCATTATTAAATGTTATATTTTACCATGCGATAGCAGGGACCCTGTCATTTAAAACTGTGTTGCTACATTATTAATTATTAATATGACAAAGACTACATAAAAAAGTATAATAGTTGTTATAAGTGCAATTAAACTCCTGACAGGACACAAACAGCCTTTAATGAGCTCACACAGTATTTAAAATGTTCCACCTCTTTGTTCAGATAAATAATTTCGAAATTTTACTTTCTCATCTTCCCATTCATTTTCAGATCATAGGACCAGAAAGCTCATTGCAACGTTAGTAGTCGTGAGTTGTAGAGTTTTTCATGTGACTTTAACTACATACTATTCTCCACATTACATACCGTGATTTCCTATTGAGCGCACCTGAATATTCGGATCTCAAAATAAATACGTGCAGTAGCTCTGGTTACTTCTTTGACCGACAGATGGATTGCCTTTAACTTAAAAGCTAAATCATATGCATTCAGGCACAGCTGCATCACAGCCAAAATAACCCTGTTTTAAATTGATTTCTTCATATCGGCCGGTCGGATTAAAAAAAGGCCGATGCCGATATACGTCAAATTTCCAAATATAATCGGCCCGACCGATAATCGCTTGATCTCTACTGCTTTTTTTTTGAATTACTAATGGAGTTACTGATGTTTCTAACCATTTGCAGAGCTGGGGGAGGAGACAACAAGTCATGATGGTAAGCTAAGGGCGCTAAGGGAGCCCAAGTCTGAAAAGAGAAGTAATGGAGTGTGGGTTACCCATAGCTTGTTCACTTTAAGTTTGAAATACAGCTGCCTGACACACCTGGTGTAGATTTACCCACAGTTATGATATAGAAGAAAACATTCATAAGGAATGTAAAGCTCATGGCATGTCCACTCCTTTCTTTTACTTATTTACCTTAAAACTGTGTCCTATAACTAACAAATTAATATTTTTTTTTTAACAAACAGCCAACATGAGAGACATGTTGTTTTGTTTCCACTTACCAGTCAGTTACTGACATTTTTACATGAGGTAGTCAACTACGTCTTTGAAGTACTGATTGATGAATTTCTAAACCAAAAAAAAAAGAAAAAAAAAAGAGCTGCTCTTTGAAATAAAACCCTTCACTTTTTTTACTCCTGTATCTGTCCAGCCTTTTCTTTCTCTTTTTTTTTTTTTTTTTTTTTACATATGTTTTTTTGGGATGATGTGCCGGGATGTACTGGTAACAACATGTGTGTATGAATCAGAAGCAGGTGTGTGATGGCCAAGTAAAAATAGTACACAGCTGATGTTTAACAGTATGTGGAAAGTCTGAAAATGTCAGCCTACACCTGGGAAATGTGCTCTTATCAGATGTTACTCATTTGACTGTCTTTGTGGGAAGAGATGTCACTGAAACTACAGAAGTGAGTACTGCAAAGGTAGATTTTTAATTAAAAAAGAAAAAAATCAAGAAATAATCGCTGAAATTCTGTGAAAATCCACCCCACAGCAGACGAGAGGCCGCAGCTGCTAGCAAAACATCAGACAATTATTTAGGCTCGGGGGGGCTCCGGCTCAAGTTAGCGGATTTTGATTGTCGGGGGGGGGGTCCCCATTAACTACGAAAACTAAGGGATCACTGTATATGGCCCATAAAACAGACGCCTCTGCTTTCAGGAATGGAATTAAATACTGTTCACCTGAGGCAGAATACATCAAAAGACACTACATTTTAGCTGGCAACATTAAAAAAAGAAAAATAGAATGTGAACAGACCAAATGTAAATCAAAAGTACTGATGGAAAGATTAAAAAACAAAGATGTAGTAATATTAAAAAATAACAATATTTGGACTGCTGGATAGTTCGGTGGTTTGAGCAGGCGGCCCATCTCCAGAGGCTGCAGTCCTCCTGCTGATGTCCATTACCCTTAAAGTTAAGGGAAAAAAAAATCTGTGGTCTGCAACAGTCGCTCTTTTGTTGCAAACACCATTGGGGAATCATGACATTAAAATATAAGCTGTTATCATTGGGGAGAGAAGACTTCAAAGCAGCTTTGAGATACCAGGAAGACAGCAACACAGACTTGTGGACTGTCTTTCTGTTTATCTGTTTCCCTGTTTTCCATCATGTCGGTTATATGGACCCATCTCCTGGCGCTCTGCTGGACCTGTACAAGAAGCAGCTGGGGCTCGCTTTGTTTTTAATTTTGGAAAGCAAAGACGAGGGTTTGAAGCACATGCCAACTCACAGGTCAGCCTGCACCAGCCAGCTGAAGATGTACGTTAGCTGCATGCGGGTGGGGATTGACAGAGCAAGAACTGAAACATACTTTGATTTATATATAATATGTGTTCAGCGTTTTTGCCCGCATTGTCCAACACAGTGTTAAACTCATCGCCACAGTAAAAACAAGGATGTTACAGTTCCACATGTTTGTGGGTTGACGCTCTTTAGCAACATGATTTATGTCACATGAGTGCATTTACTGGAGGCATTAAAATTCCATTGATGTTAGAAGAGACATAAGTGATTTGTGAGAAACAGCAGTGAACCAAACTCCAAGTCAGATGTAAATTCTAAAATAGACCGATTCACCTGCCTTTACCCAGATACAGTTTATGAGGAGAGGCCTTTGAAAGAGGGCTGTGTGGATTTAAGATATTTAATTTGACCCTTGAGCCAAATCCTTGCAGCTGTGTGGTTTGTTCAGTTTTTCATTTATTTAGTAGTTAATAAGGTAAACACAGATATGGAGTAGTTAATATTGAAGTTGGAATTTCAGCAATATATATAAACTAATGGACATTAAAACATAAGTTAATCAAAGTTTTGACACTTTAAAGGTGAACTCGTAATAGGGAGGGTTACTTTAAATTGAGAGTTTATTAAATATTTAAACACAGCGATGATTTGCTAAACTGATTTCTGGATTCTCAATCTTCATTGGTCCAAAAACTGTATTTCTCTAAGAACACAAACAGAAGAAATGGTTTTATCAGAAGAAATCCCCAAAAATCATAGACAAAACAGCAGAAGATAAACGTTAGCCTGCAGCTAACCTTTTCTCTACTCTGACAGCAGCCATACTCAGAGTTTTGGGTTGTATAGATTTTAAAAAACACCTACTGTACTGTTAAAGTACAGATGTACTGCCGTGAAAAAATAATAAAAAGGAACAACCCAGTTGTCGAGTGGTTTTGGTGCATATAAGTGGAAAATGTCATTCCTCCACTCTTTCTCTACTTCCTGTCCGTCTGCTCTTAAATAATAATCAGGTTATCCAGTCTAAACAACATTTTCTGGTCATCTGCAGCTCTTCTCCCAGATTTAAGTGGTGACACAGTCTATTGAAAAGGTGTTCTTAATTAATTTAATATCAACAAAAAAATGGAAATTAATTGAATTGAATTCTACTGTATTAATTTTCCAAGGGGAAGCACAAGAGTTTTTCATGTTATGAAATCAGCTTTAAATTGACTTAAAATAATATTTAATTACATTTATGAAGCGTTGTCTAGCTCTCGCTGCCTCCCATCTGTCCTGCTGGCAAAAACTTTCTCAGGGTTGTATAGATGCAAAAATCAGGCAGTCGGTTCTGATTTTCAGGTCTGAATTATATCACTTCACTATGTGGTCCCCGATCAGATGTATCCACTACATGGCCATGTGACATGAATGACAACAGACATCTCAGAATTCATCCATCTTTTTTTCACCAGTAGTCATGCACTGGGCATTGTTGATCTGCACAGCTGACGTACCCAGTTCTGCATACCTGCTAAGAAATGCATCTATAAATGATCAGTCGATAAATTACTTAAGTTTAAAGCTACTAGTGAGGGAAAAAAGCTCTTGATTTATGAATGTTTCAGAACAGTTGAAACACTTTTTGTCTGTTTTACATTTCTGCAGTCATGTTTTAATGTCTGGTAGTTTTCCTACAGGGAGATGGTTGTGTTCTCTCGGGTGGCAGGCACAGCTTTCAGCAAAAATCAATCTTTCCTCCTTGATTTTTTCATATATAAAGCTGGGCAAGTCTCCTCCATCTTGAGGCTGAATATGTCACCAATAAAAGCTGTGATCACTTCAGTCATATCTCCCACTCAGTATGGTCTCACAAATACTTTTTTGATTTTGTTGACGCAAATGACACATGCTGACAGGTATCTAGTTCACATGCATACCGTTTCAGACGGCAGTTTATGTAAAAGCCTGATGCAACACACCTGTAGTTGTGAATGAGGAACAATCTGATCAGATTTTTACATAATCAGAATCAGAAGTAGAATGGATATTGTGGCCTGCAAAGTGAATGATAGTGTTAGAAACTCAACAAAGTGAAGGTAGAAAGGAAAATGAGAGCGTCTTATGGGACACCCTGTAAATGCAGTTACGTCTTCGGACTGTGGGGGCGGCCTTACACCAAAGCTACGTCCAGTCTGTCAAGAAAACGACAACAAAGATGTAAGAGAAGAAAAAAAAAAAAAAATATATATATATATATATATATATATATATATACTCAAGGAAAAAAGAAATGCACCACTGCTTTTTTACCACATTTTCTTTTGGTTACTTATTTTTAATGGAAATATTACATGTGCACATCAACCATATACCTGTCCCTGATATTTAGACCCAATTAATCAATGCTTGTGACAGTTTCAATAGCAATAACATGACCAAACAATAAAGCATCACAGTGAACAAAAACACAGTTATTTGATTCGATTGTCAGTAATTAACATGACCACCATTCGCCTCAAGGACATTGATAATTGATGGGTCCCAATGGTTTCAGCAGCAGTTCTTGTTGCTGGTCGAAACCTGTCACGGAGATGTGACAGCCGATTTGCTCGGTCCTGTGCGGCCGTTGTGACACGTGGTCGACCAGATCTTGGACGGTCATTGGAGGATCCAGTGGTCTGGAAACGCTCAGCAAGGCGTACAACAGTAGAGTGATGGACTCCAAACACCATTGCGACAGCCCGTGTGCTCCTTCCAGCTTGAAGCATGCCAATGGCACGATCTCTCTCTGGTTGCTGTAGTCGTGGCATCGTGAACAAATGTGCTTTTTATCCATTTTGGTGTATTTTTATAGGGAATGGTTGTGCACAACTGAGGACAGGTCCAATTCATCTCTGAGTTTTACTCATGACCCAGACATAGGTGATTATACAAAACTACAATTGTTATTGCTGATCAAAATCAATCAACTGGAACCAGGAAAACAGTGATTTCATTTTGACTCAAAATTGTACTAAACTCATTGTAGTCTGTAATTTTTCACTGTCTATAATATTTTTGGAAAAATTGAGAAAACGAAAGTGGTGCGTTTCTTTTTTCCTTCAGTATATATATATATATATTTATTAGGGCTGGGCAAGTTAACGTGTTATTATCGCACTAACTCATTGATTTATTAACGCCAACATTTATTTTATCGCGCGTTAACGCATGTTGCTCACATGCTTTTGTTTTGAAAAGTCTGCTACTGGCTGCTGCGGAACGAGAAGAGAATTAGCAGGTAAACATGCGGAAAAGCTAAAACGGACATGGAGAACGGTAAAAGTCAGTGTACTTTACAGTTCGGGTAGCAACTCAGGTAGCAATATTAACAATTCAGTCTGAGAAAAAAATTCTGGACTGCAACAAAACTTTCTCGTCATTCCTCCATGTTCCATCAGATCTGCTCCATGTGTTCACTGTCCTGCTGTTCTCTAGCTGGTTACTGCAGTGCAGCTCCATCTAGTGG
Organism: Hirundichthys speculiger; assembly: GCA_018398805.1. Lineage (NCBI taxonomy): Eukaryota > Metazoa > Chordata > Actinopteri > Beloniformes > Exocoetidae > Hirundichthys > Hirundichthys speculiger. The sequence continues at coordinate 238,820 of JAGFBZ010001271.1, read as the reverse complement.
CACAGATGTGTAATGACAACAGAAAGTCTCGTCCTCGATTATAAAACCACCCCCATTTTTGAGAATATGACTTCAAGATTAAAATATCATCCCATATTTGGGCCAATACTGTAGTTTGATCAAGAACTTATTCAACAGCGGATAGGTGTCCTACAATGCTCTGAAATGAGCGTCAGAAGATTCTGTGCTCGTCATGATCTGAGGAGAAAAAGACTGATGTCAGATGCAGAGCTGGAGAGGCTTTGGTTCATCTATATATGAGCTGAGTTTTTATTCAGATTTACACATTAGTGCAAATATTATAATATGTGATTCCAGCGCCGCCATGATACCTAAACTGCCGTGCACAAAGCCATTTCTGGGTGATTGTCCGTAAACCAGACAATTAAATATTCAAAACAAATTCAGTCCCCTAGGCCGTTTTTTCATTTCGTATTTTTGATCCAAGTCTACAATTGAAACATAAAAAAAATACAAGCACTTTTTCATTTTTTTGTGTTAGATTAAAACATGAAAAACAAAATGTCACTTTTTTAAATTTTTTTTTTATTTTTTATTGACAATTGAAAATGGAAAGAATAAATGATACATGGATTGGTAAAGTTACAGAACTTTAACATGGACATTTTCATTTTAAAGTTCTCCCAGACGGAGGATTCAACAGAAACAAGGTTATTTGTAACAACTGACAAGTTGAACTTCCTGTTAAAAGTTTCTGCTGTTACCTCAGAAATTACCTGTTTTAATGTTCTGATTGTGGCTCAGGATTTTGTTGGTATTTTTTTTTTTTTTCATAAAAAACAGGATGACAATGTCCTGGCAGTGGCAATAAGCTTTATTTTATTTGACATTTTTTAAGATGAGATTTACACTAAATATGTGTTACTGACAAGTGCTGATGTTAAAAGTGTTTGAACAACAAATGTTATGGCACTTTAGTTCATATGACAGCAGAACATTTAAATAAAAGTGCACTTTATACGACTTTTGAATTCATTTTTTGATTTTGTGTATACAATGTTATCAACGTGATTAATCCAGCAATCATGCGATTAAAAATTTTAATCGTGTGTGTGTATATGTATACATATATATATATATATATATATATATATATATATATATATATATATATATATATATCTCCCAGGTGTCGTCAACCCTCCAAGTTTAGTGAGTTGGTGAAAACTCAGGAACAGCGCTGACTGACCTTCTGAGTACCTCGCTGCTGCCGTAGAGTTTAAAGTGATCAAGCAGCAGCCGGGACAAAATATACAAACAAGCATGATGAATTAAGCTCCCAAAAAGTGCGGCAGCATTGGTGGACTTCCGGTTTTCAAACTAAAGGCTTAAAAAAAAATCCCCATGACCCTGTATAGGACAAAACGGGTATAGATGATGGATGGATGGATGGATAAACAGAACATTAAAAAAAATGTGATTAATGTGCGATTAATCATGAGTTTACTATGAAAGTCTTTTGATTAATTGTGATTTAAAAAATTTAATCAACTGGCAGCCCTAATATATATATATATATATATATATATATATATATATATATATAAATGAAGATAATAAGATAGTTTCGTAACATTTATATCTTTATTAACTACGAAAATACTTACATTCATAGCTAACTTTTTTTGGTGCCATCCTTTTCGAAGAAGTCTTAGGGAAAATACGCAATGCCTTCTGAGTAGCTCTTACTCCCAAGGGTGGTGCCAGAGAATATCAATATTGAGGGCGTTAGAGCCCTTAAAATTGCCCCTCAACTTGACGTTCTAAGAATCAGGAAAGCACTTGCACTTCACTGGAGTGCGCATTTTTGAGTTTGATGGTTAAGGGAGGAATCGGGCCAGTGTCGTAGAACAATTTCACCTCTCCACCTGTAGGGGGACCTGTTGAGCTAAAAATTGCATAAGTTCCTTTGTGCTGCTTCAAGCATTAATAAATGTATTACAAACAGTGCCTGTCTTGAGGAGAAAGGAAGTGTCCTTTGATTTGCCCAGTTGATGGTTTTCTGTGTTTATCTTGAGATCTGACCTGGAAACTCTAAGGTGAATTGGCCCATTTACCTGTCTGAATTTCTTTTGGTCCTCTCACAGGAGCCACTTAGCGTTGCTGCAGTCGTCACAGCTCAGCTGCCTCTGAAGAGCAGCAAACCTCTCCTTTCAAGAGAGGTCATCCATCCCACCCTTCATCTGTCCATCCATCCACCCAGGACCCGCAGTAGTGCAGAGGACAACCAGCTTCTGCTGAGGTATTCGCTTCAAAGGCCCTCTCTAAGTTGAGACATCAGCAGAATAAGGTCCTTAACCAGCTCTCTAAAATCTGATGAGCTCTTTGGTGTCACTTGCAGGGTAGAGAAACACAGGTCCGTTCTTGTTATTGAACTTCAAAGCTGAGGCCCTGAGAGAAGAAGATTTATTTGCTTCTGTCCTCTCCTGCCAGGTTGATGTATGAGCAGACATGGTCTTTTCTCGACTTGGCAGCAGCTATAGTTGGAATTATAAGTTGTATGCATTTTGACACACCTTCCTTAAAAGTAAGGATGCAAGTGATTCCCTGAGTGGAAAAATAATAAAAAAGAGGCATCTATCTGCCAAGTGGTTTTGACCCATAAGCAGTGGTGCAAACAGGATCAGCAAATGTCATTCTTCTATTCTGTTTCTTTATTTTCTTTCTGTGTTATCTGCTCTCATTTGATAAACTACTAATCCAATCAAAACAACAATATTTGTTGTTTGTCCATAACCTGAAATACGACACTTGTGAAGAGTTCTGAAAAAGCCGCCATATTTCTTCCAAATCCAGCATAAAGCCACCATGCTAGACTGTAGTTATTTGAAATGAACTGAATTACAATGAATTTTTAATGGATTACACAAATTGGATTTAACTGTAACATAATTTGGATTAAAACTGGACCTCGTTGGACTGTATTTAACTGGACTGCATTGAACTTGTTTACTTGTGTAAAGTACCTTGAGATGACTTAAGTTGTGAATTGGAGTTATACCATTAAACTGGTGTATTTATTCTGTAACAGAACAACATGGGAGGAAAGAGCAAGGTTCAGTAAGTTCATAATCGCTCGAATGTACAAGTCCAGACATGTGAAATTGTTGTTTTAAGTTAGAAAAAAGGACATAGAAGGATAATTCAAAAAAAAATAAAAATAAAGACAAACACTGAAATAAAACAAACATGTAAATAAATAAAGTGCCAAAAATCATTAAATCACACAATGGTTGTGTATTTTAGAAAACCTGACGTGACAGTGCTGGTTGTGATGCACATGAATGGTTATTTATTTAAAAATCTGATGGCCTGGGGAGAGAAACTGTTCCTCAGCCTGCTGGTTTGGGTTTTGGAGATTTTATATCTCCACATTGAAGGCAGTAGGAAGAACTGGCTGGATTCAGAGTGGGGTCATTGATGATCATCAGAGACCTCATTAGCATCGGTTGCACAGCTCATGCAGCTGACAGCCATTGATGAACTGAGTTAGATGAACCACTCTGCCCAGCACCTTGTTGGTACCGCTCCCATGTGAGGGGATGAAGCGTCCTGACAACAGGTTCTTCCTGCTGAGAATCTGGGGGCTTTCAGCAAACTTCTTCAGGTGCCTGAGGCCGTGCTGACACTGCTGGGCTTTGATGATAGTTAGGTGTTAGGTGTTTTTGGAAGTTTACTCCCAAGTTTTTAAAAAGTCAGTTTTGTTGAATGTATTCTCTCTTCCCTCAGCAGCAATGATTTTACTAACTATGAAGTTATGTCAGACAGAGAAGAGATTCATTTATCTTCTGTTTTTAGATAACTATGATTGCCCTGTTTTAAGTACATATTTATATTCTTTTACTCCTATTGATCTGCCTGAGTTACTGTCAGTCATTAAGTCTTGGGGAATGTCAACTTGTGTGTTAGACCCCATCCCCACTAAACTGTTTAAAGATATTCTTCCCCTCATTAATTCCTGCCTGCTTGACCAGATTAATATTTCACAAACAACTGGTTATGTTCCGCAGTTGTCTAAATTAGTTGTTGTGAAAACACTTCTCAAAATGTCTGGTCTTGATCCCAATGATTTAGCCTATTATAGAACCATTTCTAAACCTTCCTTTTATGTCCAAAATACTTGAAAAAATTGTCTTAAAACAGGGGTGGGCAATCCCAGTCTGCTTCAAATGAAATCCCACCTGATTCAAATAACTGGATCACCATCAGCTTGCCATCCAGGTCTGCACAAGACCCTTAACGACTCATCCATTTGAATCAGGTTTGCTGAAGCAGGGAAACTTCTCAGAGTTGCAGGTAGTGATGGTGAGATGAAGCCCCGTGAAGCAGTGTCACACACTGGCCAGATGGTTCGAGAAATGGTACCTTTCTTGCTGCTTCATATGCACATGACACCACCTACTGGTCAGGTTTATAATCACAGCCAGCTGAATCTTAAGATGTGATGCATTGAATTTATGTATCAGTCATGGCTCTTGCGAATGACTGTGAATAACAAAATGTGTATGACCAAATAAATGATCAAGTGCATAAAATATTGTCTGAAAGTAATCTCTGTTTAATGTTTCCCAAAGTAGTATCATAGGAACTGGGCAGACACGCGTCAAAAGGGTCAACTATGGGGTTCCATGAATGCCAAAAATATGTTCAAGTGCTCACTGTTTATGTCCATTGGTTGTTTGTTAAGACGTTTCCTCATGTTTATTTAACTTTCAACAATACTCTGGTTGTGTCAAAGCTCTTTTAACAACTACTTTGTCTATGTAGATTGCTCACTTGGCTTAACGTTTGGTTGTATCTGTTTAACTTTGGTTTGCACTTCTGTTGTCTCCTTACACTCACTGTCTGATTGTGTCACCTGTTTTTCTCATTATGATGCGTCGTTGCTCTGTGTCATTGCTCTGCGCCATTATGATGTGTCGTTGGTACGATGCATAGCAACGACGTGTAGCAACGACGCATAGCAACGACGCATAGCAACGACGCATAGCAACGACGCATACCAATGACGCATAGCAACGACGCATAGAAACGACGCATAGAAACGACGCATAGAAACGACACATAGTAACGACGCATAGCAATGACACGTACCAACGACGCATAGCAACGACGCATAGCAACGACGCATAGCAACGACGCATAGCAACGACGCATAGCAATGACACGTACCAACGACGCATAGCAACGACGCATAGCAACGACGCATAACAACGATGCATAGCAACGACACATACCAATGACACATCATAATGAGAAAAACAGGTGACACAATCAGGCAGTGAGTCTAAGGAGACAACAGAAGTGTAAACCAAAGTTAAACAGATACAAACAAACGTTAAGCCAAGTGAGCAATCTACATAGACAAAGTAGTTGTTAAAAGAGCTTTGACACAACCAGACAGGGGCGCCAAAAAGGGGGGGTAAAGGATACGGATTATAGGGGCCCATGATTGAGGGGGGCCCAGAGAAGCCCCTAATGATGATCAAAAATAGCATCAACAAATTTTGCCGCTGTGTTGGGGGGCCCGGCAAAGATTCTTTTCATGGGGCCCAAAATCCCTAGCGGCGCCCCTGCAACCAGAGTATTAGTGAAAGTTAAATAAACACGGGGAAACGTATTAACAAACAACCAATGGACATAAACAGTGAGCACTTGAACATATTTTTGGCATTCATGGAACCCCATAGTCGACGAGCCGGGAGTCGAACCCACGAAAACTGTGTTACTTGTACGCGGGCCACCTGCCCTAGCCACTGCACTACCGGAACAACAGAGTTCATGCTGCGCCAGAGAACAGTAAAAATTGTTTGTGGAACTACGGATGGAGCACACTCGATATGCTTGTGTAATTTGGACAATGACGACCATTAAAGGGGTTATTTTATGTATATTTATTCAGAAATAGCAAATTTTCCACAGTTTTTGGTTTTAACCGATTCCTTTTTTTTTTTCAATCTCTCCAGCCTTGGAGAACACCCTTTCACATGGCACAGAGGATGCTGGGCTGCATAAAAATGTTTGTGCCATCATGTACAAACTATACACTGAACTACCACAAACTATATACACGCTATCCAAATTCTAGTATCCAAGCTATCCAAACTCTATCCACACTCTGAACTGACTGCAACTCGCCTACAAAAACCCACATTTTGAATGGAGCCTGTGGCGTTTATAAAGCTGTCAAACCCCATTTCTTGAGACAAGAAATTAACCACTTCCCGAAGCAGTCACGTGGTACAGCCAGGCGGTGAAGCTTCGGACGTCATCACTTTTGGCTCCTCCCCAAATGAAGCGACTCTTGATACGCGCTTCACGGACACGCCCCCTCATTTCTCGATACGCGCTTCGGAGCTTCGCTTCACTCATAACATCACTAGTTGCAGGACACCGGTCTTCGAGGACTGGATTTGTTAAAACAGCTTAAAACATCTGATCATTTGCAGAGTAACAGTTTTCATGACGAGTTTTAATCCTGATTTCGGATTCATCATAACACTGAAACGACATTAATTAAAGTTTCAAATGATCGCGCCATTGCCTCTGATGGTGGTCTTCTCTCTGTGCTTGTTCTGTTGGACCTCAGTGCAGCCGTTGACACCATTGACCACAATATTTTTCTACAGAGACTTGAGCCCTTTATTGGGATCAAGGTTCAAAGTTCAGTTTGCCCGTGTTAATGATGTGTCCTTGATACATTTCAGTTAGCTACAATGTTCAACAGGATTCTGGACTCTGACCAACTTTGTTCATCTTTACATGCTTCCAGGGTTCGAATTACACAGTGACCCTTGGGGGAGCCCTGTTTTACAGTGTGCACCATGACTTTCCCATGTGCACATGCGCATATCACTATCAGAGTGCCGCCAATAACACATTCAGACTGTCTGTCAGCTCAGGAAAGCAGATGCTGTCTTTCCTGCTGCAAGGACTTAATTTACTTTTATAACAAGAAAATAAAAACACCACAAAAAGTTTGATTTCTTATTCTGAAACAAATGCATTGAAAAAGTAAACAATTGCCCAAATATAAGACCGCATATAAATATAAGAAATTATTAAATTAAAAAAAAGAATGTCATAACATTTTCTTTTCATAGTTTTGATTTCTTCATCTTGGCACAAAACTTTAGGCTATTTAGACCTTTCTGAATATTTCATCCACTTCTACCCTCTCAAGTATCCCAGATAAGTAACTACATTTTAAACGTTACTGTCTAATATGAATTTATTACACAGATATACATATATTAAACACAATAACTAGTTCTATAAACTACATTTGAAAAGCGAACTGTAGTTTATTTAAACAGGAAAACAAGTGAGTCCGTCAAACATATTAGGGCTGCAGCCATCATAAAATAATCTGAAACAGGTACTTCTGGCCAAACGACATCTCTCCATGTCTTTGGTTATCATCACCTTTATGTCAGAATTGCATTAACTCAAAGGAAGTGGGCCACCAGAGACATTTCCCCACCAATTTGAAACATTCAGGGCCTTTTTCTGCTATTTTCCAAGCTCCAGTCCGCACAATCTTGACAAATGACAATATGGTATGTGTTACAAAAGGCAAAACAACAGTCTGCCAAAATGATGGATGGATGGATGGATGGATGGATGGATGGATGGATAGATGGATAGATAGATGGATAGATGGATAGATGGATAGATGGATGGATGGATAGATAGATAGATAGATAGATAGATAGATAGATAGATAGATAGATAGACAGACAGACAGACAGACAGACAGATAGACAGATAGATAGATAGATAGATAGATAGATAGATAGATAGATAGATAGATAGATAGATTAATTATTGTCTGTCTCGAGTAAAAATAGAAATTCATCTTTAAAACAGCTCAATGAAGCATTAAAACATAATTAAGAACCACAGTCAAGCACATTGACTAAAACTCATTCAACAACAGTAAAAAAGTTTGTGTTCTTATTAAGGGCAGTTATTTCAGTAAACAACCCACACACATCCAGCAGCGCTATGCATGGTGCTGAAACAAGCTCCGATATTCAATTCAATTCAACTTTATTTGTATAGCGTCTGTTACAATGTCAGTTGTCTCTCTGCGCTTTACAGAAACCCAATGATTTCAAGTGATTTTCAATAAAACAATACCAGCGTCTTAGTTTGGGAACATAAATCATAAAAATACAGTCTGATAAATCGGACCAAAGCCAGACCGACCACTAGCTGAAGTAGTCGGTCCACTTGCACTGTTGTCAGTAACCATGGCTGTTGTCTTCGTTTACTTCAAAAATCCAAACTGTCCGAGACTTGGCTGTTTCCGTTTGGACAGTTTCAATACAATTTGAGGAAAAGTCAAATATCATCCGCGTTCATTCCTTCAATTTCAAATACAGTATACCACCAAAAATCCCCCCCAGTCCACCCATTCACTAATGAGGAGTTCATGTGTGGCTACGTAAATCTAACAATTCTCCTCCAGCGTCGCCACGGTTATAACAGGAATCATGTTAAATAGTTGAGGCAAATGTTTAGAAATATTGAACATTTAATAGCACATGAACACACACAGCCATGACATGTTTATTCTTTTTATTTCAGGAACCTCAATGTAGAGAAAATAAAATATATCTTAAAGTGGACAAATTTTTAGAGCTCCCCCTGAATGCCTCAGGGCCGGCTCTCAGGGGAGCTCATGTCCCTCTCGGGGGAGCCGAGCTCCCCTTAGCTCCCCCGTAATTCGAACCATGCATGCTTCCCTTATGTAACATCATAAGAAATCGTTCACTGTTATGCTGATGACACCCAGCTCTATTTATCTATGAAGCCCCATCGCATTAACACATTTCTAAAGCTGCAGGCCTCCCTCAGAGATATAAAAGTGTGGATGACGTGTAATTTTCTACTCCTAAATCCTCGCAAAACTGAAATCATAATTTTTGGCCCTGAACAATTCAGAAATTAAACACCCAGTCATTGAATTTCTCTTGACAGCATCAGTTTTACTTCCAGCAGCACTGTGTGAAACCTTGGAGTCATCTTTGACCATAATTAGTCATTTAAACCACATATTAAACAGGTCTCTAGAGTGGCTTTCTTCCATCTTATCTCAAAAATCAGGAACATCCTTTTCTATTCTGATGCAGAGAAACTAATATATACATTTGTTACATCAAGACTGAACTATGGCAATACCATTTAAGCTGGATGTCCAAATAATTCTACACTGCCTGGTCAAACAAAAGTCACCACCAAAAAAAGATCATACACTCTAATATTTTGTTGGAACGCTTTTAGCTTTGATTATGTCATGCATTCACTGTGGCATGCCTCTCTTCTTCCCCTGATGCTCCCATCACTCTGGAACAGGGTCAATCTGGACTCATCAGACCACATGACCTTCTTCCATTGATCCACAGTCCAATCTTTATGCTCCCTAGTAAATCGAAGCCATTTTTTCCAGTTAGCCTCACTGATTAGTGGTTTTCTTAAGGCTACACAGCTGTTCAGTCCCAATCCCTGGAGTTCCCTTTGCATTGTGGGTGTGGAAATACTCTTACTTTCACTATTAAACAGCCTTGAGTTCTACTGTTGTTTTTCTTCGATTTGATCTCACCAAACGTTTAGGTGATTGCCGATCATGGTCACTGAGGATTTTTTTTCCAGCCACATTTTCTCCTCGAAGACGATGGGAAGACGATCCTTCCAGTTTTTAATGATGCGTTGGACAGTTCTGAACCCAATTTTGGTAGTTTCTGCTTAGATGTTTTCTGTGCCTGATGCATGCCAATGATTTGACCCTTCTCAACCAGACTAACATCTTTTCCACGACCACGGGATGTGTCTTTGACATGGTTGTTTAGGAAATGAGAAGCAACTCATTGCACCAGTTGGGGTTAAATAACGTACTTATTTGCTTAGTTAAATCCAGGTGGTGACTTTTTTTTTTTTGGCCTGGAGTGTATTAAATGCTTCTGTTGATCCAAAATGCTGCTGGTTTTGTCTGGTGCTGCCAAGAGAGATCACATCTCCCCTGTTTTAGCTTCTCTTCGCTGGTTATCTGTTCAGTTTAGAAATTAATTCAAAATTCTCCTTATGACATATAAAGCTGTAAACACCCGGGCCCCATCTTATCTGAAAGTCAAACACTGTTTTTCTCCATTGACCTCCCAGAGAACTTCAGTCTCAGTCTGCTGGTATACTAACAGTCCTCAGAGTGTCCCAGTCCAGAATCCTGTGGAACCAGCTGCTGGTCTGGATACAAAACACTGACTCTGACATGTCTTTAAAGTCTAAACCCAAAACGTTCCTGTCTGAAAGAGCCAATAGTTGATTTGAGGTTGTTTTTAAAACTATATTCATTTATACTACTTTTACTACACTTGTTTGTTTGTCCTGTATTTTCATCCATATATGTAATATATAATTGTTTTTAACATGTATTTACTTTTATTTGTTATCTCTTGCTGTTTTATGTTTTGTTTAATTTTGTGAAGCACTTTGAGTTACGCTTGTGTTTGACAGATGCTTTATAAATAAAACTGAACTGAACTGAATTGAAAAAAAAAGTATTCACCCTCTCCACCTCTTTTCCATTAATGGTAACAGGAGAGTGGATGTCGTGCTGCTTCCTGATGACCTCCTTGGTCTTGGAGACACTCAGAGGGGGATTAGAGGAGGTGTGTTCTTTTACCAGTCTCTCAATGCACTTTCTGACAATTTTGAGACGACTGAGATGTCCTCTGAGGGATGGAGAAAAGTTAAAGATGTCAGTTTAAGAGAAAATGCCTTGAAGCTAATCTGTGTTAGTTTTATGATGACCCTGTGACCTTTCTGGGTTGGGCCCATCTTCTGCCCAATGACTCCAAGGATAACCCTCAAAGAGCCATAGAAGGATAAAGTTTGTATGTAAAATGGATGGAACTGCAAAGCTTTACACTAAATTAATATAGCTATTTATAAAAAAAGAAAAAAGAGCAATGCTGTTGTCTAACTTTGCCTTTTCTAAATCAAACTTCAGTCTGTTCAACTTTGGAAGAACAGATGAAATGTTTTATTTTTGGTAAACAGTGTTCAAAGGGGTTGAAGGAGGTTTATTACCCCCCTGAAAACCTCTTCAATTTAAACAGCGATCTGGAAATTCAAGCAGAAGCATGCAAAAAAATTATGAAGATCGCAATTACAGGGTTTCTACTCTGACAGCTTCGAAAAGGTTAAATAACTTGTAACTCCGCAAAATCAGCCTTTGCTGCACTCCAAAACAGGCAGATCCCAACTTGTTTGATTTAAAATGCCAATTTAGCTTCTCCAAAATGCCAAAGGTTATTGATGACGTGCCTAAAAATTGGCCTGGAAAAAGAAAAAGAAATTAAAAACAACTTTGCTGTTTCATTCCTTTCAGCTTTGATCATATATTTCTATACAGCCTCTCTTATGTATTCCTGACAGACAGACAGACAATAAAAAAGCTATGAGTTGTGAAGCAGTGATGAGTAGTGAAATGGGGGTTAAACAGAGTCCAAGAGAATCACTGAGGCTGGAAATGAGTGAGAATAAAAAAAATATGTTGATGAAATTACTCACAAGTGACAGAGATCCCGGAGCATCGAGGACAGGGACACATTCATCATAGAAAACGGATGCTGAGTAAAATGTGCTCAAGAGGATATTCAGCGCTGTGTGTCACCTCAGAGAAACACAGCTGTAGTGTCGTGTCTCTGTGATGCGTACCAGAAGACCACAATGGACGCATTTTAGGTTTTATAGAATCGAATCCCCAAAGGGAAAATTGCACTGTTGCAGTGCAAATTAAACTGAATTTAGATAAACATCAGCTGACAAAGTCTAGAAAGTAGGGAGTGTAGCAGAGAGGTGTGGTAGAGTCTCCAGCAGTCATTATGAATGCATTCGTGCTTTGTTTGTTGTCTGGCAACAACTGTGCTGATGACATCACATGCAGCATCAGCAGGTAACACAAGTGAACTCTGACAGTAAATGACACGGATAGAAATTAACAGCTCAGCGCCTTTATTCTCACAGTCCGTTACTTACAAGTACTGCAGGGCAATCCAGAACCACAGAGCAGTAGGACACGTTCAGATTTAAAAAGAAATAAATAAAAATGGAAGAACATTGAGTTTCTCTTGTTTTGTCTGCTAGTGTTGCAAACACAGTTTCCTTTTTTTACAGGCACAGTTCACTAAAGTGAGACCAATGAGTACACTGCCGGGATTCGCCAATGTTGTTACTGAACTCCAAATTGTTTGTGGCTTTCTTGACAGAAACTCCAAGGCAGGACAGAGTAACTAATAAAATACAGTATTTCTTCAGTTGCAACCATACATTCCATGTCAAGACAAAATAAACGTCACCCGCACAGATAAATCTCTAGATACAGACTGTCTAAGAAAGAAAAGCAGAGAAAAGAAAAATCAAAATTAGAAAAATAAGAACGCAAAGACCAGATGCACATAACTCTGTGCACATCTGCAGAAAAACCAAAGCTTGCTGTAATGAAGGAGCTCTTACCTACAAAAGTCACAAATGTTTGTGATTGTAAAGCACTTTAACTAAGCGTCCACTTTGTTACTCTGCGTTTTAAAAGTATACATAGATTTGCAAAAACTAAAGGAGAGCTTTGCACACAAATCTTGTGTGCAAAATTCAATTCAAAATTCAATTCAAAATTGAATTTTGAATTGAATTTTAAACTTTTTTCAAAGTTTAACAATTCAATTCAAAATTCAATATTTAAGCATTAATGTTTCAATATTGAGTGATAATTTGCACGTAGTTCTGTCTACCAGAGCTGATAAAGGGTTAGCTGATTGACTGCTACCTGCAAAGACAAGAGCGTTACATTGTGGAAGTGAAAGACTGTTGCTGAATAGGCTAAAGCAAATGAATTGAATTGTGAATTCGTATAAATACTGACTTAAATTTGATCAACCCCAATTCTAACTATAAAGTGTGAGTTCAACATGGTATGCAACAATTTGAAATCTGTATTTGATTTACTAAAGAAAAGATCAAACATGTCAATTGCTGAAAGTGAGGTGTTCCATTTCAGAAATAAATTTTACCTCATTCTGAATTTGATGACAGTGACATGTCTCACGCAAGTATTTGAGATTGGAGGTTGGAAAAGAAAAAATAAAGTAAACTACTAAAATAAAGTCTAGAAGAACATCTTTCAGTTTATTAGGTTAAGAATTGTGCACAAGGACAAGGCCAGAAATCAGTATTTGATGCCTGTGATATCGTTAGACAATATAGCAATAAAAACAAGCAAGATTCTGAAATGCAAATAAGTGTTTGGGCTCAGGTTCACTCCTGGGCATCGCTGTCTCAGAGCACAGTTGGCTGTGGCATCCACAAATGCAGTTAAAAGTTCTGTTGTGCAAAGAAGAAACCATGGCCTCAATTGTACCTTTCCCCTTACCCATTACCACTAGACACAAACCTCAAATCGCATGTATTGGAACCTTCACTAACCTCTAATGCCATCTTCCGCCCACTACAGCCGCTACACATTTTGCCAACACTTTTACTCACTTTGTAGGTGTGGCAATGGGTGTGGTCTTTTGCCCTTTCCTTAAACTTGGTATCATACCATTGCAGGTTTAGGAAAAAAGCATTTTGGGTGGTCCTACTACCTGCAACCCATGTCGGCGCGTACAAGAGCGCGCCCAAATGGCTTCAATGCACGTCCACCTGGTCACATGTGGACGTGCACAAACGGCTCCACCTCTCAAATTAACTCTTGTATAAAAAGCTTGATTTGGCCTCAGTTGAACACCTGAGAAAATGGCAGAGATTGTCATAACCCAGTTTGCTTGCCAGTTAAACCATAGACGACCAGAGCGTGTTACCGGCAGCGCACTAACTATCTGGGACTTTCAGGTAGCCGATAGGAATGGTGTGTGTAATATATATATATTGAGGTTTGGGAAAGTGGATTAAGAAAAGCACAACTTGCTCTTAAAAACAATGGCTACTGATGTACTGATTGGTTTAACAGGTGGAACGCCCCAACCACTGCTATGCATAATGTAGCAGGTAGCGCAGGTAGGAAAGAGAATAAAGCAAGGGTGGAAGAACACCTTTTTTTTTTTCCGGGGGAACGCCACTCCCACCACACATTATCCCTAAATAGTGGCTATAGCAGATCTGGCCGAAGATCGGCCCCCATATGTCCAGAAAAACTGTCATCTTCTTTACGACCAAAGCTTGCTTAAATTGGGCCGAGACAAAGTGAAACACTGTCCTCTGGTCAGACAAATTGAAATTTGAATAATGAACTCACCTGCCTACAGTCCAGACACTAAAGCATGTGACACATTATGAAGCGAAACCCATGACAAAGACCCAAGGCTACTGGGCAGCTTGAATCCTACATCAGACAAGAATAATACAACATTCCTCTCCTTAAACCAAGAGTGGCTAAAGCCGGTCCTCGAGGGCTGGTGTCCTGCAGATTTTAGATGTTTCCCTGCTTTAGTACACCTGGTCCTAATCAACGGCCTCTCCCCCTCTTTCCCCAAGCACATTCTCGTGCTCCACGCAGGTGCCACAACAATTTCAAATCCATGGATTGTCACATGGATCCTGCCGACAACACCAGAATGTGGCAAGGTGAACACTAAGGAGGGCCCAGGCGGGATTTGATCCCCAGACTCCCGGGTGAGAGTCACGTGTGCTTGCCAGTCAGCCAAAGGGATATCCCCTTGGCCAAGTAGCCAGGACACGTGATCAATCGGAGGTATAGTGACAGGACCCCCACACTGTCACAGAAACATCTAAAACACCGGCCCTTGAGGACCGGCTTCGGACACCCCTGCCCTAAACCAAAGCAACACAGAAACACACAGCCTCAGCTGACAGATTTACACTCACCGGCCACTTTATTACACCTGTTCAATTGCTTAGCACAAATAGCTAATCAGCCAATCACATGGCAGCAGCTCAATGCATTTAGGCATAGATGCAGTAAAGACAACTTGTTGAATTTCAAACAGCGTGAAACTGGGGAGGTAAAGGGATTTAATTCACTTTGAACATGGCATGGTTGTTGTGCCAGACGGGCCGGTCTGAGTGTTTCAGAAACTGCTGGTCTACTCAGATTTTTACACCCAACTATCTGGGGTTTACAAAGAATGGTTTGAATTAAAGAAAATATCCAGTTAATATTAGTTATGTGATTAAAAATGCCTGGTTGAAGTCAGAGGGGAATGGGCAGTGGGGGTGTAGGGTGGATGTAGCTCAGTTGGTAGAGCGGGTCGTCCAGTCACTGGAAGGTTGACAGTTTGATCCAGCTGTCCACATGCCAAAGTGTCCTTGGGCAAGACACTGAACCCCAACTTGCCCCCACTGGGTTGGCAGCACTTTGCATGGCAGCAGCCGCCTACTGGTGTGTGAATGTGTGAATGAGATGCCAATCTAAACTCCATTTACCATTAAAGATGATAGAAAGGCAACAGTAACTCAAATAACTGCTCGTTACCAATATGTACAGAATACCATCTCTGGACACACGCTAAACCTTGACGTAGACATGCTACAGCAGCAGAAGACCACACCAGGTCCCACTTTTGTCAAATAAGAAAAGGCTACAGTTCGCACAGCATCAGCAAAACTGCACTGTAGAAGACTGAAAAAATGTTGCCTGGTCTGATGAGTCTCTATTTCAGCTGCAATATTCAGATGGTAGGATCAGAATTTGGCATAGACAACATGGAAGCATGGATCCATCCTGACTTGTATCAATGGTTCAGTCTGGTGGTGGTAGTGTAATGGTATGGGGGTATCTTCTTAGCACACTTTGAGCCCTTTAGTACCAATTAATCATCGTTTAAATGTCACAAGCTACCTGAAAATTGTTGCCGATCATGTCTGACCATCCTTTTATGACCACAGTGGACTCATCTTCTGATGGCTAGTTCCACCAGGATAACATCATAAAGCGCGAATCATCTCAGACTGGTTTCTTGAACATGATGATGAGTTCACTGGACTCCACAGTCACCAGATCTCAATCCAATAGAGCATCTTTGGGATGTGGTGGAACGGGAGATACACATCATGGATGTGCAGCCGACAAATCTGCAACAACTGCATGATGCCATCATGTCAATATGGAATAAACTCTCTGAGGAATGTATTCAACACCTCGTTGAATCTTTGCCACAATATTCACAAGATTCATTTAGTCGGATCAGAAAGCAAAAGTGGGTCCAACCATTGTGTAAAATTCTGTGAAATTCTTGAGCAAATACTGCATACCGTCATCCATAGGTTTTCTACAGAGTGCTTCTGAAGTGTCTTTTTCCTCATACTGTGCAACGCCATATTGAAAAAAGGTGGAACTAGCAGCACTGAAAAACTGGCTGTCCTACTGTGTGTCCTGTTTCTGAAGTGACATTTGGAGAAGTTAAATGTCACCATCAATCCTGTAAGAATCAGAGATCATAAAGAGGCAAAACAGCACAGACCAGCCCAATAGTCAGCCCTGGAGATAATATTTGAAGTTGAAGTTAGTTTGACATTTTTTGTTCTGCATGTGAATGTTGTTGGCAGTTACCTGGTCCTCAGGCTAAAGTATTAGACAGATGCATCAAGCTGATTGATATCACTGAACAAAAACCTTAAACGTAGCACAGCTTGTTTCTGCTGACATATAGAAAGCTTGCGTATCGAAGCTTTAAAAACGTATCACAAAACAGACGCTGGCTAATGATGACAACGTCAAAGATGCAGACAGAATAAAGCAGCAGAAACTTGTTGAGCCGCAGCATGAGTTCAGAGGGGGATAGTCAGGGCGGGTTTGAATGCAGGGTTCAGTTTTCTGAAAGGGAGCCACTCTCCACCCACAGTTCACTTGGTCACTCATAATGAGAACTGATTTGGGACTTAATCACGCATTAAGCCTTATTGTTGCACCTCCGGCCAACTGATGACACAGTCCATCACACTGTCTCAGCCCGAGCGCCCCGGGGCTCGACCTCACAGCGTGCAAATAGCATGACGTAAGGTCCGCTTAGTCCAGCGCCTCACGTCTCTGTGTGTTTCCCAGGCAGAGTGTGTAAGTTACAGAAAGCTGTTCGGCTGAAAGAGAGACCAGTACAGGGTCAAAAAGGCAGTTTGTCAAAGACCAGTCATTTGGAAAATCCAATCAGTTCCCAGCTATACAAGATTATTCAAATTATTGTTATACAGTCAGAAGATGCATAAAAATAGATATACCCTCCTTTATGCTTTTCATAGTTCTGCAAATTAAAATAATCTCTTGTTAGAAACTAAAATTATTCCTGTGATTTCAGCAGCCTCACATCTGGAGGAGAGAAATTGCTTCTAATTCTGGAAATATTTGCAGATATTTTCATTACTTTCACTGTTTTAAAATGTAAAAAATGAAATACACTCTTTTTTTCAAGATTAGAGGTAAGTATTGTACTTTTAGACCTTTGCTGGTTTTACCGATATATCTTTTTTTTATCAGACATTCTGGGAAATTACTGCATACTGACATGAATGATGACAACAAACAGAGAAACATTTTGAAGTGAAAAATAAAATATAGTCTACATATTAATTCATTAATTCATTACAAAAAATAAGATTCTAAATTCAGTTCGATTCAGTGCTTTTTGTAGAGCATTTTTTACAGTACAGAGCACCTGGAACATGACCCCCCAGCAAAACTGATGGTAAGATGCAATGGCAAGTAAAAACTCCCCTACTGGGTGAAAACCTTTCAGCCAAACAGTGGTGAGAAAAAACTCCCCATTAAGAGGGAAGAAACAAATGGCTTCAAATCATTGGTGCTAAAGATCTTTCTACAAGCTATTGAATCATGGTGGTGTTTTATTTATTTATTATTTTTTATTGAGTGCTAAAAAAATCGTAAATCGTGTGAAGGCGTGGTTTCGAGGGGTGGGCTGAAGAGGAGGTAGAGCCTTTGGGAGGAGGGAGGGAGTGTATATTTTCAAAATCTCACTTGAGTTGGATTGCTGGGACCGTTTTTTCAAAGAACACCTACCCCACCTTTAAGTCATCCAGGCATTTATTTGTTATCTAATGGTTTGTTGATCATCTGAGGTCTTGTCATACAAAACTGAAGCACAGAGGTGTGGTGGCTGGTTCAGTTTCATCAGGTTCCTGGTTCTAGCGAGGGTCTTTCCAGGTGGAGTCTGCTTAGTTTTTGGTTTTATTTTTTTTATTTCTTTTAGGGCACTCTACCTTCCTCCCACAGTAAAATAAAAAAAATATGTTTAAAAAGTCCGAGTGAGTGTGAGCGTGCCTGGTCATTTGACTCTGTACCGCTGTGATGCACTGGTGACAGTGCTGCTGCAAACTGCTGAAATCATTTCTGCTACAATCCAAATAAAATATTCTCACAAACCTTCCTGATCCTCCTGGGTTGCTTTATATGTAATGTTTCAATAGTAAATAGAGTTAAACAGAGTTAATGAGACCTCTGGAGCAGGAAAAGGGTTAAGTAATTAAAGGATGTGCTGTGCAAGTGAGCGCAGAAACCTGACTGACTTTCATGGCTCTGAACCCTTGTTGAGCTTTCTCTTTCACCTTTACGCTGTTTTTGCTGAATAATGTAACTTTATGATGGTGAAATGAGATATTTACTCTGTGCAGCATGCACGGTGTAAGGGAGAATGACGGTATTTTTACAGTAACACAATAACATCCACTTTTACTTCCAGTAAATGACACTGCTGGGGATTCACTACGTGCAACACCAATAACTCTCAACACATCAAGCTCATTTGATGTGATGAATAGGCGGATGATAATGGGAGTTACAGCTTTCGTTTCTGAGTTGAGGCTTGTCTGTAAAATGCGTAGCCTTGGGTGATGTGGCTGTAAGCCAAGCTTGACGCACCACACTCTTTAGATTTCAAAAGGCATTGACATACCTTAAACTATTCCACTTAACTGAACATCTTGTGTTTCAACGTATACATTTTTTTTTTTTTTTATGAATTTAAACAAGTGCCTTTAAAACTGTTTTTTCAGGTTTTGTTAACTCAGGTTAATATCAAAGTATAATTCTACTTATTTCCATATGAAAAGTACCTAAACTTTCTATATTTCTGCATGTGTGTGTGGCGGGGGGTTGGGGGGGGGGGGGGGGGGGGTTGAGATGTGCTCTACCAGGTGAGCTCTACCAGGTGAGCTACAGGGCTGATCTGTCATTGCTATTTTGCTTCTAGAAAAGTGCACTCAGTCAAAAGATATGCAATATTCTGCTTCAAAGACTGAAGGAGCTACAAGCTGCAGAGTTTCTGGAAGGTTTGGCAGGAAAACTACAGGTCAAACTATCCTAAAACATACCAAGCTCAATAATAGCAGAAACTTAGAATTTGGCTCCTCCCTGTTTGGGGTCACCACAGCAGATTGATCCGCATGAGAAGTCTGGCACCAATTTAGCACTAAATGCCCTTCCTTATGCCACCAGGATTTGAATCTGGGACCTCCCACATGGTACAAAACAGCACTGTCATGAAGCCACCAGGGAGGGCCACTTAAAAAGTTAAAATGAAAAGTTTCTGAACAAATAATCAAGTAGAATCAATTTTGAAGTTAACATCAGTTATCCATTTTGGGGGACTTCCAATTCCTCCCTTATAGTTCAGTCTCAACCCTCGCCCTTAACCCTCAATCTTGGCTCTCGAAAGTAAGTATAAGGGCTGTCTTGTGACTTAGGAGTGGGACACCCCTTGAGTGCAGTTACATCTTCGGACTGTGGGGGGCGGCCTTACACCAAAGCTACTTCCAGTCTGTCAAGAAAACGACGACAAAGAGGAAAAAGTAGATGAAGAATGAGAGGCATTTATATTGTTATTTTATTTATATCTTTATTAACTACGAAAAAAAAAAACTTATATTTGTAGCTAGCTTTTTTTTGTCGCCATCCTTTTCGAAAATGTCTTGGCGAAAATAGGCAATGCCTTCTGGGTAGCCCTCACTTCCAAGGGTGGTGCCGGAGAATCTCAATATTGAGGGCGATACAGCCCTTAAACTTCTCTCAACTTGACGTTCTGAGAATCTGGACAGCACTTGCAGTTCGTAGGAGCGCGAATTTTTGAGATTGAGGGTTAAGGGAGGGATTGGAATTCACCCTTCAACTCTTCTATTGAGAGCCATCAGTGTGAAGGCAATCAAGGGCTTTTAATTAAGATAACCAAAAAGTAAATTCCAATACTCTACACAAGAAGCAATAAAAGCAAGAATAATCTTCTCAAGTTCAGGCTTGGGTACCAGCCTATTTGATTTAGTAATCTTCCTCCGAGGCAAACTGACTGTCGAAAGTCAGTGAGAACATCTTGAAAGACAACAACATCATTATATAGCTCCTCTTTGTAAAAGTGACAGTGATGAGATTGCACCATGAATTTAAAGATTAGTTGTCTACTCTAAGCCAGATGCAGCAGCTCCAGAGTTAGAAACCCACAAGCTGTGACCAACCACGGGAACCCGTCAAAACCGTTGATTTTCCACAGGTTTTAAGAAAGTCATGTATTTGTACTTAAATGCACAATGACTAGTTGCATAGAAGGAAATAAATGTCTCTTATGGCTTAATCACAGATTATCAAAGTAATTTGGGGAAAAGCGGTATCAACCAAGTTACTTTAGTACGCCCTCCATCACTCCATTATCCTGAACTCCAGTATTATGTCCTTTCTCTTGTTCACATCTGGACTATGCCTCCATCCTTCTGTCTGGTGCTGCTACAGTATCTCTATAGACGACAGGAGTCTCAGTTCCACTAATGTTATGTGGAATCTATGAGAAGCTGATCTTGGAGGGTTTTTTGTTTTTTGTTTTCCCAGTGTCATCTACGCAATGAAAAAGAAAAAAAATGATCATTCATATCTGCACAGAACCATATTCTTACCCATGTAAGCTATGTGAAGGGAAAGCTCTTTTTTTTCTGTTGTTATGCCAGTTAAACTAAGCTGTTAAAAATTGTCAGTAAGGTTTTTTTCTGATACTGCTGCACACCAAAACTGACAGCACTCAAGTTTTACAGTCACCTTGACTGAACCGACCTCGCCCACCGATCCCAGGCGAACTTTAAACCGGCCAAAACAAGCCAGTACTGAGGCCCAGATTCACTGTCGTTAACCTGCTGGTCAGACAGCAGTCATCTGTGGGGACGTGACGCTGACTCACTCATTAAATCACAGACAGCTCAGTTAAGTGTAATACAGCTATCAGGGAGGGATACCAGCTATAAACGGAGTGACTGTGAGCCTCACGATTATGCCTTTTAACATACCAACGCACCACACATCCATTTTCTCAGGTAGAAAAAAAACAAATCCATAAAAGCAGCGAGTAATTGGTTTTAGATTATAGGCTTTAAAACTTTACCCTCAAGTTTATAAATTAAAATAATTGTTGACTGAAATTACGACAGACGCAAGTTGTTCACATTTAAAGGTATGATTTTTTTTTTTTATAACTTTATTACTTTTAAGTTCAAATAGCTGCAAATAGCTGGGTGTGATCGTTGAAATCTCCTTTCATGCATCCCGCTTGGTAATTTGTTGCAGTTGTTAAATGATGAAGTAAGAATCGAGAGTAACAATTCGGAGGTGTACTATTGTTAAACCAGTTTATTAATTGCAGTGTGATTTTGTAACAAGATCTGCTCAGTAACTTTTTGACCGGCAGGACCGTGACACAAGACGGCAGCTCTGGGGAGAAATGTTGGCATGCGAGCCATGCGAAGACAATCTGGAACTGGGATATGGGAGAGTGGATCTCAAGTGCTGCACAGGAGGAACCAGTCACAGATGTGGGTCATCAGTGATGCTTAGGCGGACAAATAATCAGAAAACAAGCAGCAGGAGGAGCTGGGACAGGTGGAAAAGTAGGAGGCAGGATGCGGATGAAATGATGCAAAAATAACTCGAGCAGCGGATACAAAGTCTTCAAAGTCCATTATACAAACAGCTTTGATAATTAGTTTTGTTGCTGCAAACTGCAGTCATTTAAAACTGCAAGGTATTGTTGTAATAGAAAGTTACGTTTCCACCTGTTGGATTTTATTCATTGATTCTAAACTGATTTCAGCGCTACAGTAGGATGACTCACCCTCTGACGTGTTTTAAAATATAAACCTACAGAACATGAAAAATAGCAGCATGGCTTTTTCCAACACTATTAGTAGAGTAATATACTTTAGCTTTAGCTAAAAAAAAAAAAAACTTTGTAACTTTACCTGCATGGCAAAATTAAGTCATCCAGGTATTTATTTAGTTTTTAAAACATGCTTGCGGTCACCAATCTGATTCATGGATAAATAAGTATCATCTGCATAGTAATGTCAGTAAGGTAACTAAATATGATTCACATGAAGGGACAATAATTAATAGATCAATAAATTCTCCTGTTTGGCTGCTTTTTTGTAAACTGGTGTAAAATGGATTTGTTGAGAATCCTGCCACTGTGAGACAGCTGAGGACTCGAACTGCAAACTGTACGTGAATAAAGTGATGGAGTTGTTGTTTAGAGGACGAGGGTGTGAGCTCCACATCAGCTTAATCTTTCCCCTCTGGATTTACGCCCGCAGGACAGCGGCTCTGATGTCAGTTATTCCAGCGAGGGGCCCGGCCCTTTTCTTAAGATTCTAAAAATAATTGATTCCCGCTCTCTATACACACATTTAAAACTCTCAGGCATTTCTGGAAGTGCTCATTGTTTTGAGTCCTCCTCCACACTTTGATGTGAACGGAGGCTCCCTTCTTGTCTCCGGGGAGAGCCGAGGAGCAGAATATTCAGTATTGAGAACATCTGGAAGGCTCTGTCAAGGAGGGCTTACTTGGCAGGCCATTGGTATTGGCACCGGCGAACCTTCCTACCAGGGGCCTTTCATCTCCGTTTGAACATGTGGACTCGGCCCTCACCCTGGGAGGAGTCTGAGGGCTTACCACTGACAGAGAGGCCAAGGCGTGGTCGCTCTGCCGAACATTCCTGCCTACATCCCCGTCTCCTTACTCTTGTGCAAGCTTCGCTCACATCCATCGAATATGCTGTCAGACCCCGAGTCTCCCATCAGTGTCAAACGAAGCAGATGATAACGTTAGAATTTAATCCTAGAGAGAGAGAATGTAAATTAACGATCACCTGTTCACAGTACTACTCTTTCTTAACCTCATTACTCGGTCTAAGTGTCTGTAATCTAACCTTTGGAATGTGGAAACAGAAATGCATCTTGTTATCTATCAAGTTTCTAAATGTACATTTCTCAGACTTTAATCAGATCAAGAGTTATCTAAGAAAGCGTCTCTCCTCACAGCTGAATAAAGAACTCCTGGATCCAGATTCTCAATTCAGTTTTGTTTTTTTTTTAAGACAAATTAATTCATAAAATGAGCAATAATCCCACAAACAGACTAACAGATAGAATCAACCACACACCTTCACTGGAAAATGCAACCGAGCATCACGAAAGCTCAAATCCATTTAAAAATCGATGTTGGAAAATGATAATGTCCATGAAAACGGTTTCTTTTTTTCTCTGTTTGATCTGAAAAATGTCATCAGTTTAAAAAAGAAATGTGGTCATGCTATATAAAACCCACATGTTCTACTGTACGTGTGTTCAATTATGTTCAGGGTTCACTTTTTCTTTCTTTCTCTTTTTATGCGACAAAATAATACAGCTGATTGAACAGCTTGTGAGAGGGATGACTGTTTTTTTGGTGAGGGTTTTATGAAACCAACCAGACACTTTCCATTTTGCAGATTACACGAGGCAGACGTATCCCTCTCAGGTGGACGATGAGGTTCAGAGACCCGGTGCAGCAGCAGAGATCGTGGCACCGTTTCAGCATCGCTGGAGGCTGATGGGCCGGTGCTGCTGCCGGAGCTCCAGTGAAAACAAGAGTGGGTGGACTGAGGTTTGAGTGTGTGTGTAGACAGGGTGTGTGAGGGAAGCAGGAGGTGGTTGGGGAGCTTCATTTTATCTGGGTCATTGTGTTCAAAAGCTGTGCAGCGCCAAACTAGTGGGCCAGAAACAAGCTCAGATTTTACTGCAAGGCCTGTGCACGCTCCATAACCATCAGTCAACCTCAGCGCTCGAGCCATTGCTCTGAAATATTTAACGTCTAATCTTTTTAATAGCTTCTAGTTTACTCCACATCTGCTGAGACGATTGCCTCGACGCACTTTGTTAATTGAATGCTCTACCTTTACTGATTTATTTTATAAACTTCGATTAAAGAGAAATTTAGAAAAGTGATGTAACTTTTTAAATCAACTGTAATTAGCTTGATTTAATTCAATTCGCTTTACTTGTTTAGCACTAATTTTACAAAAAAATCAATTGAAGTCACTTCATAGAAGAAAGCATTCCAAGGTTACAAAGTAAAGTATAAGACAATTAAATCCCAATTATGTTCCAGTTTACTGTAATTCACACATAATCCAATCTCAGAAAGGATGCTAGGGTATAAATAGTACAATGACAATTATTTGGCCGTCATAATGATACATCAGGGTCTGAAAGTCCGTCACCGTGGGGACCTATATTTCTGTAAATCTTAACGGGCCCAGTCCCATGACAAAAGGTGTTTTAGAGTTAGGTTGGTCTACATCACAATATTATTCCACCCTGTAAAAGCAGCTGCTTTGAACTGAGCTGTAAAGACATGGCTGATTGTGTTTCTGCAGTTCTGTGGTGTTTTGACCAAAAGTTCATCAAGACCTCAAGAAATTGTGCCAACCATTGCTAAAAAAAAAATGAAAAAATAAATACAGTTTGTATGCATCCTTTAATAAAAGGATGCAGCTTGCATCTTGCTCTGTGACTATTTTGACCTCCATTATACTACTACACCAAGTTTGGGCTTGTATTATTTACTCTACTCTGAAAAAGCTTTCTGTGGACTCAAACAAAGAAACAAACAAAATAGAAAAATAGATCATCAAAAATCCAAGGGATC
This sequence comes from Hirundichthys speculiger, assembly GCA_018398805.1. NCBI lineage: Eukaryota > Metazoa > Chordata > Actinopteri > Beloniformes > Exocoetidae > Hirundichthys > Hirundichthys speculiger. Next base: position 213,838 of record JAGFBZ010001271.1, on the reverse strand, counting down.
TCATGGCATCTCACAATTTCTAACCATGGATAGCGATATGATAAATTGTTGGACATATGGACAGATGTTTTTGTGAGTCTGGGGTGTCATTGTCATTATAAATCATTTGAACATCCTCAGGCTTAATTAGTAGCTTCTTTTTACACTTAAAGGTCGGGTAGGTGTTGTTTTTTTGCAACACTTTTTACAATATTGCCTGAAAACCTTTTCACATTCCCATTGCACCCACTGAAATAAAATGTTTGCAAAAAAAACTAAACGTTTTGGTCCAGTCTAGAGGGTATAATCAGAGAAAAACTCTGACCAATCAAAATAGTGATCATCACTATTTTGATTGGCTGCATAATACGTCCATCAAATATCAATGCACTCCCACCCACCCCTCCCTCCCTCCCTGTGGTTCATGTAGTGGTGAATCGTGTGAAGGCGTGGTTTCGAGGGGTGAGCTGAAGAGGAGGAGGCTGAGCCTTTGTGAGGAGGGAGGGAGTGTATATTTTCAAAATCTCACTTGAGTTGGATTGCTGGAACCGTTTTTCAAAGAACACCTACACCACCTTTAACACAGAGGAAAGGGTACAACTTTGATGCCATGTTTCCCATTATTACAATGCTACTTGTTTAGCAGTGTTGTGTTATTTAAACAGGCTTACAATGGCTTTGATACTGAAAGGGTAGATCAAAAGGAAATCTACAATTATCAATAACTCCAAAAAAGTCTTAATTTATCAAAGAATTCTTCACTTTGACATAAAATCTTTAGTACTTAAATGTGTTTAATTATATTGAAGTTCCCATAAACTGTTTTTATATGCCAACCCAATAAAATGTGAACATAAATAACTTAATAGATATATAAATAATGCATATCTTGAATATCAGTTGCTTGGTTCATAACTATGAAATAATGAATGCACACCCAGATGGTATTGGGCGTTGCCTAATTGAAACGTGGTCGTTATTCCTGAGCGCCTGGTGACTGTGGCATCGCGGGCATCCCTCTCCTTAACAGATTATCTGCCACAGTGAGTTGTTTGTCATTGTGTCTGGGATTAGACATTACTTTCAGTTAAACATACGATAAAACCTGCATTGGATCACCATGGCGATGACCGAGGAGATAGCTTTGTGTTGATCGTTGAAATGTTCCAAGAGGACGGTCAGCTAATGGGCCGCAAAGCGTTATATACCTCCCATTACACAGTGTTGTCTTAGAAGGGACCGGTTAGCCATCCTGACAGCATGGTGCTAAACTGGAAAGATCCCAGTGTTCATGGGGACATTTTTCATGGATGCAATAAATTACACATTAAAGTGATAAAGGTTTAACAAGTATGTCTACGAGTGAAGCACTGCTCTGATATCTAAATGTTTTAGATCTTTCTCTGGATATGAAACTGCCATATACAGTTGTGTTCAAAATCATAGGACTGTTAAAAAAAAGTGGGTAAAGCTCAAAATTGTGATAATTGCTTTTATTTGCAAACATGCAAATCCACTGGGATCGCTGTGCATTCTTCAAATTTGTTACTCCTTTACCATTTGTTTTACAGAAAGTGAGGAAAAAGAAGTATTAGGATGTAGAAAAAAAACAGCAGTCTGCATTTTTATTTACAAATTCAAACATTTACAGTACAAACTGAGAAATGCTTGAATATTGATCTTTCCTGTGAATCTCTGAACTAATATTTAGGTGTATAACCTGTTTCTGAGAACTGCTTCATATCTGTGTTCATGGAGTCGACCAGCTTCTGTCACCTGTGAACAGGTTTTCCAGTCCAGGACCACTGGACTACATTCAATAATTCTTCTGCATTATTTTATTTATTTATTTTTTTCATTGGATCCATGTCCAGGATTAAACTGGTCACTCCATAACATGAACCTTGTTGGCCTGGAACCAAGATGCTTCTGCTTCCTGATGCGTTTGGGGCCGCTGTCTTGTTGAATTTCCCATTTCAAGAACATTTCCTTTTCAGCATAAAGCAACATGACCTCTTCAAATGTGCTGATGTATTCAAAGTGATCCGTGACCCCTGGTATGTGATAAATACACTCAACATCATAGTATGAGAACCTTCCCCACATCATCAGAGTAGTAGAAGCAGACTAAGAACAGAAGCGAGCATCAGTGAACAGCAGTATGGTTTCATGCCACAGGACATGTCTGAGAGCTGTTAGACAGTAGTGAGGTGTGCTGTAGGTGTGACAGAGGAGTTCAAGGTGGAGGTGGGACTGCACCAAGGATCAGTTCTGAGCCCCTTCTTGTTGCTATGGTGATGGACAGACTGACAGATGAGGTCAGACAAGAGTCTCCATGGATTATGATGTTTGCAGATGACATTGTGCTCTTCAGTGAGAGCAGGGAGCAGGTGGAGGAAAAGCTAGAGAGGTGGAGGTATGTCCTGGAAAGGAGAGGAATGAAGGTTAACCCCAGCAAGACCGAATACATGTGTGTGAATGAGAGGAACCCAAGAGGCACGATGAGGCTACAGAAAATGGAGGATTTGAAGTACTTAGAGTTAATAGTTTACAGCAATGGAGAATGTGGAAAAGAGGTGAAGATGTGTGCAATCAGGTGTGGGGGTGAGATGGTCAGAGGACTAGATCACTGGTCACCACGCCAGCCGGCACCCTGAACACATCTACACACACAGGTGGAGGTAAACGCTGGGATGGAGAGAGGAGGGAACTGCAGGTCAGCATGAAACTCAGGAAACTCTGGCCTGCAAACATACAGAAAGAAAAGAGAAAAAAGGGGCAAAACAACAACAAACTACAAAAAAAAAGGGAGCACAGTTGCAGTAACAAGGTGTTCCTAATTAACTATGGAATGAGCTGGAGGAGGAGGAAGGGAGGAGGAAGGGAAGGAAGGGGAGGGAGATCATCAGAGGGACAGCACATATTAGATGTTCTGGAGAGAAATCCAGAGAGGCCAGACTGAGATGGTTTGGACATGAACAGAGGAGAGGTAGTGAACATGTTGGTAGAAGGATGATGAAGCTGGAACTGCCAGGGAGGAGGTCTGGAGGAAGACCAGAGAGGAGATTTATGGATGTAGAGAAAAAGGACATGAAGTTAGATGATGTGAGAGAAGAAGATGCAGAGGGCAGAGTTAGATGGAGGCAGATGATTCATTGTGGAGACCCCTGAAGGGAACAGCTGAGAGGAAAAGAAGAATATTTCATTGTAATTTCTACAAGCAACTTGAAGGAGCTAAGGCTAATGCTTCAAGCTACTGAGATGTTTCACCAAGAGTAACCTGGTTGACGCACTTCGCTAACTCACATTTCGTAAACGTTACTGTTGCATGTCGATCGAAAAAAGGACCGGAACGATGTTCTGATGCAGTTCAAATATTAATTTATTCCATTAACTGATCCGACAACCATAACGCCGGCAGTTAGCGCCACAGCGGTCAGAAACCATTTGCCCTTCCAGGTCAAACACCTAACCAATAACAGGCAGCTACCTTTATACCTGACCCTCAGGTAACAACGCAGCACCACCCACAGACACACAGAGTGACCTACAATTCAGAACAACATTTTTGGCTCCTATACAACTGTTTATTTATTTACACATTTATACTTATTTAAGATTCAGCTTAAAGTCAAAAGTTTATTTCATTTGAACTTGCACTATAATTTTTGTTCCTGATAATTGTTTGCATATTTTGACCTACTATGGTTGTTCATTTTTTTATTAAATTTGCACCAGACAAATAAGCTTTTGCTCCTGTTATTTATTTTGTTCATTTAAAATAAAACTGATTTCTGTGCCAGTTGTTTCTCAGTTTAATGTGAAAGTTTTATTTTGATAAGATTTTGGCTTCTGATGTTTTAATATGACAAGAAAATCACAAGATTTTGTGAAATTATTAAAATGTATGTTTTTTTAGACATTTGTACAGCAATAAATAATATCACGATAATATCGTAAACCGTGATAAATTTGCTCACTATAATCGAGAAATTTAAAATTTTCCATATCGTTACATCACTGCCATATACAGACTAAGCAATAATTAAATCACATGCTGTATACACTCAATTCAGTATTTTCTTATAATTGCATAAGTCATTATTTTAGCAAATGATATTGTTTTCTTTTGTGTTCAATCGGCTGACATCCCTGGACGGATCTCTGTTCGCTGCTATCTGGTGGTATTTTCTGGCTCTGCTGGAGCTTTCTTCCTGTTAAGTTGGGAGTTTTGGTCTCCACGCTCGCCTCGTGCTCACTCAGGACAGGCTACTGGAAATTCAGTGCAGTGCATTGGCCTCTTAGCGAGGATGTTTTTATGTTTGGGCATAATGTGAATTTTGAATTTGGACTTATTTCAAATGAATTGGGTTACAACTGTATCAGGATGACTTGAACTGAATTACACCCTATTTAAAGGAACTGGACTAAATGTGTCTCCTTTCTGTGTAAGGAACCTTGATATGACTTTTCCTGGGAATAAGTATATGGTGGAAAAAGGGGGCTTGACCTAGTTCGGTGTGTAAATTACACCTGTTAGCTTCAGACATAGAGCAGGTGTTTTGGGATCTATAACAACTATCTCAAGGACTGTATTATTCCACATATTTCTTGTCACTGTTGCTTTCAAATTTGAGCTTGAGACAGAAGTTGAGAAAAAGAGTCACATGTTTAGTTTGAGGTATAAATTAAAACTTAGTTATAACAGTCCTGGATTTCTTTTGTTGATGTTTTGATGTTATGTCACTAGTTAGCAGATTACTGAGATTATTATGTGAGCCAGTGCTTCCAAGAATGAATGAACAAAAATGTGCCAAGAACAATGTTTGAATTGACTATTCATCTGAAATGAGGAAATTGTTTGCAGTTAAGTGTTTGCAATGAGTTGTCACAAGATCTGAGAAAGACTAACCCACAGACCAAGAGCAGTTGTCGTAGCCACAAATTTTGCAGTCTGACGTTGAGCACCAATTCACAGACCGTACTGTGGGACACCATGATCCTAATACTGTCACCAGTTCCTCATCTTCCCTCTACTGTGTCACCACCTTTCACTATTTTTTTCATTTTACTTCTCTCCAAGTAGGCCATCAAGTACTATGTGTTGTACATGCCTGTGAGCTGAATGCTGCATCCAGGATTCCAGGCGCATTTCCCATTCTTCCCAAAACACCTGCCGGGTTAATGACCACACAGCGTGACACATAATGTCCTACCAAGCATTAAGGATATCCAACACAGCTGCTGGCAGACTTTCATGCAGGGCGGCCTAATGTTAATCATTTCCCACTATGTCATTAAACAGGCAGATGGAATCACGCAAAGGACTCCCAGCACTGGCTCGGCACGACATGAAGCCTGAGCTACGTGATAGTGGAACGGCTACTCAGGGACCACAGAGGACATTTTGAGTAATAAAGTTTTTTTCTTGTTTGTTAAAACACACTTAATGACACTGGAATTAGGTTCATCTTCATAGTCTCTTTCTTAAGGGAGAAGATGTCTTCATTCGCAAAAACGTAAAAAACATTTACAGAAGACTTTGAACAGATCTTACACATGAACCAAACACTTGGATTAGGGTTAGGGTTCACACCAAAGAGCCATGATTTAATGATGCTGAATCTTTTGTACACAAGGGGAAAGTGTCTTTGCACAATCTTGAATCAGCAATCAGTTTTTATGATATCTCAATACTTGACAAACAGATAAATAAGTTCAAAGGACAGAAAAGACCCTTGCAACTGGACCCACGAAAGATGAGATGAAACATGCATCACTAATGATGGCAAATGGTCACCCATTCTGAAACTGAGCAGTGTGATAACTATTATCTGAATATTTTCGGGTGATATGACACAGTAGTTGTGAACCTGGACCTGGCAAATTGTCGGTATGTTGTAATTTAATTTGTTCTGTGGAGCATCTAAAATCTGAGAGCAGAAGCCATACTCCAAATATGTACCGTGGTCCCTTCAGCATTAATAGATGTCAATTCAAGAATTTTGTAGTTCTTTAACAGTAGCCCAGTCAAGTATTGTTCTTTTTCCTCCCTGTCTTTTGACACAGCTTTCATTTACACTCTTAAGGCCCTATGGAAACCGCGATCACGAAATAGTGGATGGAATTGCAGAATTGGAGATTAAAAACGGAATTCACTTTAAATGCGCAATTTAACACAACTGAACGGCAATTTGCGTAAAAGTTTCTTTTTTTCTCCCAGACTAAAAGGAACTTTTCTTTTGAGAAAATGTTCCAAGAGGGGTCACTAAAAGCTGGGGACACTCTAGCTTCTCTGCCTCCTCCTGCCACCGCTTTCCTCATTAACAAAAAAAAGACGCACATCGAAGACACACAGTTTGTCATGACATACCTGAAAATATCAGGTACAAACTGTCTGATAAAAGAAAGAAATTAAACAAACTAAAATGATTAGTTTACTGCTGTTGGGATTTCTTTCTTTATTGCACTTTAAATGGAATTTAACTATTTGAATTATTTTTTTTCTTATTTATTACATAGAAAAAATGTGACTTTTTTGTAACAAAAATTTTGTTGGACACAATATGTTTAAACTTTAATGTTTTTATACTTTTACAGTTATAATTGCATAAATTGTCTATATTTCAATACTTTATATACTGTTTTGGGGTTACATTTGCATAAAATGCTTAAAATGGAATTCTTAGAAACCAAAAAACACTGAAAATGAAAAAACATTAAAACGGAATTTGAGAAAAAATAAAACGGATTTCATAGGGCCCTACACTCTGAAAGCTCATTTTTCAGTTTCCTCTGTCAGACAGTTCTTTACCATTTCATCTCGGATCTGTACCACGTTCCATATCTCTTCCAAGTTTCATAATACCTTTCTTTTGTCTGCTTCTGGTCCAGTCCTGCTATTCTTTGTAACAAAAAAAAAAAAAAAAAAAGTTCAACTTTGTTCGGGCCTACCTACGAGGCCTTAATATATACTATATTGCCAAGAGTATTTGCTCATCCATCCAAATGATCAGAATCAGATGTTGAAATCACTTCCATGTCCACAGGTGTATTAAATTAAGCACCCAGACATGCAGACTGTTTCTAGAAACATTTGTGAAAGAATGGGTCTCTCTCAGGAGCTCAGTGAATTCCAGTGTGGAACTGTGATAGGATGACACCTGAGAAACAAATCCAGTTGTTAAATTTCCTCTCTCCTAAATATTCCACAGTCAACTGTCAGCTGTATTATCAGGAAATGGAAGTGTTTGGGAACGACAGCAACTCAGCCATGAAGTGGTAGGACAGGTAAACTGAGGGGGCGGAGTCAGAGGATGATGAAGAACATAGTGTGAAGAGGTCACCAACTTTCTGCAGAGTCAATCACTACAGACCTCCAAACTTCATGTGGCCTTCAGATCAGCTCAACAACAGAGCAGAGAGCTTAATGAATGGGTTTCCATGGTGACGCAGCTGCATCCAAGCCAGACATCACCAAGAACAATGGAAAGAGTCAGATGCAGTGGTGTAAAGCAGCCACCACTGGACTCTAGAGCAGTGGAGGAAAGTTCTCTGGAGGGAAGAATCACACTTCTCCATCTGGTAATCTGATGGAAGAGTCTGGGTTTGGTGGTTTCCAGGAGAACGGTACTGGTCTGACTGCATTGATCCAAGTGTAAAGTTTGGTGGAGGGGGGATTATGGTGTGGGGTTGTTTTTCAGGAGCTGGGCTTGGACCCTTAGTTCCAGTGAAAGGAACTCTGAAAAAGACATTTTGGACAATTCCATGCTCCCAACTTTGTGGGACCAGTTTGGAGCTGGTTCCTTCCTCTTCCAACATGACTGTGCACCAGTGCACAAAGCAAGGTCCATAAAGACATGGATGGAAGTCTGGTGTGGATGAACTTGACTGGCCTGCACAGAGTCCTGACCTCAACCTGATAGAAGACCTTTGGGATGAATTAGAGCAGAGACTGAGAACCAGACCTTCTGGTCCAACATCAGTGTTTGACCTCACTAATGTTCTTCTGTAAGAATGGTCAAAAATCCCCATAAACACACTCCTAAACCTTGTGGACAGCCTTCCCAGAAGAGTTAAAGCTGTTCTAGCTGGAAAGGGTGGAGCCACGTCATATTGATTAGGAATGAGATGTCGCAGGTGGTTAGGGCAGGCCACCCTTATACAGAGGCTACAGTCCTCGTGTGGCTAGTCACAGGTTCGACTCCTGGATGACCCTTTGTCTTCCCCGTTCTCTCTCTGCCCCCCTTCCTGTCTCTCTCTACTATGAATAAAGGCCACTAGTACCAAAAAATTAAAAAGAAAAAAGGAATGGGATGTCACTAAAGCTCATGTGTGAATCAAGGCAGGTGAGCGAATACCTTTGGCAATATAGTGTATGTCATTTAGTTAGCTGCTCAGATTTGTAGTGCTGTTACATCACAGATGGCTCGTATTAGAATTATTCAGTCTCCCCATCTTTCTCAAATAACAAAGAATGCTTTGCTCAAATATGTCCACATCTGAAGTTTTCTTGGTCCACATTCAGCCTTGATTGATGCTCTTGATTCCAGGTGGGTACTTGAATTCCACCACAAGACATGGACCAGATGTACATTTCTTTTTTGTCTGTTCTTAGAAAACTTGCTGCAACCCATGTCCAAGCTGCCTGACAAGCTACATTTATCAAACCTTTATCTGACAGAAAAATTACAACATGCTTTTTGGCTGGTACTATAAAACACTTTGAATTGCCTTGTGTACGAATTGTGCTCCACAAATAAACTTGCCTTGCCTTACTGTATATTTCCTACTTCGCTTAGCTATTCTATCTACTGTAAAATGTTTCAACAACCTGGGCCAGTTCAATACATGACTTGGGACAAAAGAGGGATCAGCACCAACCACCAAAGGCTGAAATACAGTTGAGGGATATGTAAGTATTCCATCTTTCCACCCTTAAACTTATGCTTATCTGGATTTGGGTCATGGGGGCAGCAGCCTGAGCAAAAAGAGACAGACCTCCTCTCACTGGTCACTTCCTCAAGCTCTTCCAGGGGAATACCAAGACGCTCCCAAGCAAACCGAGAGAGATCATCTCTCCACTGTTTTTATACTGGGTCTAACGCCAGGGATCCTTACAATGCGGCCTTGGCTCACAAACATTCACACCTTGATTGAAGTGATGTGAACATCTCACATGTGGACCAGGTGAAAACCTACAGCTGACAAAAGATCCTCACGGCCCACAGTAGGGACAGGTGGCTCAGAGATTTACACGCAACTGAAGTGACTCACAATACATGATATGGTTGTCACGTTTGTAGTTCGGTGTTGTTGTTTTTTTTTTTTTGTGTGTGTGTTTTTGGGTATTTATCTTGGTTCTTGTGGTCCTTATCTTTTGTTACTTCTTCCTTTACTTTAAAAGTCTGTGTTTGTCTTGAGTTCTGTTTTGCTTACCTGGTCCCATCGGTCCTGATTGTTTTCACCTGTGTCTTGTCAACTCCTGCCTCTATATATTGTATTGTCCTGTCTCCCACCTCGTGTTGCTTTCCTGGTTTTTCACCATTTTATTGGAAGACCCTGCTTTATCGCTTGGAAGATGAAGGAACTTTTGTTGGAAATTCCTGCCTGTTGTTCTCTTGCATCCGAGTCCCCGCCAGAACACACGACACTGCCAACAGTTTAAATCTTTGAAACTTCCAACCAGTTCGAACATAAAAAGTCTTTCAGACGAAAGGTGAGACATTTTAAAAGACTAAGAACAGAAGTCCAGATGCTTTCCATACTGTATAAGCATTTAGGAGTTGTTTTAATGTATTGTTATGATCCTTGATCAATTTTGTGTTTAATGCTTTTGCTGTAAGGCTGCTGCCAGGTACCCTCCTGGGCACAGGGTGGCTGTTAAGTTAAAATTTGGGTATATCTCACTCAAAAGCATACACCCAAATTCAACCATAATTGTGTTCTGGTGATGCAGCCAATTCGGTTATTAAACAAAGCACTGACAACCTGACGGAGGTGCAAAACGGAGTTTTATTCTCCAAGTCTGCATGCAAATTCAGAGAGGTCATTACAGAATGCTGGATGGTTCAGAATGACAACGTATCAGTAGGGAACAATTGCATTTAAAGATCACAGGAAAAACATCAGGACCTTGGATAAGTTCTCTGTACGTCAAACTCGGCAGACTCGTTGGCGCCTAATATCATATCAACACAGTGGCCTCATCTTAGACGAGTTTAATCACGGTTAATCAAATGTCATCCAGCCCTGTCAGTGATTTTACTCCAGGTCAGGAAGGCCTCAGAAATCCTGAAATCAATTTTAATATCACAATCCCTGCTTTTTTTTTTTTAGCACCTCATTTTCTTTGGATATATATGAAAGCTTATCTGGGCACAGCAGTAGAGCACGCGGTTCCCAGCCCAAAGGGCGCAGCCCACAACTGCGAGCTAAACAGGGAATAATGGTGCGTAGTCTACTCTATAGGAAGTGCCCCCTCTAGCGGCCAAACACCCGTCCCCAGCTATGTAACGAGTTTGCAGCTCAGATTGGAATCTTGTTGATTGGTTAAAATGATTAAAGTGATTAAATTTAGAAGTTGAATTTTGGATTTGGTATAATTTAGATTGTCAGATTCCCGGAAATAAGGGGAACGGCAAAAGACCCCCTAGAGACTATCTACTCTAGACTAGGCCAAAAACCCAGTGGGAAAAAAGGCCGCAAAGCTATCTAAGCAAGAACATTCAGTTCTCAGAAGCACCCGCAGGTGCACCCCCAGTTGATGTCGGGGCACAAATCAGACCTCTGATCATGCAAGAACAATGTCAAGTTATTGCTTTTAGCATCATGCGGCGTAAACATGGAATCACACATGAAAATAAAAACAGAACCAAAACAATATGGAATGGAGTAAATACTTTCAAAAATACTGAGTACCAGGAGCCTGAGGTCAGCCATGTCCACAGATCAAACCCCCAGGGCTCCGCTGAGTCCCTGTGACGCTGCGTCTCCATTGTGACATCCCAACCCCCTCTGAGGCTAAGGATGTACGGTTCAAAGGTTCAATCAAACGCCAGACTGCCAACCTGGCCGACCAAATTCATAGTACCCTCCGAGGAACTAAACCCCTAAGAACTTTGGCCCACTGAGACGCAATTAACATGAGGCTAGGCCTCACGCTTGGAAACAGATAACAGGGATAATTAACTAATTATTAACTAATAATTTAACATGATGATGAGTCAACGAATCATAAATACCCATAAAGAAGTTTTGATAAACCTGAGAATTATCAGTAACATCCAAATTATTAACCTAAATGAGAAATGAGAAAACAACAGGAGCTTCACAAAGTGTTGGACTTTATGAAGGACCTGCTGTAAACCAAGATCTAAACGCTCTGATCCTGAAGCTGAGTTACAACATTTGAATTTCGTATTATAAATCAAATACCCAAATAGTCAGGAATGGACACGTCTCAAGCAGATCATGGCTGTCGCACATGTTCCTGGCACATGAGTATGAAACCAAAAACACAGGAAAATGATAACATAAAACATAAATGAATAAACAACATAAATGAAACAAAACCCATATTATAGTCATATTTCATATTACATTCACCCCCTCCCGGACCCCCCCCACTCCCCCATCGTGGAAGTCTTGGAGGATCCATCTTCTTCTCGATCAGCAGTGTGGGATGAAGAATATGTGATGTAACAGTCTCTGGTTGGAAAAACATGAGTCTCTCTTTTCCTCTTTTTTTTTTTTTTTTTTTTTTTTTTTTTTTTTAAATTTTCTAGTACCTCCTGCCTGTCCAAGCTCAGGTGTGTGTGTGTATATGTGTATGTGCATGTATGTGTATGTGCATGTATGTGTACGTGTATGTGTGCTCAGAGGTACAAACAGGCCCCAGAAGCCTGAGATACCAAGGAACCTGGGGATCCAGCAGCCAGAAGCTGGATCAGGAACTGTTTGCAGGGGCAGGTGTGAGTCCAGGTCGCCCGCTCCGCTATGTTAACAGCAGTGCGGGTCGTTAGCAGAACCTGGAAAAGACCGTTCCACTGCTCCGTTCCTCTAGCGCCTCTGAAGCAGGTCTCGCATCAGGACCCACTCTCCTGGCTGAGTGCTGTGCAGGGGTCCACTGGCTGGTACAGGCTGGGCACCGTCACCTGTGAGTTAATCTGTGTCAATATAGAGTGCAACCTTTTGCAATACGACAACACAGAATTCTCACACAATACAGATGATGGAAGGAAACACTCATCTGGTGCGTCCACTCCCATCGCCGTTGGTCTGGCCAAAGAGGATCACGAACAGACTCAGAGTAGCCCTCGATCGCACTCGCATCCTCAAGTCCACAGCACGACAGGTAGAGCCCCCAGAGCCTTCAGCCAGGACACCCTGTTCCTGCACAACACTTTACCAACTTAAAGTCAAGACACCATACTCCCTCTCAACAGCACCCCCACTGGCAGGATGGTAGGCACAGTGTCACCTGAGGTCAAACCCCAGAACCTTCCCTACCTGCACCAGGGCTTTGTTAACAAAATGAGTGCCGTTGTCACTGGAGATTTCAGATGGAATTCCCACCGTGGCAGGATCTCCTTCAGCCAAGCCTCTGCCACTGTGGAGCTGACATCCTTAGAAAAGTTAAAAACCTCAACCCACTTTAAGACGTGTCAACAACAACGCAACAACGCAATCTGTTTGTCTTTTCTCTTTGTTGTTCCAGGTGGCAGTCAGGTGATTGGCCTGTGGGACCTTAAAAGGGGGAGGTTACCACTTCATCTCCCCTCCTCTCACTCCCTGCCTCCAACTGGAGGCCATGCTATGCCATGCTGTTACATTTGTTTGTTGCCACGTTTGGTTTAATTATAGTTTAAGTCAATTCTTGCATTGGAGCAGCACAGTAGCTTGGGGGGGGGGGGGGTGCTATTTCTGTTGATTTGGGTTTTTCTCCTGTTTTTGGCCAGGGAGGTTAGTATATGTCATTTTGTTTGTTTCCTTTCTGCAGGTAAGATGGGTGGAAAATCTTTTTTTGTTTGTTATTTTGGCCTTGCCTCCCCTGAAGGTTGATGCTACGTCTGCTCATGCTGTGTTAAAATAAAATGTGCTTTTCTGTCTCAAACTGTTAATGCATGGTTGTTCTTGGGAGCGGGGAGAGAGGGGTGGGGGCTTTATGTTCTGCTCCAGTTCCCCCCTAGGCTGGGGCGTAACATAAATTGGGGGCTTGTCCAGGAAACCCAATTGATCGCACTTGTTCCACCCTTCAGGGAAGCTGAAGTCGATTCCTGCTTCAATGCTTTTGAGCGTATTGCCACTACCCTTAATTGGCCAAAGGATGTTTGGACTCTGTTGCTTCAGTGCAAATTGACAGGGAAGGCTCAGGAAGTGTGTGCCGCACTCTCAGTGGAGCAGAGCCTAAATTGAGTTGGTGCTGGAAGCTTACTGGCAAAAGTTCAGAAACCATGGAAAAATTGTCAACCAGACTTATATAGAGTTTGCCCGTGAGAAAGGTGCTCTTTTTGATAAGTGGTGTCAGGCCAGCAAGGTGACCAAGTTTGAGCAGCTTCGAGAGCTCATACTTCTGGAAGAATTTAAAAAGTGTCTTCTAGACCGTATTGTTGTATATTTAAATGAACAAAAATTTGTGTTGCTCTCTGAGGCTGCTGTGCTGGCTGATGAGTTTGCAATAACTCGTAAGAATGTTTTTGTATCCACTGTGCATCGTGAAGCTTCTATGTCAGATAAGCCTCGGTCACCAAAGGCCTCCCGGCGTCTTTCTCCTGTTGCAGGTAAAAGTCGTGCTTGCTTTTATTGTTGTGAGACTGGTCATCTTGTTTCGGTATGTCCAGCCTTGAAAATGAAAGATCAGATCGACAAAAAAGAGCCACCTGCTGTTGTGCTGGTCCAACATGAGTTTGCAGGAAAAGAACCTGTATCCTAGCCAACAGTGCTAAAAGATGTTGATGAGGGTTTTAAACTGTTTTGTTTTCCAAGGGTTTATGTTCCTACCTGAAAATGAGGGGAATATGACTCCTGTAACCATTCTGCGTGACACGTGTGCCAACTACTCCATAGCTCGTCATGGAGTTTTGCCGTTCTCTGACCAGTCTTACTGTGGGTCAGATTTGCTGGTGTGGGGCATCGGATTAACTGTTTTATGTGTGCCAGTTCACTCAATTAGCCTCTCTTGTTCATTGGTGTCTGGTTCAGTACGTATTGGAGTGCGTGACCAGCTACCCATATCAGGGGTTGATCTTATCCTCGGAAATGATTTGGCTGGAAAAAGGGTGTTTTTTACCGTACCTGAGGTAACCAAAGTTCCTACGGCTGATGTCTGTGTTTCTTCACCACCTGACTCGCCTCCCATTTTTCCCCACGTGTGTCGTTACACCGACCTTGCTCGTAAACTGGGAGAGTTAACTGACCAATCAGATTCCTCTTTGTGTGCTCCGGACAAGGAGAGCAGCTCTGACTCGGAATCCAAGAGTATGAGTATGCTTCGGTGGTTTTGCCGGCTGCGAAGGAAAATGAGACTGGCCTGTGTCTGTACATTAACAAAAAGCAACTCATAGCAGCCCAACAAACTGATTGTTCTTTGGCAAAGTATGTGACTGCGGCTCAGAATAATAAATGTGCTTCATGGTCTGTGGTTTACCTGTTTGATGATGGTGTTTGTTGCGTGAGTGGACTCCTGTGGCTGGGATGGAGTGTGATGTGGTGCGCCAAGTTGTGGTACCGGCAAAGTTCCGCCCTCAAGTTTTAAGTTTGGCCCACGACCATGCCTTGTCCGGCCACTTGGGTATTAAGAAGACATATAACCGAGTGCTCCGTTACTTCTTTTGGCCTGGATTAAAGTGCTACTAAAGTGCTAAGTTGATATTTTTTGTCGTGCCATGTCTGTCAGGTTACAGGAAAGCCTAACCAGGTAATTCCGGCTGTCCCGTTACAGCCGATCCCAGTTATCGATGAGCCATTTGAGCACATTATCATTGACTGTGCTGGTCCCCTGCCAAAGACAAAGTCCGGTAACCAGTACCTGCTAACCATGATGTGTGCGGCTACCCGTTTTCTTGAGGCTGTCCCGTTGACGCTAAAGGTCAAAGCAGTGGTAAAAGCCCTGGTTAAGTTCTTCTCCATCTTTGGACTACCAAAGCATATTCAGTCGGATCAAGAATCCAATTTTATGTCCACTGTGTTCTCCCAAGTCATGCGAGAGTTATCTGTCAAGCATCAGGTCTCCAGCGCGTGTCATCCGGAGAGCCAGGGTGCTTTGGAAAGGTTTCATCAGACATTGAAGTCAATGTTACGGAAATACTGTGTAGAGTTAAACGGAGAGTGGGATGAGGGTCTACCACTGCTTCTGATTGCTTTTCGGAAAACCACACAGGAGTCCTTAGGTTTTAGTCCAGCCGATCTTATTTTTGGTCACACTGTGCGGGGTCCATTGCGGTTGCTGCAGGAGAGGTGGCTTGCAGGTAAATCTAGATCCTCGCACAATGTCTTAGATTATGACAGTTTTCAAAAGTCATTCACAAAAACAGTACACTTCCACAGAAAAGCCCATTACATGAATAAGTATATAAACTCCCACACCTCTAGACAGAGCTTTACATGCCTTATAGACCTTTTTGGGCCAGCCCCCCGGAATTAACCCGTCCGCCATTGCTGGGTTGTGCTACAGAGCGACGATTTCACAGATTTCGCAGATTAACCAGTGTTTTTGTCTTTATACAAATATATATTTTTATAATGTCGATTCGGTTGAGTGGGAGAACATGTTCTGGATAAACTGTGCCAACAATGCCATGAAAATTCTACAATGGAAGAAGAAAGCATGCGAAATACACAAGCCTTTACTGCAGGAATACTGCCCTTGTTTGCAGCCATACAGTATGCACCGATTTCCTGGGCGCACCGACAACCAAGAAATTAGGAAGACGTGGGTGAAAAATATTAATAGAAAGGACTTTGTTCCAAATGAATACAGCCGGGTGAGTTTTCATTAACATGTAATCTCGTACTACTCATAGTCTCGCTGAGAGTCCCGGACGATTCTGGCCGAAAGAACAGCATGTTTACCGTGTCCCACCAAATATCAAAACGAAAACAAGGGTCCAGGCACGGCTAGTGCCGGCTAGCCGTGATTAAGAACAATCAATGAGACGATCCAGCGAGTGTGGGTGTTAGTTTGAAGGTCAGCTAACGTTAACTAATGTTATTGCTGGAGAGGAGTCCCATTCCTATCATCCACTTCCATTATTTGGAATGGCAGTCAGTGTTTCCTAATTGGTTTAGGGTTTGTGTTAACTGTTGTGTTCTATTATTATTATGTTCAAGGTGTGTGAAATACACTTCATTGATGGCAGACCAACCAAACAGCACCCCTACCCAGTATTGCACATGGGATATGAACAACATCATACTGTAAGTTTGATTCCTTTTCCTCCTATCTGGGGCAGTGGGGCAACAAATGCAATTTGAAAATTAAATTCCATATTTCTTGGCTTCTTTTCTGTCTCTTTACACAGAGGATTGTGACATCTGTCCGTGCCCCACCCAAAAGAAGATGTCTTGCCCCCCTAACAGTCAATGCCTCTAAGGTTAACAGATGTTGCTGAACCTACTGATACAGAAGTGGAGAATATTAATGTGGAGAATATTAATCCGGAGAAGCGTGATGTTGGCATCCAGTGGCCAGAGCTCCCAGACCACACAGACCACAACTACTATTCCATAAAGTCACCAGTGCAGCACAAGGACAATGCAACACAAACAGATCCTGCTCCATCAATCTCAGCCTATGATTTAAATGACAGCGACTGTAAATTTTTCACAGGCATAGGTATTACCTATTTTTGGCAGCTTTTGAGTGCTGTCACAGCTTTTCACCCACCATCAATTGCCTTCAGGTTGGCAGTGCATGACCAACTGTTACTAGTACTAATGAGGTTCCGTCTTGGTTTGATGCTCACTGATTTGGGAAAAAGGTTTGGAATAAGTACGACCACAGCCCATGATATATTTAAGTTCTGGAGATCAATACTAGCAAGGTTTATGAATGAGAAGATAATTGCTTGGTTGCCGAGATACTCTTAAAAGAATAAGGCCTCAGAGTTTCAGTATAAATTATCCCAAAGTAACATGCATCATAGACTGTACTGAAATATTTGTACAGAGGCCAAAGAACTACATGAAGCGATCACAAACATATAGCAATTACAAATCTCACAATATTTACAAAGCCCTTTATTGCATAGCTCCCAATGGTTTTGTGATGTTTGTATCTAAATTATTTGGTGGGAGGGCTAGTGATACTTTTATCACAAAGAACAGTGGTCTTATCTCCAACCTGCTTCCGGGTGATCAAGTCTTAGCAGACCGTGGGTTCACTATTACAGAATTTTTGCCTCCAGGAGTGACTTTGGCAATGCCTGCCTTTACTCGTGGATGTAAAGAACTACCTGAGCATGAAGTTACACAAACGCGCCGCTTAGCAAATGTCAGAATTCATGTGGAGAGAGCTATTAGGAGGTTAAAGGTTTTTAAAATGTTGAGTAATGTAATCCCTGGTAATGTTCAACATGTTGATGACATAGTAGCTATTTGTGCAGGACTTTGTAATTTACAACCTCAGTTAATCCAGGAGGAAACTGATGGAGGAGAAGAATCTGAAATGGACATTGATGACCAAGGTGGTGATGAATATCCATGGGACATGGCTGAGGACATTGAGCAGATCTAAGTTTTAGTGATATGATTCTGTACTCTAAACTTTAGGACCACCATGTATTTTGCATACCAGACTGATGTTAGATCTTGAGTGGAGACAACACTTTATTGGTACATTTTGTTTTGTGTATTCACATGTATTGTTATGATTTAGCTGTGAACAGTATGAAATGAAAGAGAACCAAGTAACATTAATTATTTTCAGGTGATCCTTCATTAAAGTCCAGACTGGTACTTCACTTGAGTCCACGCACTGTCATTACACCATGTGCTATCCTGGTTGCCATTGCTGGTAGAAGATGCCCAAAGTAAACCTTCTTCAGGTGGCAGATGTGTCCTTCAGTCCACTGCTGATTGTATGGCACATCTACAATAATTTGTTCATTTGGGGTCCATACCAGAAACTTACAAAGTGTTTTGTTGGCACAATGCATTGCCAATTGAACTTGATAATAGTAGCCCAAACCTGATGCCGTTTCTTTAAGGCAATACATTCCATTAACATACTTCACATCATATTTGTTTGACTCAATCATTTTTTGCAGACTGCCATTATGTGCTTCCAGCTTCTTTAATGTAGGAAACTTAATTTCCAGGATGGTATTGGTGTCAATAATTCCATCAAGGCTAGCACCAAGCCAGTTTTCTTTTTCATGTACAATGAGGCCTGTTGTAATCACTGTCTGCCCTGTAGTCTCTTCAAACCATTTTCTAGCCAAAGGTTCAGCTGTTTGACCATACCTGGTCGCTGCATAGCCCCCAAATACAGCATTCAGTTTTCTTTCCACCCATGTACTTGGGTCTATTTTTTTAGGTACTTCTGATGCTTCACTACTAGTTATCCTAACCTTTCTCTGATCTAGCCAAAATTGACCATCTTGGCCTCTTGAATTTGTTTCAATTTTCTCTCTCTGATCGTCCCCACATTTCACATATTTTTTTCAAACACAACATTGCAAAGTGTGCATTTATGATCAGCACATTGTGAATGCTCCTTCGGTAGCTCAGTTGGTTCAGTTGTTTTCCCCTGTGGCTGTGCTGTCAATACATGATTCAAAATGCTGCCAGGTATCATGGCTAAACCAGCCATCTCGGGGGATGAGAAGTGTTGAATGACATCTGCATTAGTCTCAAATGCCAAGGATTTAACTGCCATACTTTTCTTGGGTGCATGGTCTGGTGCTTGAATATTTTCAATTGTGTCTGGTATCACATTTTTCCAAGTGGATTGATTCTATGCACACAGCTTGTCAGTGCAGGCTTCTCCTGTGAGGCCTTGGGTCACAGCATATTTAATCTTGTACAGTACACCTGCTGTGTGACTGCAACACTTCCCTCTGTTAGCCATACAATCACAGTACACATTCACAACTCTCCCATCTTGTCTTTGCAGAGTTAATTCAACATTATGATGGCTGTTAATGGTCTGTGAGAACCGGACAGGTGCTCTTAGAGTAATGTTTTCATCATCTTTTAGAGTGTGCAGTATTTGACCGACCCATCCAGAGCTCAGATAATTTTGTCCCTCAATGAGTGACCTGTAGTTGGCATTCTGTTGATCGTCGGATGCCAGACGATGAATAAAATAATCCTAAATGCCTATAAAACAATGAATGAATGAATGAATTAGGAGAATGATAAAATAAATTAAATATAACATTAACACATAGCCTAATTTACCGCCAGCGTTAACGTTAAAGTAGCATAATCTTTATGGCTTATTGACGTTAGTTATAGCCAGCGTTGCATTTTTCACGTATTCCCACAGTTTTTAGTGTTTGATTATGGGAATAGATCATGCTATTTCCATAACCAATCATTAAAAACAGCAATAAACTACCTTCATCTGTAACTGGAGGCCACTGCCTAACATCATCAATCCAAGACATGTCAGGTGTTGTTCGTAACAGATCCTCCACGCTGCTGTGTTTGGCTTACGAGGTGGAGCACCGCACAGTCCAGTTATGGCGGGGCCACTAGGGGGCGCATGTCCACAATTTTGAAGTCGAAAAGGTGTATACTGAACGTGTACCACAAGACTTAACCTCATGCAGCATTTATTTTATTTTAAGACAACCTTTTAAAGTCTATTTTAAGTCCAGTTTTAACTGGAAGAGAGACTCTCCTTCACTGAAGCTGAATAACAGATTTTTTCACCTATTCTCACGAACTGAGAACAGGCTGACCAAGAAATGGCTCCACTTACTTCGCCATCCGGCTGTCATAGCTGTCTCTCCCTTGGTAAGAAGATCGTAGAGCTGGAGCAGAGGATTTCGAATCTTCACAAAATCCAGGAAGCTGAGAGACACCTGGACACTATCGTCTTCGGCCCTGCACAAGTCCCTGCCAGCGGTGAAGAGCTTGAGGACATGGTTCCCTGTTTGGCTGATGCTCCCTCTCTTTCGGCCCTGGTCCGTGTGCTGCCCACTCCGGGTCCAACCGCAGGCAGGTTGTTGCTGCTGGAATGGCTCTACGCTTCCCGCTGCTGCCGCTCCGGTTTCATGTTCATCTCTACCCGCTGCCGCTGCGGCTGCGGGTTCCACTCCACCCGCTGCGGGTTCCACTCCACCCCCTGCTGCCGCTGCCCTGGTTGTAGGCTCTGCGTGGCCTGCTGCTGCCGCCGCTCAACCTGCCTTTCCTGAGGATCCCTGGCTTCAGCTCGGAGCTAAACCCAAAGCCCCAGTCAGCTCCACTCCCTCACACCCGGAGACCTGGGAGGTTGTCGGCGGACGTGGAAGGAGGGGGAGAATGTCTTTTCGTACTCCTACAACCTGTAACATCCAGCTAAATAACCGCTATGACATCCTGGATTTACACGAATGTCCTCCGCTGACTGGGAACCTGCGGCCTTCCCCTTCACCTCCCATGACGACTTTGAATAAGTCCAGTGGATTTGCACCGTCCCCGGTCCTCCCGACGAACATGCCTGGACGACCCGCTCGCCCCACACCTCGCCAAGCACAGCCGAACTTCACACCGTCCTGCACCATCCGCTGCCGTACCGGGTGTACGGCCTCATTCTCCACTACAATCCGCGTCTCCTGCTACTCTGGTCATTGGTGATTCAATTATGAGGTATGTGAGGAGACGATCTGCACAAACATTCTTCTTTCCTGGTGCTAAAGTGAATGACATCTAGGCAAAAATTCCCGTTCTCCTGGCAAAGTACCCCAGCGCCAGGAATGTTGTTATCCATGTCGGATGTAATGACATTTCCAGCAGACTTCTGAAATTTTAAAGCAGGATTTTAGCAGGCTCCTTGATACGTTGAAAGACTGTGGAAAGCGTATCTTTATCTACGGACCTCTGCCTCCGCTAAGCCACAGCGTTGGCCGTTTTAGCCGGATCCTCAGCCTCCACTCATGGCTCCAGTCTGCCAGTGCGGCACACAGGATGGTTTTCATTGACAATTTTAACCTCTTCTGGAAGCATTCTTCCTTTTATTTCAGAGATGGTATCCATCCAAGCAGGCTGGGTGCACGTATTTTAACGGACAACATATTTTACTCAGTTTTAAATGCACCTGCAGTTTGACTATCGTCTGCTGCTTTGTCAAGTGACCAAGTGTGCTCGTCACAGGGCATCTGCGGTCACCAGCCGCTGATCGGACCGTCTCAATCAGGTTCTGGCTCATCAGCTCCCCCTTGTGCCCAGGTGGCCTTAAGCCCAATACACTCTCCACTGTTATATGCATCAAGGCTGTCCTCAGCTTCACAGGCCTTAAAGTCTCACCTTAATGTTTCTCCTAAGTCTGCATCTGTTCCACACCCGACCCTTACTCCTTCAGATTTTAAGAATAGGAGAGGGCTGGGTTTAATTCACTTAAATATCAGGAGTATCACTCAGCATGAGAAGCTGGATCAGCTAAAAATTTTAATAACTCATTCAGATCCTGATATTGTGGTTATATCTGAGACTTGGTTTAAAAGCACTGTAAGCGATTCTGAGGTGGCCTTGGATGGTTACAACCTGTTCAGAATGGACAGAAACTCTAGAGGGAGAGGAGTGGTCATTTATTCTAGAGTTTGCCTTAATTGTACTGTTCTGAAAGCAGTGTCTGTGGACAAATCTTTTGAGTTCTTGGCACTGAAAGTTTCCATAGCAAAAAATAATTCTATTATTGTGGTTGGATTTTATAGACCGCCCACTGCGCCCTCTTCTGCTATTAATGAGATAGCTGATCTTTTAGCTCTTTTTAAAGATTTAGAAATGATTATTTTAGGTGATTTTAACTTAAACTGGTTGAGTTCAGCCTCCCAGTTTTTAAAGGAGGTTTGTAGTAATTTGAATCTTTCCCAAATAATTACTGCCCCTACAAGACCAAACTTACAGGACCCCTCCAAGTCATCTCTTCTGGACTTAATCTTATCGAACAGAAAAGAAAACATTTCTCACTCAGGAGTATTTGAACTTGGTTTTAGCGACCATTGTCCTGTTGCTTGCATCAGAAGTACCAGAATAAAAAGACAATGTCCCCGTATGGTATCTAGAAGGAATTTCAAACATTTTGATGAGCAAATTTTCTTGAATGATCTACTGCTAAAATCCTAGATGTTGAACTCGAGCTTGACCATTTCTGTAAATCATTCAGCTTAATAGTTGATAATTCAATTCAATTCAATTTTATTTATATAGCATCTGTTACAATGACAATTGTCTCTAGGCGCTTTACAGAGACCCAGAGCATGACCCCCGAGCAAATATCATCAACTAAGATTATATAATTAAATCCAATCAATGATAATGGCAGATAAAAAACTCCCACGTAGGGAGAAAAAAAACCTTTATACCAAACAGTGGCAAGGAAAAACTCCACTTTAAGAGGAAGAAACCTTGAGCAGGACCTGGCTCATATGGGGGGACCTTCCTGCCGAAGGCCAGCCGGGTAGAGAAAGAAAAGAGGGGAGACAGGACAGAGAGAGGATGTAGGACAGAGAGAAGATGGAGGACAGAAAGAGGATGTAGGACAGAGAGAGGAGAGCACAGAAAAAGTAAAAAATAATAATAAAGAAGTAGTGGAATTGTTGTAGGGTGAATGCAAGCGAGCTATGGAGGGCCCTTGGGCGTGTGGTCAGCGTAATGAGCCATGATAGGCTCTTGAGTATCAGTAATGTGCGGGTGGGGTGTAGGTGAGGTGTGTGAGAGAGAAGGGGGAGGAGGGGGGAGGAGGAGGGGGTTTGGGTTTAAGAAAAGAGAAGGGTAGGATTTCAAGCAAAAGGATGCAATATATAAACATAAACAGATGGAGGCAGCAGCACTGGGATGAGATGGCCAGAGGACCAGGTCGCCGATCACCACGCCAGTCGGTACCCAAACACAAGTGGAGGAGAACCCCGGGATGGACAGTGGATGGAACTGCAAGTCAGCGTGAAACCCAGGAAACTCTGGCCTGCAAATACACAAAGAGAAAAGGGGGCAGAAACAGCACAACAAACACAGGAAAGCAAAGAAAATGGAGCCACAGTTTCAGTAGTACAGGGTGCTCCCAAATAATTATAAATGAGCTGGAGGAGGAGGAAGGGAGGAAGAAAGGGAAGAAAAGGAGAAGAGCAGTGGAGACACCACTCAGCAGATCATGCTGGTGTCTCCCTGTAGCGTAGGCCTATAGCAGCATCATAACTATGACGAAGCTGTGATTAAGACGAGCTACTCTAGTCTTACTACTACAACTATAGTTATAACTATTAGCCCCTACACACTATAGTTAAGACTAATTGTAGGCTTTACTGAACAGAAATGTTTTCAATTTAGTTTTAAAAATGGAGATAGTATCAGCCTCCTTAACCCAAACTGGTAGCTGGTTCCATAAAAAAGGTGCCTGGTAGCAGAAGGCCCGTCCTCCAAACCTACTTTTAGATATTCTAGGAACGACGAGTAATCCTGCACTCCGAGAGCGGAGAGCTCTATTAGGAGCATAACATGCTATCAAGTCTTGTAAATAGCGCGGAGCTAGGCCATTAAGGGCCTTATATGCGAGAAGCAGAATTTTAAACTCAATTCTAAATTTCACGGGAAGCCAATGGAGGGAGGCTAACACGGGAGAGATGTGATCTCGCTTGCGGATTCCTGTCAGCACCCTTGCTGCTGCGTTCTGGATCAATTGAAGGCTATTTAGCGAGCTTTTCGGACATCCTGCTAACAGCGCATTACAGTAATCCAGTCTAGAGCTAACAAACGCGTGGATTAATTTTTCGGCATCACCCTGGGAGAGGATGCTCCTAATTTTGGCAATATTTCGGAGATGAAAAAAGGCAGTCTTGCAAACCTGATTAATATGCTGCTTAAATGACATATCCTGCAAGCACGCACCTTTTAAAAAATTTAGAATACAGAATAGGTCAAGCCCTTGGTTCTCATCACAAATTTCTTCTTTGATTAAAGAGCGAAACAAAGCTTGGACTCTGGCCAGACGTACTGAGGACCCTGGTCACCTACTGGCTTTTAGAAGGCTTAGAAATAAATGTACGTCTGTGATAAGAAAGGCTAAATCTGATTACTATATAAATCTCATTCCAAAATCATATTCGAATCCAGCAAATTTCTGGAAGCCAGTGAATTTCCTGAACCGCAAGTCCTCCATCTCGTTTCCTCCTCTTACCACTGAAAATGGGTCTTCTATATCAGACCACAAGGAGATTTGTATGGCTTTTAATGAACATTTTGCATCAGCTGCTAACCTATTTGATGAAACTTATACAGGAGCCCCACTGTCTGCTGTTGATCCCATCACCCATGTCATGCCAACTCTTTGTTTCTCATTGCGGCCCTTCTCTATTGGTGAAGTGGCCAATGCACTTCTGTCTATAGATTCTAAAAAGTCTCTGGGTGCGGACAAACTTGACCCCTACTTTTTAAAGTTTGCCGCACCAATTGTGGTCAGCTACATTGCACATATTTTTAACCTCACAGTTTTAAATGGCACGGTCCCTAAGGTTTGGAAGGTCGCTCATGTAACACCATTACATAAATGTGGTGGAACAGCCAACCGTAATAATAACAGACCTATTTCTAAATTATCATGTTTAGCAAAAATATTGGAATCTCGTGTTAACACGCAGCTAAAATCATTCCTCTCAACACATGACATTCTCAGTAGGCATCAGTCAGGTTTTAGGGAAAGACACAGCACTATTACTGCTGTCACTCTTGTTTTAAATGACATTTTAACAGCTTTAGACAAAAAAAAAAACCACTGTGCAGCTCTTTTTATTGATCTTTCCAAAGTATTTAATACAGTGGATCATACATTGCTCTTAAAAAGACTTCAGAGTCTTGGATTTGATGACTTATCTTTTAAATGGTTTAAGAGTTACCTTAGCGACAGGCAGCACTGTGTTGCTATTGGTGATGTTAAATCTGAATATGTCCAATTAGCAAAAGGTGTGCCACAAGGCTCAATTTTAGGGCCCATTCTGTTTTCGATTTACATCAATGATAAAACCTCAGCTGTCACTGGGTGTAATATTCATCTTTATGCAGATGACACCGTTTTGTTTTGTATTGCCAATGATGTACACTCAGCCATTACCTCCAACACTGCTTTTCTGATCTCCAAGTTGCACTCAAAAATCATAAACTGGTACTCAATGCAGGCAAAACTAAATTCATGTTGTTCACCAGATCAAAAAATAGTATACATGATGATCTCATCATTTCTACCAATTATGCTACAAATATTGAAAGGGTCACTGAATACAAGTACCTTGGTATCTGGTTAGATGATAAATTAACCTTTGAACATCATGTTTCTAAGCTGGTGACGTCTTTAAGAAATAAAATTGGTTTCTTTTATAGAAACAGGCTCTCATTTCCGCCACATTGCAGGAAGATGCTTGTTGAGGCAACTTTTTTATCAGTGTTGGACTATGGTGATATTTTGTACATGCATGCCTCTGCTAGGACTCTTAAGCCCCTGGACTCTGTTTACCACTCTGCATTAAGATTCATCAGTGAAGACAGCTATGACACCCATCATTGTGATTTGTATCCTAATGTTGGGTGGCCCTCTCTTTCTGTAAGATGTGAAAGACACTGGGTTTTATTTATCTATAAAGCTCTTATTGGTCTTTTACCCCCTTACATCAGTTCCATGCTTTCTTTTAATGAGGGCTCTTATCAGACTCGGTCTCGTGATTGGATTACGCTGCAGGTGCCAGCTGTTTTTACTGAACTTGGAAAATCCAGTTTTTCATATTGTGCACCTGCAACTTGGAATAGCATGCAGACCTATTTAAAGCTTTTATAATTTTTATCCATAGGACAATTTAAATCTTTAACTGTATCATACTTTACTTCTAGCTGTTCCTGTTTTACCTGATTATTGTTTCAACATTTTAACTATATTTAAATAAAATTTTAATTATTCATGTTTTTATTTATTTTTTTACATTTTAATTGTAATTTTTTTGTGTTTTTAAATTCTTGTCGTCACTTTTATGCAAGTTTCTCTTTGGCATTTTTTTGTGTCTAAGTGCCTTTATTTTTGTTATTTTTGTTTTACTCGGCTGCATTGTAAATGAGGTCTCTACCTCAATGTAACTCTGAGTTTAAATAAAGGTAATAATAATAATAATAATAATAATAATAATAATAATAATAATAATAATAATGCGGCACAAGTTGTTTGGGTCATGCATCAACAGATAATTTGGGGGGGGGGGGGGGGGGGGGGGGGTAAAGATCATAGTTAGCCAACAGGCTGTGTTAATCAGTATCTCTGTATCTCGTATCTATGAGGTTTCTTGATCAAAGCATGTCAAACCTTTCATTAAGATCTGATGTGTCAGCCTGTGAAAAAACTAAAAAAGCACTCGGAGAGCACAGACCTCCGCCAAGTGCAACAATTCCCCCATATAGCGATTTACAGATTGCGATAAAATCCGCCTTCTGGATCAGATCCAGATCAGCCTTTGAAATTTGATAGAGGTTCTCATTGTCAATCCCTGAATCAAATTTCATGAGTTTTGGGCAATAATTAACGGAGATATTGAGAAACAAAATTTTCGGCCCCATTGACCACAATGTTATTGAAAATTTGAAAGTGATCCAGAATCCAGGATTTCTTCTGGATCACAGCCAAAATGAAATCAGTTTTTCTTTTTCACATTTCTGACAACTCCTGAAAATCTCATCAAAATCCATCCATAACTTTTTGAGTTATCTTGAACACAGACAGACAGACAGATAAACGACGGCAAAAACATAACCTCCTTGGCGGAGGTAATAAGATCAAAACAAAATCAACTTTGGTATAAAATACTTTAATAAATAATAGAGCTGTTCTAAGAACAAATAAACAAAAAAGTCCACTAACAAACCAAAATCTTTTACCAAATTTTGTACAAAATTGTTACAATGTTCTGCACATTCAGCCGGGCTAACATTGCATATAACTGACTCAGAAAATGAATTTATTTCTTCTTGATTTCCACCAAATAATAAAATATTCTTATAAAATAAAATCACGTTCATACAGAAGCAATGACAATATCTGACCTTTTTTTTTTTTTGCCAAATTCCTGTTGTTGAAGTTATGATTGACATTTCTTTCTGCTCGTGTGTTCTTAGCGCGGAAACAGACAACATCCACAACAATTAACAACAATACAACTTGTTCCCTTCATTAGACCAGAAAAGATAAACAGGGAGAGGCGGGGCTAAAAAAAAAAGAGGAAATTAGTGTACGAACTTGTTTACTGGGAACAAATTCCCATTCACCACGCGACCTTTGTTTAGTCTAAGAATCCCGCTGGAGGCCATTTCAGCTGGATAAATACCAGAAACAGTGCGGCCCCGTGTGGCTTCTCTGCTGTCAACTGCCTTTAAAATCGTACATTTGTAACTGAAGTCTGAGGGGACTAAGGAGAGACTGACAGCAGTGATTTTGCATTACGTGGACCCTGTGACCTGTAAGCCTGAATCGAAAATAAAAATGAGACGCATCAGTGCTGGTTCAGGACCCAACTCACGCCAGAGCACAAGGCATATTTCTTATATGCTATTTGAGTCCAGTAATCCAATAATAACCCTCGCAACAGAACTTTAAAAAAAAAAGAAAAAGAAAAAGCTATGAAAACCTTACATTTGTAACTGACAGTTTTTATGTAAAAATGAGGTGGAAAAAAGATTCTGTGGCATCAAAATTTAAAAAAAAAAAAAAAAAAATCAAAAAAGCTTTCTATCAGGCATGCAGCACCTATGTCTACACACTAACAAGCGTGCTAAAAAGTCCCCCGGATTAGATGCCACTTTCCATAATGCCTCAACTTTGCATCACTGCCTGAAGTGACGGCGAACAACATGTGACGTATCTAACGACAAATCTTCTATAAACTCAGTGATTCACAGGTAGGGAGTACATGATAAGCCAATAAAAAAAAGCTTCCACAACTGTTCAAAATTGTTTTACAGTAAAGCCTGCACCCACTTGCATTATTTCAACAAATAATAATAAAAAAAAAAAAGTGCAATGTGGATTAAAGTGGAGCTATAAGAAGTAATGAACGGTATGGCCATTACGGAGGCAATTCACTTTTGAGATAAAAAAGTTGAACTCTGTTTTTTTGCCTTCGCAGAGGATGGCAGCACGGTTTTATTTCCGTTTTTTAATAAATAGACTATTTTTGTAGGAGTGGCCTGGACTGGAAAGGTATTCAAAAGTGTTTGTGTTTTTTTTTTTAAGGGTACAGCTTTGAAAATCAGAGGCAGAAGGGCTGAAAAAACCGAATACAAATAAACTGTAACAGCTCAAGAACAGAAAATTTAGTCTGATTTAACAAAGAGTTTTCCAAACACTCCATCTGTGGAAGAAATAATTACATCACATCCAGTAAAACAATCAGAAATGTTTTCTGTTTAAACCATTATTCATGATTGAATCAGTTAGGGGGGAAAATGCCTGAAAATGACTTGTATAAAATCTTTCATGGTTTCAACAGACACTAATAAAAGGAATGACACAAAAAAAAGAACACAAAATAATCTTATTCTTTAGTATAACTATGATACAAGCGTCATTTAACTTACTTAACTCAAATATACACAGGCATTTGTTCATATTTACACATATTTACATCATAATGAAAACAAGCTATTACTGCAGTATGAAGAGTTTGTTATTAGAAGTTTTTTTTTCCCTTTATATGCATTTAGAATCAGCATTGAGTTTAGAGGAGGAGAAAAAAAAAGGAGAAAATCAGGGGCTGAAGGCACTTTTCTACCAAAGCAAATACTGAAAAAAAAACCAAAAACATGTAGAATAGGAAGAGACGGTGAAAATTGCTTTGAAAGAGTACACGTAAGAATCTTTTAAGCCTTAAAAACAAAATGGAAAAGATGTTTATAAATGTAAACAAAAAAATTCTCATGCCAGGCATCACACGGTGGATTCTCTTGTGCCAACTTTCAGAGAACTTAAAAGTATATAAAACCATTTTTTTTAAGTATTTTTTTCTTTCTTTTTAATAAAAACACATGATTTGGAGACAGTGTAGAAAAGGCCCACAGATCTGGGCTAAGGCAGACATCCACGACGACATTAACAGCTGCCAGCCGATGACATTCGATCAAAGTAAGAGTGAAAAGAAAACTCTGGATTCCAGCAGTGAGATGGTTAAACTTAAACCCCAAAATGCACAAGCTGTGATGTTTGCATGCCATTTTTGTTATTGATTCTTTTTTTTTTTTTTGATAAAGTAAGCCTCCATGCTGCAGACAAAGAACTTAAATAAACTGTGACAAAATCAAAAAACAAAACAAATAAAAAATTAAAGCATTTGTAATCTTCACTTTTGGTTTTCAGTATTTGAAAAGTCAGTGACGTTGAAGACTTTGAATCCGAAGGTCCCCCCCCCCCACCCCCCAGCTGTTCAGACATACTGGTCTTTAATGTCCTCGCTGAGCTTGGCAGCGTTCAGGTTTTTGTAACGGTTGTCTTTGGGGCTGTACGCCGTCCGGTGCGGCGCCTTCACTGGACCGCTGCGCGTCGTGCAGATCACGCCCCCCTTCACCATCGCCCCCTTGTCCTGCGCCCCCACCACAGAGCACCTTGGGGGTGGATGCTTCTCCAGCATTCCCAGCGCCCTCTCCTCGTCTTCCTCGTTGTCCCCGTCGAGCTCTCCGTCCTCCTCGCCCTCAGCTCCATCACACGTCCTCATGGAGGGGCCCATCAGCTTCTTGCATTCGTACTGAATGTCTTTGTCGCTGTAGTCCTTGGGGACGTTGATCCGCAGCGGCTCCAGCTGGTTGTTGACTGTCTCCTCAGACTGGGCCGCTCTTTGACGCTTCCTCTTGCGGGTCCACCAGATGCAAACGGCAATGCAGAAGATCCAGAGAACGCTGAAGACGACACACAGCACCGGGACCAGGTAGCCTGAAGGAGAGAGTTGAAGATGTTAGGAGATCTAACTAGGCTGTTAAGAATCAACTTTAAAGAATATTTTACATTATTCCAGGTTCTATTCAAATATACTAAGTAGAGGTCTTTGGAACAACCCGACAACCCGAAAACCCGAGGTTCCGACCCGACCTGAATCGAGTCTCGGCTCTATTCAAAAGACGTGACTCTGGGTTCGGGTCGGAATCGGTAGTTAGTCTGGGGTCCGGTCGGTGCTCTCTGACAGGCTGGGTCCGCGTTTACTCCAGAGAGGTAAAGATATTGGCGGTGGCACGATTGTTTCATGACAAACACGCCACGCTAATGAATAATCATTAACGTGGCGTGTTTGTCATGAAACAGTCGTGTTGCCGTAGCGTGTTATTAGCGGTTTGCCCGGCAGCTGTAAAGCACAACGGATCGCCAACATGACAACGCTGGATGAGAGAACATATTCACGACACGTCCTGACCGGTGTAGGCTGTTAGCGTTAGCAGTTGCTACCAATAGCATCTGTATCCACAAAGAGAATAACAACGTGGATTTATTGTTGTTTACATCACGTAGCCTATGGAGCAACTGAGCCGGGTAGAGGAAGACAACTTTAGGTAAGAAAATCAAGTTTTATTCAACGCTAGACAACTTTTAAAATGAGCAGCTACGGGCTGTATTGTCTCGGTTCTATTCGGGTAACTCGGTTCAGTTTGAGGTCGGAAACTAAAGACTCGGGTCAGGTCCGTTCCGGGTCCAAGTTTTCCGGGTCCATTCGGGCCGATGAAAGTAGACCCGTGTAGACCTCTAATATAAAGTAACTCAAGTTCTTTGTGAGCCTGCCTCCCGGTTACTGTTACCAAACTTTGTGCTCTGCGAAACACACCAAAGCTCTATTTCTTGAATTTCTATAAAATGTGCAGTATTTTACACAAAGGCCAACAAGCTGAGAGGAACGAGCCCGTCGGCCACTACGTCACTTCCAGGGATCTGCAACTCACCAACACGAGGACACTCCATCAGCATCTCCACTTTGACCTCCAACACGGCGAGCATGATGGTGCTGTTGTGGCGTTTGGACAGGGCCCCAGTGATGGCGCTGGCCGCCTTCTGGATCAGTCCGCAGTCGCTGTCCTTCAGCTGGCTGTCCTTCTCAAAAGACTGTAGAAACAGAGGAGTACAGGATAGGAAACTTCAATGCACACACCAGGAACCATCTCTAAAATAGCCTGTATGTAGCTAACAGAGGGGATTCCTCTGAGGCTTAAATGCCAACGTTATCGGCCCCCCGGACTCTCGGCGTCTCTGGGAGTGAATGGAGCGGTGGGTTGGCCTCAGCTGGCCTGGACGCTGATCAGTCCGCATGGTGATTGGAGGAAAAGCTGAATGCAGTTTTGACTGACAGGTTTCTGAGAAATATATACTGTCACGTCTTGTGCACGATTTCAGTCCATCGCAGATTTTGCATGCGAAGTCGAATGACAAGCAGCAATCATTTGTTTGCATTTCTACAGCGAAATACTTCATTTCTTACACTGAAAATCAATCACACTCACTGCAGGGAAGGAAAGGACAAAAGTTACATATAAATAAATTGACATGTTTTTATGATGTAACTGACTATGAGCTTCCCCTGTTTGAAAGACCAGAAATCTCTACTGGTAGCTAAGGTCCAAATCCTGACAGCCAGGAGGATTTGGCCGTGACTAGTCCATTATAGGTTCTTTATTTTTCAAGATTTACTACTTAAATCATTGTTAAAGATCCCTGAAGTTATTATTGAAGAAATTAACTTCATATTTGATTTAGTTATGTTAGACTTAAGGGAAACTTTTCATTTGTGCGCTAGTGCAGGTGAAAGAGCTCTTTATGAAGCTCTCTTTGGTGTTTCAGGACAGATTTCTTCTATACTTTTGCCAAATGTCAAAGTTTCACAACCCAAAGCCAAGACAATATGACAGTAGGAGTTAACGTTTTCTGGGTTAAGTGGTTCTTGTTTGACGAATGTTGGTACATTAACATACAAACAACATACAATTATGTTGTATGTTGTACATGTATGTATGTTGTATGTTGTATATACAATTATACAATTAACATACATACATTAACCTACAAAAGGTCGTTAGCTTCTGCCTAAAACAGCGTGGTGCGCACTGAATCTCATTCTCCAAGTATGTAATAGTTTTTAGGAAATGAATGAAAACAGCAAAACTATCAGGTTTCGTTTAGAAGCTGTCAACAGAGATTCAGACAGTAGAGAAAGAAAATAGCTCCCATTTGCCGAACGGTCGGAGTCTTGCCTGAGGCCTTGTAAGACAACAAAAAAAAATCAAAAAGACATTCATCTGTCAGAATAAAAGACATTCTCATCGTAACATCTGGCAGGCTGTGGATGCCTCCCCCCGCCCCTTCCCTGCTGGGAACACAGAGGGTGGAGTTAATTGCCTAATAAGGTTCTGAGGGTGAGAGCGAGGAGGTGGTGGGGGGACAGAAGGGGATTAGCTGTGTGCTGTGTAGTTCAATTAGGACAAACAATAGAGAAGAGGCCAGCTGTGCACCCTGCACTCCTCTTTTCTTTTCCTGAGGAAATCAGCGGCTCATTCACACACCTCGAACCCTGACAGGCCACGTCATGAGGACATCTGGCTGAGAGTACGACGAGGATGCCCGTAGTCACGAATATCTGAAGTTAACATCGACTGAAAATTCAATAAATGGTCAGTTTTACTTTCATGGCACGCGAGGAACGACAATAAAAATCTGTGGATTTCTTCAGGCGTATTTCCGCTGAGCGGTGCGGCCTGGTTTGCGCTCGTACGGTGCGCTTTGGAACAACAAGCCCTGACCTGGTTTGTGTTTCCACTGCGTGATGGCTGTGGCTGTATCAGCTACTTAACGGCATAACATCGCACCCTCACGACAGTGTCTCCTGTCATTAAAATAATTACACCACCCAGAACAATACCATTCCAGGTAGCTGCAGAACACACAGTCAATGTTGGCCCTGAATGACTGGAGCACTAAAACCCATCGCCAGACTCCATCTTGGTCTCCTCCAGAGCTGGCCTTGTCAATCGCTCCCTCTCCTCCTACACTCCCCAGCCTGTGGCCGTAAATGGCGTCCATCGAATCAAAACCCTTCCGTTCTTTTTTTTTTGTTTGTTTTTTTCTCCTTGTGTCACTCAGGCTGTTGGGATCTTTAATTTTTCTGCACCTGCTCTGCAGTTTCTTGCTTTCACTCCCAGCGAACCCCAGCCAGATGCTGCATACTTTTACAGGTGACAAACATGGCGGTGAATGAAAAGGAACCAGAACCGACTGGTAAACAGAAAAAGGAGACCAGCTTGCAGAATTGCATCTTTAGAACACGTCCTACACCAGGTACCTGGTACCAGGTACCACACCGTATGTGTTTTTCTTCTGAAACCGTGTTTGACCACCTGTGTTTCTGTGAGATCTGCAGAGTCGCCACCGTGAATTCCTTTCTACGAGCGTTCTTCCAGCCAGGCGAGTCCAAGTCTGGCCGGATCCTCCAGTGTACGCATTTGGAGAAGTATAATACTAAAATCTGATCGAGACTGTCCCCGTGTCTGTGGGATTGCATGTTTATAAAATGTGCATTTTCTAAATTTTGACAGTGAAGCTCAAAAAAATGTATCATGTACTGACTCAAACCATTCTGGACAGCTCAATGGAAATATGCCTTTTTCCCAACTTTCAAAACAAACCCTTGCTTCTACTTGTCAACTGTTATGCTAACTGTTATGCTAACTGCCAAGCATGCATAGGTGAGAAAGCAGAGCATGAAAATCCATCTAACAACTACTGTTCTGTCTTGATCTCTGTGACTGATGTTTTTCACCTCAGCTCACATCCGATGGCGTTGGGGGTTTTCTCTTTACGCTGCATGCTTATATCATATACATTTTAGCTGCACTTTAAAATTCAGCTGAAAATCTGCTGCTGCAGCAATATTTGCTAGTGGGAGTGATTTTTTCTCTCTTTCTTTCCTTTTTTTTTTTTTTTAAATGAAAGCCTTGTTGTGGGGTTTGGGTGCATGTCAGGCTTGCCACTTCTTTTCCTGTATCTGTCCCTCAAAAGAAGCTCACAAACAAGAGAGGAACAAGAACTAATCCCCTCTATTAAGAGCTTAGAGCCCTAAAGCAACTGATTTCTCTCAAGTATGGGTGGCCGAGAAAGACTTAAAACAAGAGAAGAGGGAGCAAAAACATAAAGAAAACAAATTATAGCATGGATGTAAAGGACACGGAGGGAAGAAATTACAATTAGAGCCGAAGACAAAGAAGATGGGAACAAAAATGAAGGAAGAAAGAGCAAGAGAGAAGACAGGAATCTGCAAGGTGTTACACCAGAAGAGATAAACTTCTCCCAGATGTTATTAAAAGCTTCAAATGCATTCCTTCTTCCTTTTACTTCTTTCTCAATATTGAAAGGAAAAGCAAAAAAAAAAAAAACCCACAAAAATAAAAAAGGATTTGAATGGACTTCTATGGAAGCAGTTTGCAGAGACGGATTGTAAAGTTATGTGTCAAAATAAAAGCTTTTTATATCCAAGTGTCAAAATTGTATCCGCAGTGCTCAGACAACCAGAGACGGAGAGAAGAAATAAGAGCAGGGAATGTTATTTTTGTGCATCATGTATCTAAATATTTCTTGAAACATTTTTGTTGGTTGGGGGTGTCAATGTGAGGTGTGCATGTGTGGGACAGTACGTGTAATAGTTACCATAGCAACCTCCACAGCATCACTGTTGGAGTACGACAGGTCACAGAGGATGAGCAGCGCCCGCTCCTCAGCCAGCGAGCGGGTCACAGGGAGGTACCTCAGCTCCGAGCAGATGTTTTCCACCGTGGTGCCCTGCCACACACACAGATGAGCGTCTGCCTCGCTGGTGGGGAACATGTCACCGTCAACATCTCGTCTGTATCACTTATTTACCTGCGGTACTCTGTCCTTTTTGAAGATGAGCGTGATGTGAGCACAGCTGTTGTCAAGGTGACCACTGTTGGGCTCACACTGAGTGTGCAGAGGCATGGGGGGGTCCGGCGTCGAGCACACACCCCACTGGCGGCACGGCGGCGAGAAGCAGGTTAAGAACTGATGCTCGACGCACTCGTGGCCTCCGGGGCAGGGCTGAGGGTTCGTGCCCACTGGCGGGAGAGCCTTTGGGAGGATGCACGGCTGGCGACCGCACCTCACCTGGGAGAGACCAGACACCAGAGCTGTCACATCAGGTTTAAACAGGATCCGCCAGAGCACTCGGTTCATGTATACGTAAAGAAAAGGAAATAAGAGTCATGTATGAAACCTTAGAACAGTGGACGTTTCCGTTGACACAGTGGCAGGTGTTACACTCCTCCTCCCAGCGACTCCCGTGAGGATACTGGAGGCCGGCGTGACGGCATGACTTCCCCAGACCGATGACTGCAGGAGAGACAGAAAAATGTCTTGAGATGACGTCACCGACCCAAGTCTTCATTTAATTAAATGCCAAAAACAATGAGATTTGAGGCTTTTGGTTCTGTTTGGGTTTATTATGCTTTTTGATCCACACCCGAGTGCGATGACTGAACTCACACTGGACAAAACAGACCACACCAAGCGGGAAAATGAGCTAAGACTGAAAAGATCTACCAGATTTGCAGGATGTCAACATTAAGCGCGTTTGGTGATAATATCACGGCAGGAAAAAAGCCGTGGCAGCGCTATTGTAGATGGTCTGTATAATAATATAATAATCCTGTAAACGCTTAGTTTGAACTTTTGAGATGAGGCAGTCATTACTTGATTTATAGTTTAATTTATAGTTTGTTTCCGTCTTTACGCTGGACTTGCGTTCGCTACTGAAAAAGCTGCAATAAAAACCTTTGAGATGTTTTTTCTTTTTACTTACATTCTTGACAGCGAGGTCCAGCTTGTCCTGGAGGACAAACACAGCGATAGCCGTTGATCTCGTCGATGCAGGTCGAACCTTCAGTGCACGGAGACGACTGACACTCATCTATATCTGAAGAGAGTATAAAAAAAGTGCACACCCAGTAGTTAACTCTGCAGTTATAATACTGATGTCAGAAAAACAACATTCTTATGCAGTGATCCTTAACAAACCCGTCACATACAGCCGGTTTTCATTTTTTTTGTCCCGTTAAACTTATTCATTTTACACCAATCCTACTTGTATTCTTCATTTTTATTTTTAGGTTAAACTTGAGCTGAGAAAGAGGAAGCTCTGAGAACTTCAAATGTTTCTTAATCTTCAGCGAGTGATGGAATTCAGAGTCTCACCTTCTGCAAAATGGATTGAAATGTTTTTGAACGGATAACTGCTGCGTTTCTGCAGAGGCCTGTCTGTAACTCTTTCTCTCTGGAGGCCGCGGGAGAGCGCACTGACCCGTCTGACGAACCTCGGCTCTGACCTCGGATCAGCGCAGAGGTGAGAGGTTAAGACCGTCTTCCTAAAAGGCTTCCTAATCTGTCGCCCTGAAACAATCAGCTCACGATCCCCCCCGCCGCAGCCTTTCACCTCTGAGCCCCCCGCCCACCTGACCCCGGCCAACAAGCCCCTGCTAGTTCCCAAGAACTCACTGATGCGGCAGTCCGGTCCGGCGAATCCCGGGGCGCATTCACAGCGGAACCAGTTCACGCCGTCGACACAGATACCACCGTTGTAGCTGCAAAAGAGAAACGGTTTAATCGCTGCTCCTGAAACTTCATTTCTGCAGCAAACGTGAGAGACAAACTGAAAAAAAACAGCTTTTGGAAAGTGAATACTTCTGAAATTCCTTCCTTCGGTGGATAAACTCCGGACTGAGACAGAACAACGTATGTGTATTTGTACGAAT
The DNA here is from genome assembly GCA_018398805.1 of Hirundichthys speculiger. NCBI lineage: Eukaryota > Metazoa > Chordata > Actinopteri > Beloniformes > Exocoetidae > Hirundichthys > Hirundichthys speculiger. The sequence continues at coordinate 176,908 of JAGFBZ010001271.1, read as the reverse complement.
ATATTTCTGTACTTTGTTGGAACATAAATTAATCAGTCTTTTCTTATGAAACCTGGGTTAGATCAGTGGAAGTTAAATCCAAAATATGTGCATCACCTGTGCCTCATCCTACTTTTTGAGCATTTTAGTGTTTAAAATAATCTAATCAACCGCAGTTAATGCTGAAAACCTTCAGAGAAAAGTCCAGATAGAAAAAATGAAATGTCTCCAAAAAGCAATAAATTCTCTATGCAGGTTTGTGGATCTATTTGAATGTATGGTGGTATATCTGGAATTATAACTCCCTTGTTCTGCCTCACGGTTTAATGAGACCCTGAGTGGCAGCAGGCTGGAACTTAAGCTGATCCCAGATCAATGTCCAGATTTCTTATGTAAATCTGTGCAGACCACATACTGAGCCCCCGACCCCCACCTCTAAACACCTCGACTCCTTACAAGCAGCCCCAGGTCGGGGCCGGCTGAATAGCGAGGGCGGCATCCCTTCACACTGTCCTGCCCCTCTCCCTTCTACCTCCTGTCTCCAAAAGCAGAACCAGCACTAAGCCACCTGTCAGTCACCGAGGGGGGGGTGAGGACAGGGGAGAGGAAGGGGAAGGGCTTTTGTCTGGAGCAGCTTTTGAAGCCTTCAAATGTTTTTGTGCCGATTCTTTTCATCAAATGTGAGAAAAGAACGATTTTTTTTCTCTTTTTTTAAATGTGCAATTCATAATTAAATCTGACTTATTAGAACGGAGGATGCACCAAACGCAGCTTAGTTCAACATCCAGCTGCCTGCGTGATGAACATCCTGTGGAGACATCCAGTCCCGGTACCGGGGAGCTGGAGGCGGATGCATCATTAGTCGCCAGTACGTGTTCCAGGCTTCAACGGCCTCGTCTCTTCTTCTTTGAATGGGGTGACGTGTTACCGATTTGAACTGTGGATCTGTTGCTTTGCTTCACTTGTGTCGCTTTTAGCGTAAAGTTCGGAAAAAAAATGGGTGTCGGCTAATAAAGTTATAAAAACAATACCTTGTAATTTCTTGTGACAATTCTAATAAGAATCACAATCGCACAGCTTCAGGGTGGAGGGGGAAGGGCTTCTACGTACTTTTGTCATACCAAAAACAACCAATGACAGTCACACGTTTACGTTCCGTGCACAGACTCCCTGTTCTTTAAAGTTCTTGATCTTTGGAATCAAAGACTGCAACATATCAGGTAGTGCTTCTTGATCTTCCCCTGCTGTTGGACTGAGAGCTGACCAGATGCTGCATCAAAACACCATTATCCTATTTTCAGATCTCAGCTACATTACAATGTATGGTTCACTCAGTCCTGGCTTGTTCCCATGGTAACTACCATATATCTATAGGTAACATCACTGGGCTAATCTTTATGACTGGTGGCATCTCTTTCCTGTCCTGTCACCCCCGCAGCCAGTTAAGTTTGATGGCTGCCATTCATGAGTGCGGTTCTGCTGGAGGCATTTTCCGGTTACGAGAGAGTTTTTCCTCCCCGCCGCTGCTCTGTGCAGGAATGAACAGGACAGGAGACTGAGGTGAAGATAAAATGCAATCTGTTGAGTTTGTTTTATTTTGAGGATTATATAGCCCTGGATTGGACTAACATGGAACGACTTGAGTTAGGGATTTAATCAGGATTTAATTTGAATGTAACTGGATCATATTTGATTGGACCGCCTTAGACATGCCTACTTTCTGTCTAAAGGGCCCGATCTTCCGCCAGAACTCCTAAAGCCGCTGTTAAGGGATAACGGGTAGCGGGAGAGGCGTTCCCCTGCAATAAACGCAATCTTCCACTTTGCTAAACCCCCATCCCACCTGTGCTACCTGCTACATTATGCATGGGAGTGGTTAGGGCGTTCCACCTGTTAAACCAATCAGTGCGTCAGTAGCCATTCCTTTTAAGAGCAGGTTGCGCTACCTGCAAACCGCTATGGAGCGTCTTTTCATCCATACGCAACACCACGCCCATTGCCACACCTACAATGTGATTAAGGGAGTCGGCATAACGGGTAGCGGCTTTAAGGAGATGAAGATTGGATTAGCAGTTAGCGGAGGTTCCTATACCCGCAATTTGCGGGTAGTGGCTAGTGTTAAAGGGTAAGGGGAAGTGTACGATTGGGGCCAAAGTGCCCCGAGATGATTTTGGTGTGAACTGGTCTGAAACAAATAAAGTGAATCGAAAAACGACCTGAACATCTCTAAAACACAACACATGACATCATAGGTTTTCCTTCACCTTTATGTGATGCAACTCCTTAATACTGGAGCTTATTCAGAGCCACGTAAATAAATATTAACTGAGCTGTTTTTCTCTCCTGAAGGGCGCTGCACTCAACAAGGCTGCAACCACTTAAACAAGTGCAGTCATGCTTAACTTTAGCTAATTAACTAGCAAAGTATGCAGTTTCAAAAGCAGCCAATATTTTAAAGATAATAAAATCAGTCTTACCAGGGATGTGGATTGCAGTCATCTACATCTATGAGAAAAAAAAGACGTATTAGCCTTTAAATTTTATTAACCACCAAAACCTGCCAACTGATTCATCTATAGGTGAGAAAAACTGCTTTCCTTTAACTATTTAAGACACAGAGGAGATCAGTTCTGCTAAAACTGAGGTCAAAACCAGCAGTTTAAGCATTGCACCATCTCCAGATATATATCAAGGTAAAATAGAGGCTACATACTTTGTGCACAAGTGGGCCCCTCCCAGCCGTCCTTGCAAATGCAGGTGAAGGAGTCTCCCCCTCCAACACATGTTCCTCCATTCTCACATGGACCCGAATCACAAGAGCTGTTCTTGGCTAAATACAAAAAAAAAGAAGGAAACGAGATTGTTCATTTCCACCGATTTCCATCAATCATGTGTGTCTGACTGGAACAGCTTGTTCTGAAACTGCATTATTCTGCTTGTGTTGCCTCACTTGTATGAGTGTTATAAGCCAGGGTCTCACCTGTGTTGCAGGTGTTTCCGCTCCACCCTGAGGAGCAGCTGCACAGGAAGGAGTCTCCGTGGTCGAAACAGGTTCCTCCGTTATTGCACGTGTTGGAGTCGCACTGGCTCTCACCTGGACAGAAACAGCACGGCAAAATCATTGCAGACGCCTGACGGAGCTGAAGTTAAACAAATGAACATATAAATGAACATGAAGAAGATACGTCATGTTTTTCATTCACTTTCTTTTGAGCGACATTGACACGAAATGAAAACAACAGTTAAGAAGTGTTGGACGCTTTCTCAGAGATCCAGTGAAACATGCATCTCATCATTTGTGTGGGTTTTCACTCACGTGAGTGGCAGGTTTTTCCTTTCCAGTTGTCTACACAGCTGCAGTAGAAGTCGTTTAGCATGTCGACGCACTGGCCTCCATTCTGACACGGGTTTTTGCTGCACTCGTTCACATCTGGGACAAAGTGGAACAGCATATTTCAACAAACAGATTAGGCAAAAAGGGCCAGAATTTTACATCTGCTTATGTAGTGTCATCTACAAATGAGCACACTGTTGGTTATGATGGAAAAAAAAACTGATTTAGTGTCAGTAAACCACATTCAGCATGACATCTACACACTCTTGATCGCCCTTCCTCTGCCTCTCTCAGGACATGTGACTCATTTTAGTAGCGTGGGCTCTTCTTAATAGCTGTAATACCTGTGTTGGTGCTCAGACTCATCCCAATCCACCTCCCTGCCACACACCCACACACACTCACCAGCGTCACACAGGCTGCCTTCCCAGCCATCTGGGCAGAAACACTGGAAGGAGTTGATCCCGTCTATGCAAGTGCCTCCGTTTTTGCAGGGAGATGATGCACAGTCATTAATGTCTGCAGGCAAAGAGTGCACATTTTGAACTTGGTGATCAAAATTTTGCAAAAAAAAAAAAAACCAAACAAGCATCATTTTGAAAGAGCAAAGCCAATAAATAATTTATGCTATTTTTTTAAAATAGTATTTGGCAGCATTTTACAGCTAATCTTTCCCCTTAGATTTCCTTCTCGTGTCTTCTTTACTCCAAAACAAGACAGTGAGGATCAGAAGTCTAAATTACCATAAGATCTGTGGTTCCCAGTGATGGTAACTGATGATAAATATAGTCTGTGTGTGTTTGTGTGTGTGTTTGCAGCTAATAATGACTCACTCTCATGGCAGTAGGTGCCAGTGAATCCCGGATCACAGGAGCAGCTGAAGTTCCCGGCAGTGAGGCTGATGCAGCGGCCGTGTGGTCCGCACACATTGGACGAGATGTGCCACACCCGCTGCTGGGTGTCATTGGTTGCGACGGCAACGGTGCAACTGTCAATCACTTGGGAGGTGGAAAAGAGACATTCAAATCAAATCAAACTTTATTTATATAGCACTTTTCATATGTTAAAAATGCAACAAAAGGTGCTTCACATAATAAAACATAAAACAGTATCACAGATAATAAAAACCCGTCCCTCTCACCCCCACAGATAGACCCACGCACTCACATAAAGCACGCACACGCACACTCACAGTATGAAGTAAATAGTTTTGTAACTGAGGAACTGAGGATCCAGGTGAGGAAGAACCACCTATGGGATGCCATCCACACAGAGAGGCACCACAGCCTGCGACCACAGGGGGCGCTGTCACAGAGACCACCTCAACCCAGATGGACCAGGGTACACCTACACAATGTGCAGACCTCCCCCCAGTCCTTCAGGCCTGAGGGATCTCCAAGACCACACCCCCGCGGGCAGACCAGACACAACAGTGTGGTTTAGTATTTAAAAATAAAATCTAAAAATTTTATATTAATAATATGCACAAAGACTGCAAAAATAACAGCAAAATAAAATAAATAAAACAGTAAAAGGAATCAGGTAAAGGCCAGAATAAAAAGGTAAGTCTTGAGGCCCCTTTTAAAAAATCTCAACAGTCTCTTTGGTCCTGATGTTCTCCTCCAGGTTGATCCACAGATGAGGACCATAATGGCTGAATGCAGCCTCACCGTGGGTTTTTAGTCTAACTCTCGGTTTGATTGAAAGGCCAGAACCAGAGGACCTCAGGGTCCACAAGGGTATGATAAAAGCAGGTCAGATAAATAAGATGGCCCAAGACCGTTAAGACATTTAAAAACCAATAAAAGAACCTTAAAATTGATCCTGAAACACACATGGAGCTAATGCAGTGATTTTAGAACCAGTGTATATATATAAACCACTATATTCTTAAGATGATAAAAACCTATCTTTGTTACATTTTTGATGTGAGGAATAAAATTAAGCTCAGAGTCAAAAATGACACCCAGGTTCTTTACACATTGTGCAGGTTTCAAGTCTTGTAGTTTTAGTAAAAGTTTCTCTGTCTTGCCTTCAGGACCTATAACCAAGACCTCAGTTTTCTCCTGGTTGAGCTGTAGGAAATTCTCTGCCTTTAATGTTTTGATATCTAAAATACAGTTAAAAAGGGCATCAATTGGTCCTGTGTCATCAGGAGACATACCGATGTACAGGTGTGTATCATCTGCATAACTGTGGAAGCTGATGTCTCCTGATGACGTCCCCAAGGGGAAGCATATACAGATTAAAAATAAGTGGACCTAAGATTGACCCTTGTGGCACCCCACACTTCATTTTATGCATTCTGGAGGAGCATGTATCCATACTTACAAAAAAATTATTGATCTGTGAAATAAGAGCTGAACCAGTTAAGAACAGTACCAGAGAGGCCGACCAGGTTTCTGAGTCTGTTTAACAAACTGTGATGGTCTACTGTATCAAAGGCGGCGCTAAGATCCAATAAAACCAAGACTGTAAGTTTTTGTCAATCTGCATTAAAGGAGCCGTTTGTAAGATTATGGCCAAAACTGGTACTGCAGTCACTTTCAAATTACTGTTGAGCGGCGTGTACCCTCCCCCCCCTCCCCGACCAGAGGTTGCCAGGTTGGCTGCAGAATGCAGCAGAAACGTAGGCTGCCATGGCAAGCGACGAGTCCTACACAGTAAGTTTATTTTCTGTTAATTATATTTAATGCTTTATGAAAGATCGTTTCTTTCTTTGATCTTTCGTAACTAGAGGAAATATTTTCCCGTTGAGGCGTTTCGTAACCTGAACGTTTCGTATGTAGAGCCGTTCGTAAGTAGAGGTACCACTGTATACCACTGTTACCTTGTCCAAGTAAATTAGCGTTAGCCAAACATTTAGCTATGAATCTCACCTGTCCAGGAGAAAATCAGCAACGTTGGCGTCTGTCTTCAAATTCTTCTCCGCTTTCAGCCGTCTCCATCTATCAAAAGCATCTCCTATACAAATCCTTGTTTTATTTCGGACCTTGTCACGACGTAACTCGGATTCATAACGAAGTCTTTTAGGTTTTGGAAAGCTAGACATTTTTTCATCCAACACGTTCGTAGCGGCTGCTGCGATAATTAGAGCCGAGCTGGCAACCCGGATGCCGAAACACTACTGACTTCGTGATTGGGAGATAGGTGGAGGGTGGCGCTTCAGGCCAAAACAAAAAATGACAACATCAACATCAGTTGAGGGCTGCAACTCCTCTTTTTAAACGGGAATATCCTGGCTTGAGTGCTGTTGTCAGTGACATAAGTATTTTAAATGAACATGATTTTTAAATGTCTGTTGACATATCGTGGTCATTTTATGATTCGTTTTATTAGATCTCTTACATACGGCTCCTTTTAACCTGATGTCATTTAAAATCTTTAAAAGGGCTGTCTCTGTACTGTGGTTCATCCTAAAACCAGATTGGAATTTCTCTAAAATAATATTTTTAACTAAGAAATAATTTACTTGGTTAAAAACCACATTTTTCTACAATGTTATTTAAAAACAGTAAGTGGATACAGGTTGTTAATTATTAAAAATGTTGGGGTCTAGATTACTCTTCTTCAGAAGGGGCTTCACCACTGCTGTTCTGAAGGCAGTGGGGAAGACACCCATTTACAATATTTAAAATCTGTCCTCAAAGAATCCATAAAATGTTTTTTAAAAGTGATGTGGGGATAGGGATAGGGTTAGGCTTAGATCTAAAAGGTAGGTTGTTGGGTTTACTTGGGAGAAAACTCAACCAAGTGTCCTTGTATCAACCAGAGCAAAACTCTCCAGTGTTTCCTCAGGTAAAAGCAACAGTTCAGGTGTGTTAAAAGTAACATTCTGTTGAGGTAAAAGACTGGATCTGATTTTATCAATTTTACTTCTGAAGTGGTCTGCAAAGTCCCCGCAGAGGGCGTCTGTTGGCGTCATGGAGGATTTATTTAAGACTGGTGTTGGTTAAAAGATCGATGGTGCAGAAAAGAAATTTAGGGTTGTTTTTATTGTCTGTGATGAGTTTTGAGATATGGGATATTCTTGCCTGTTTGACTGCAATATTGTAGGTTTTGAGTTGGGTTGCATAATATTTCATAGTAAACAGTTTTTTTCTCCACCTCCTTTCAGCACTGCTGAATTTTCTTTGAACTTTTTTAGTGTGGTAATTTATCCGCGGGGAAGTAGGTTTTGGGAGGCACTGAGTCCAGCGTTGTCTTTGGTTTAGTATTAAAATTGTCGACAATAAAATCAGAAGGTGCAGGTAAAATTTCTGCAGGAGTGCTCTGTAAAATCTCAATTAAATTTGCAGTCACTTCAGACGTTAGGTAGCGTTTCCTCACTGTTCCTCCTAATGGCTAAAACTGTCAGTTGAGTAGAGTTGGAACAAGTTGTCACTATCATCCAAAGCAAGTTTACCTTTACACTGGTTGGTCTTGCAGTGGTCCTTGAGCTGTGAACAGGTCTTGCCTTCGTAGTCATCGGGGCAGCTGCAGTAGAAGTCACCCATCAGGTTGTGGCACTGCGCCTTGTTGTGACAGGGGTTCGGACTACATGGATCATTTTGTACCTTCAGCGAGGAAAACAGAGAATCGGACACGTTACCCATCTGCAAATTATAATTGATGTAACTAGTCAAACGGTTTCTTTTTTACAGTGTAGTTGACACTCACCTCACACGTGGTCCCAGTGAAGCCTTGTGGGCATTCACACACGAACCCGTCCAGCAGGGCATGGCAGCGACCCCCGTTTTTACATGGACTGCTGGAGCAGCGGTTCCTCTGAATCTCGCAATGCCGGCCCACGAAACCCGGCAGGCAGACGCACTGGTAGCCCCTGGCCATATCCTGATATCGAGACAAGCAGCAAAGTTCACAGCTATTACCAGCACAATCAGATCGCTGGCGACACAATCGGCCAACTGATTACTCTGGTTGTTTGGAAAAAAAAGACAGAAACGATTTCTGAGTCTCACCTTGCAGGTCCCTCCGTTCTGACACTGACCGTGGCAGCTGTTCAAATCTGTAGAGAATTAAGAAGATTTCAGGTCGAGTTGAAGAAAGACGGGAAGAGCAACTAACACCGGGGGAGGGGAGGGGGTGGGGGTGGGGGGGGTGTAACATGCAGCTGTTAAAGAAAAGTGGTCGATAACATCAAAGCCTGGAAAAAATGCAGATTCAGGGTTGCGGACAGGCTGTAAGAGTGTACAATGAAAGAAAACTGCTGAAGGCAAAAAAAAAAAAAAAAAAAAAAAAGGATCACTATCCCTAAAGATTTTACAAAGTGCAAGAGCTTGAAAAGAAGTTGTACTTTTAGTCATAAAGGCCTAGAATAGTTAACCAGCATGTGGCAGGTATGAACAGCCATCAGAGAGCTGTGAAAAAGACTGAAGACAGAGCTCAAGCCCAGCACCCTTGACTAACCAGTCGCTCTTCCGCTGGCATCTGTAACTGATTTCCAAGTTGTTTTTTTATTGCTTTACCTCAGAAGCTGAACAGTCTCCCTGAGATCTTTATCTGTATATGAAATGAATTAATGTCTACTTCTGTTCTGGACAGCAGAAGCTGCATAACTGGTGTCCTTGCCTTATGAAAGTTGGAGATGCTTAATGCTAACAAAACCACTATTTTTATATAAACGTTTCCATTTCCCTGTCCAGTTCTCTGTGTTTATGGCACAGAGTTTCATATGAGTGAGAAAAAAAAAGCTTCTTTACAGTCTGAGGATGGCAGAGACTAGAGAGCAGAGGGGCTGGGTGTTGGCTCTGACCGAGGCAGGCAGGTGGAAAGAGGCTAAAGACTAACAATTTTCTTGAGTGATACTAACTGATGTCACAGTTCTGGCCCACCCATCCACGAAAGCAGGCACAGTGATATCCACCAATGAAGTTTTTGCAAGAATAAGCATTGAGGCAAGGCTTCCCCGAACATTCATTAACGTCTGCAAAGTGAAGATGAAAGGCACAGAGACACTGAATGAGAGCCGAACAACCTGAGAAGAAGCCCCGTCACCAAGAACAGTTCCTTTTACATCACAGTGAAGCAAAAGCCAAAGACTTCTGACATTCCTTCTGCTCAGTTTTTGTTTGATTTTTGGTTATTAGAGTCTTTTAATTGTTATTCTTTTTACAACTGCATTAAGGATTTTAAAAAAAGGTCTTTAACTGCAGTTCCATAACGTAATATTCCAGAAGTATGGAGACTTTGGTTACAGTTTAACAGTTTTCCCACTCTTTAATTCATGACCAACATCGGCTCATATCCGTTTCTTACTCCCTGCAGATCCACAAAACAGTTTCATAAGTGGCTCAGAGAAACAGATAGTTGATGCAGTCATTCAAAAGTGGATTTTATTCCTCCATTTCATCCCAATGTCTTCCTTCCTATTTCCTATTCTTCTTTTGCTTAATGAAAAACAATCCCTCATGAAGAGACATTTTTAAAGTTGGCTGCACATCTCTATAATGACTATTCAGTTGGATTAATTTCCTTGGGAATTAGAATATATATCAAAAGCTACGCAAGTGTTGAACTTTTAAAGTCTTGAATATTCATATTTAACACGAGAGGTGGTGAAGTCGTCCGTTTAGAACGACTGCCTTCAGTGAGATTTACTGAGCATCCTTTCCTCAGACGACTTTAATGATCCTGATGACTCAGTGTCTTCTTCAAATATGTAAAACTGGCAGAGCGTTTACAGAATAAAGTTCATGTCTGAAGGGGTTTTATTTCTTCCAATGCTTTCCATTGCCCCCCCCCCCCCCCCCCACTCCACTCCACTCCACTCCACTCTATCCCAGCAGCCTCCCTCAGGATTAATGTCTCTCTATCGCATTCCCTGAAGGCCAACCTGCACATTCCAAGTGGTCAGTTTCAGAGGCGGCACTCGCCGCGCGGCCTCGCCCACTATAACCAACACAGTGCATTAATACTACTCCCAGGAGGTAAGCGGCACCTGTTGGGCTGCTGAAACGTAACACCGTGAACCCTTTCCCAAAAACCCAACCTCCCCCTCCGCCACCACCCTGTCTCCTCTCGATCTCCTCCCTCAGGTACCACCCTGCTTCGCTGAAAGGGGAAGGACTCTGAGAACGGGAGCCATAACATAAGCCCCCCCGCTTTTCCTTTGCTCCCCGCACATGTTTACAGTTTATAAAGTATTTCCAGGATGGAAGTTTAAGGTGGCGAGAGCTCCTCTGTGATGAGCCGTTGCCTCACCGTAGCGTGAATACTCCTCTGTTATGCCCAGTCTGGAGCCAAAGATAACCCCCCAGCGGAGTATATCTGGTCCCAAGGCTAGCAGTTGCCAGGCGGGCGGTTATTTTTAGTCCCAGTCAAGTCACCTGGCTCGAGTTGCAGATAATACCCAGCCAGTGTCTCATCTGGGCGTGTGTATACAAAAACACGCATCCATTTTAAATCAATGGCCCCCGTCGCAGTCACACTGCTGGTTAATCAACATGGCAGGTTCGCTAAACAGCCAAATCCTCCGTCACTCTGCGAGCAGAATGGTATCCTTGGTATGAGCTTCGATGCGTGACATTTGTTACAGATGCAATACTAATATCACCTAACATGCAACAGGTTTCAAAAATACAATGCCTCCTGTGTTGCATTTTAATTTAAAAAGAAAAAAAAAGAATAATTAATTTTCAACTGCAAATAAGTCTGACATTAATCAGCAGCAAGAGGGGGAGAAAGAAAGGAGACGCACCGATCTGGCAGGTCTTGCCTGTCCACTGCGGAGGGCAGATGCATTCGAAGCTGTTCTCCATGTCGATGCAGGTCCCACCCTGAGCGCAGGGGTTGGAGGTACACTCATCTGTGTCTGAAATATGACACTCACGTTAAACACCATATCGCAAAAACATGAAAATAGTTTTTCTGTGTAACAGTCCTAAAGGCTGGTTTTCTTTTTCTGACATCATCTGATGGGTCACTGTCCTGCTGCATCCATCTACCGTCTACATCTACCGTCTGCGAGCCAACGGGACATTGTTTCTGGTAAAGTTGGGAATCAATCATAGTTTCCAGTCCAGGCCCAAATCATAATGCTTCCTCCACCGCACTGCACTGCTGGGATGACGTTTCTCTTTGGAGTCTGTGGCCTCTGTGCAATGCTGAGTATTCTTCCTGAGTATTCCACCAGACAATTTCTCAGTTGTATTGCAGATTGCTCCATAGCTCTGAGCATGCAGGATTTATTTTGCACGCAAATGCTTCCTCCATCAACCAGGGTAACCCTGCCCATTCATTGACGTAAGTCTGGTAATCTTAGGAACAGAGATGTCTGGCAGTTCCAGCGAGGTCTTCAAGCCTTGAAATGTTACTCTTCGGTTCCTCTTGACCTCAATTCTTCATTGAGTCTTTGAAATGATCCCGGCTGGATGCCTGCTTCTGGGAAGAGCTGCCACAGGTCTAAATTGTCTCGGTTTATAGACAGTTTGTCTCACTGTGGACTGATACTCTGAATCCGTTTCCAACCTGATGAACTATTCTTGACTCCACGTCTTCAGAGATCTCCCTTTCCCAAGGAATGGTCCTCATCAGTAGATGCAAAACAAAAATAAAGACGTCTGTGTTTGCCTATTATTGTCTAACCCACATCTCATCTGGTCCCGACAACCCTGCAGACATCCTAAATGAGAGAAAAACATTTCATTGTGCCTCTCACCTTTAGCACAGGTCGGCCCAGACCAGCCAGCAGGACAGTGACACTCAAAGCCCGTGGGAACTTCGTGGCATGTCCCTCCGTTAGCGCAGGGGTTGGACACACAGGCATGCTCCGCTGGACAACAAATCATAAATCATACATCACATTCATTCACTTTCTGAGGAGCTTTGCTTTAAACGTAGTGGCTTTTTGGTGCAACTCATGTCCAGACTCACCAATCTCACAGTTCTTGCCAGAGTATCCGTCTGGGCAAGCACAGCTGTACTCATCTGGCTCTGTGTTCATGCATGTTCCTCCATTCTTACAGGGCCGATGGGTACCGCAGTAGTTTAGATCTGCAAAGAGAAATAATGCGCTCTGCTTTATCACCCCGCAGTCGTTGTGTTGGTCAACCTCAAGAATACAACAAGCAAATACAATGAGTTGTTCATCCGTGGAGCAAAAGAAGCACAGTGCAAGAGTGTATCAAAGAAAGCTAAACTTCAACCTTAGTTTCCAACCGTCTTACTAATGACACAGTTTTTGTGCAACTTGTTTGGAACAAGGCAGAGACTTTGAGGGACCAATTATTTGGCATGTTTCAGCCATCTTCACCAGTCTTTCAGGGACCAGCAGCTTCTTATTATTTTCCATCCAAGCTTTAAGTCAAAAATCCTGCCAGACTTCTCATCATGTCTGCATTCACTGTTGCACTGCACATTAAATTTGTATGAATCAGGGGTTAATATTGTTTCCAAAAGAGAAAAATAAGACAACCATGTGCATGTGAGCACTCCACCTCCAGAGACTAAGACCCCAACGAGGATTCCAACATTTCTGCCGTGAGACGGGAAAATCAAATGCCACGCCATCACGAAGCATTTTGAAATATTGCCCCAACAAATTTCACATCATTTGTTGATAAGCTGCATGTACTTCAGACCAGCAGCACATTCAAACACACTGGAACAGACGGTTGTCACATCTTTGTAAGGTTCCCACTCTGTCTGGCCACACTAATAACACATTAATAACACATTAATAACACATTATGGAATTAAGCAAACTGACAATTCTTCCTGGAAGCACCTCTTAAGGTGCAACCCTACTAGAGATGCGCGGCTGGACCGCGCACCCGCGGGCGGAGCGGATAATCCGCATATCAGGCGGATGACTCGTCAAAAAATAATACTTTAATTAAATTCGGGCGGGTTGCGGTTGAAGCACTCAAATAATAATAAGAAGAAAAAATATTTTACCTATTATTAAAAAGGATGGCGGGTCGGTTCGGTTTTGAAAATTGGTGAAAAAACGTTCCTGCAAATGGATAGCGGGCGGATAGAGATTTTAAGAAGCGGTTGCGGGTTAAAATATACGTCATCCGCGCATCTCTAAACCCTACATGGACACGGTCGTTCCTATTTTCTTTCGAATTTATCCACCCTTCACGTACAGGCGGCGACTCTTCAATCCCAGCTACGCCTTTATAGCATGTGCAGAATGTATTTTGCTTAGTCTTGAATCAATTACGATTGATTTGATTTAATGATATAATCTTAGTTGATGATATTTGCTCGGGGGTCATGCTCTGGGTCTCTGTAAAGCGCCTAGAGACAATTGTCATTGTAACAGACGCTATATAAATAAAATTGAATTGAATTGAATTGAATTGAATGCAAAACAACCCACACCGTTAAAGAGCCTGCGACAAAGGTTTCACAGTGCACGTCAAAAGTGCACAACACCACGACCACACGTTTATATAAGTCACTGATGAATAACAGTTCAAATAAGTTGCTTCCTTACCACTTACTTTTGGAATATGCTCAAGGGCCGAAATACAAAAATGGATGTTGACGACACAAAATGTTAAATATCTAGGATTCATTCTGTCTGCAATGGAGTAAAAAAAAATAAAAAAAATGATTCTGACCTTTATCACAGTGCAGGCCCCCCCAGTTCTTCTCACAGGTGCACTGCCAGGGCTCACTGCAGGTCCCGTGGACACATCCGGGGTACGGCAAGCACTTGTCACACAGTGGTCCGTCCCAGCCGTAATGACACCTGCAACATGGTTTATTCATTTAGATTTTTGTACAAATACCCCAATACACTGCAAATAACAGTCCTGAACAGTCTTAGGAGTGAAGGTACCAATCTATAGAATACAAATATAGAAACACATCCAATTGTCTAGTTTGAAATAAAAGTGTGAAAGCCCCCCCACCAACGTTTGATCTTACAACCGTCATTCTTCACTTACATCCTTCCACTTTCTCCTTTTTGCCGTGAACTAATCTAAAAGCATTACATTACATCAGATAGCGAACCTCTCGTCTTCATCTACATCCACGTTACTAATATCCGTTTCTTGAATCCGAGAAGTTTCATTTAAATTCACCTTCAGCAGATGATTTAAATGTTTTTGCTCCTACAAAGAAAAATCAAACGTATGGGGTTGTGAGTGTCATGATTTCAGCTTGCTCCGCTGCCTCAGTATCTGGGGAATAAATGAACTCCAAAGTTTACAAGCTCAGGTTGACTGGTTGTTGGCCAGCTGAGCGTCAGTATGAGATGGATGCTGCAGTGGGACAGAGACCCTCAGTACTGAAGTAAATCTAACTGAGAATGGCTTCAGAAAAAGAAAGATTCACCTTTAGGAGAGGCCCAGTCAGAGGCCAGACCCTAACCTCAGAGACGTAGAGGACTGGCCTCCGAAGAGCCCTTCATACCAAACATCCTATAAATGTGTCGGTGCTGAAGACGTTCCACATAGAGGATTGGTTAAAAAAGAAAAAGACAGATTCTATAGGTATGTGCAGGCTAAATGATGAGCAAAGTGTCTATAAAACCAAACGTGACGAGAGTAAACTTCCTGACAAGAAAATCAAGGTAGTTTGAGTAGACATGTTTGTTGCAGCCCCTAAAATATAAATAATACACAGTTTTATTGCTGTCTTACAACTACGACTGATAGTGACTTTCTTTAAATATATATTTCAATTCAGCCTTTATTTATTAATTCATTCATTTATTTATTGTCTTTGAATGAAAAGAAATGGTGAAAAAAGTCAGTTTCACCCAATCAGTGGTTCAAAGAACTAATTATCATCAAAACCGTATCCAAGTAAAGTGAAGCAGAACCTTTAATGTGATGTAACACTGTTGATAACACACAAAAAAAGACCTTTTTAGAAGTGTTTTTCCCCTTTCCTAGAATTTTTCCCTTTTCTTTCTTTTTTTGCCGTTGCATCTCCTCAGCGTTGTCATGTGTTGCGTGTTTTCTCTGAGCGCTCTTTGTTTGTTATGAGCTCAATTGAGGTCAAACTTGGAATGAGTGGCTGGTTTGTGGAGCGACGGTTAGTAGTCTTGAGGGGGAGGCCTGCGAAGGGTTAGCTAATCTGTTGGTTTATGGCGGCCCTCTGTTATTCCAAGGCCAGTGGTAACCTTGCCCCACCTGTCCTGTCATTTTTCCGTCTGGCCTATTTTAGGGAGCCACTCACCTCCCTCCTTACGCCCCCTCCCTCGGCCAACTCTCACGACCACTTCAAAATAGATGCCGATTGAGTGGCAGCGTGCGCTGCTCTGTGGTGAGCTGTAATGTGCTGGAGTACGGCGGGTAGCTGAAGACGCTGACAGACTGGAGGCACCGCGCTGATCGGACTGGGTCGTGGACCACAGTCCACAGAGCGCTTGAATCAATACCAAAAGCATGAAGGGACGTGTAATCTGGTCCAACTGTGTTTTGATTTACATCATAATTTTTCCAATTTTAAATTCAAGCTTATTCAAACAAAACACAGTCAGGGATTTTGAGTTTAGACATCAGCTAGGCATTTTCCATAAATTAAAAAGAAAAACATCCAGCTTTGAACAACACACATGACATCATTTTTGTTTCTTTTGGTGCTGTAAACACAAATTGGATATTTTTTTTGTTTGTATGTGTGTGTAAAAACATATACAAATATTCGATCACAGTGAATCTCAGGATTAAGCAAATATAACGTCTGCTTTTTTCTTTTTTTTAACATGAAGCCAAAACAAAAACAAACCATGTGGGTAACACAAAGTACAGTCTTACTGCCTCAACAGGATTTTAACCTGCAGCCAGGTGCTTCTGTATTGATCATCAGTTGGCCTCTGTGTTGGTCTGGAATATGACGCAACGCGAGAGGTAAAAGACATGGATTTAGTGAGCACTGCTGCACATCAGTCACATCAGAGGGTTATAAAACCATTTCCAAACTGTGTGCATTTTCAGAGCTCTGCAGTGAGAAAGACGAGGCTATTCAACAGTGGAAAGAACTCAAGAGGATTTCCCAGCAGTGAATCCACCCCAGTAAATACACCCCAGTAAATTCACATAGTGCTCAGAGACGAGCTCCATCTCTGACCCCAGAGGCCTCACTCAACATATTCAAGTTCATATGTGCACACACACACAAACAGCTAATACAATCATTATCCTTGATTGTTTCATCAAAACTCCTTTAAATGAGCTGATCACAGTTGGACTTCTAAGACCTTCTAAGACCAAATAGTGGTCATCTTAAAACATGAGCAGAAGGTTTTGCATCATGCACAGTTTTGCTCGGTATCTGTTTGTGTGTGCATGAGTGTGTGACTGGGCCGTGCATTGTTTACTGCTGTACGTGGTGTTGTCCGGGTCTGCGGTCGGCGGCAGTGCCCTGCACGCTGTCGGCCGCGCAGCAGCGGTCGCAGTGTGGACAGTCTGTCTGGCTGCAGTGTGGGAGAGCATGGAAATGGTTTCAGGCAGCCACAAGCCAAGGGTGGCATAACCCACAAACCCCGACGCCGGGCTACGGCCGTCCCATCAATGGAGGGGGGCTATCGGGGCCAAGCCAGGGCCCAAAAATATCCTGGCTGCCCACAACACTGGGCCCGGAGCTGCCCCTCGGACTCACCACGCCCAGAGGACGGGGCGGTGGGCAGGGGCAGGGGTAGGGGGGGCTGTTTTTCACTGTCTGCGTGCTTGTAGGACCACTGAATTATTTACAGTTCAACTCTCGGACTTAGCCTGCTGTTGCCTGGATACATGTTTTGTAGTGTCACATGCGCGGGAGCGTAGGTTGTGAATGTGCTGTGTGTAAGAAACAAGATACCAAACACACATTTTTAGTCTCAACCTGCCGGGCTGAGGCGCTTTATTCTTCTTTCTCTCTCTTTCATCTGCTTTCTGCTGTTCTTTGTCTTTACTCCTGCCTTCACACCTTAATCTGTTTACCCCCCCACACCTATAGGAGATTTCTTTTTTTTTTACTTTTCTGAAAACAGATTCAACCTCGTTTGTATATTTTGAAGATTTTTCTATCCCCTTGCATAGTTTACCCAAAGAATAAATCAGGTTGATCACAACTCCTCTGCAGGACGTTGCAGCTTGAGCTATAATTATAGTGCAACAGCTTTCTAAGTGTGTGTAGTTTTGGAAATTAAAATGATTTTCAGATGCAGTCATCTAAGTCATCGACAAAAAAAAGGGTTAAGAATGAAGCCGGGGAAACAATGATCTTTAACTATCTTCAAGGGATTTTTTTTTTCTTTTTCAAAGATTAAAATGAAGCGTAGACCTGTCCGGGGTGTACCGCTGTCTTTCAGGGTCCAGCGGATCCCCGTGACCCTGAACAGGACTGAACAAGCCCAGATGATGGATGGATGGAACATGAAGTGTAATCGATGGAATCTGTTTAAGCCTCTCAGTTTTCTAATTTTTCTAA
The DNA here is from genome assembly GCA_018398805.1 of Hirundichthys speculiger. Taxonomy (NCBI): domain Eukaryota; kingdom Metazoa; phylum Chordata; class Actinopteri; order Beloniformes; family Exocoetidae; genus Hirundichthys; species Hirundichthys speculiger. Next base: position 159,219 of record JAGFBZ010001271.1, on the reverse strand, counting down.
TCTACTATTTAACCACATCTTTTGGAGGCAAAAACATAAGTTTACTTCACTAGGACAGACTTTTTTGTCATGAAAATAGCACAATTAACACAAACCACATCTGGGCCCAAAGCTTCAAGGACAACAACAAAGAAACAACCTTTTAGTGTTTTTTCCCATTAAATCATGAAAGAAGTATTGTTCTTACTTTCATAATCTGCTTTTCTCAGGTATGTCTGCTATCAGTCTTCCAGAACAGCTGATTTCAATTGTTATTTTGACTGAACTCAATAACTCAATAATAAAAAAGCTGTTATTCTCTCTTCTTCTTCTCAGGATGTGTGTGTGTGTGTGTGTGTGTGTGTGTGTGTGTGTGTGTGTGTGTGTGTGTGTGTGTGTGTGTGTGTGTGTGTGTGTGTGTGTGTGTGTGTGTGTGTGTGTGTGTGTGTCTGTTTCTGATCCCATTGAAGCCCCACATCACATGTTGAGGAACATTCCAGGGTCTTCCTCTCTCTCTCCACCGATCCTCTGGACACTTTCAATGAGAAAATCCCAGCTTGAACTTAAATTTCAAACATCTCCAGCACAAGAGCTGCATCCTTAAAAATACTCCAACCTCCCTCCCCTTTACCCCGTTGGCATTTCTAAGTAATTGGCGGTGTATGTGAGTGCATGCCTGAGTATGTGTGTTGGAGAAGGTTGACTTTTTAAAGCCCCAGCTCCATAGTGTCGACTTGTCCAGTTGTGCAGTTCAATTCCAGCTTTAATTGAATCTAAACTTCCCTCGACCGTCTCCTCCCCTGCTCACATAGCTGCTCTAACACATGCCTGGTCGCCCAGTTTCTACAGCTCAGACACCACCGTGGATTTGAATTATGTTCTGTAAGTATGGTGTATGGCACATGCATGCTGGGGTTGTTGTAGCGTATAACAAACTACTCTTGCTCTCATTTATTCCCTTCTCAGTTGTCTTGTTGCCAATTTCTGACACTCACTAATCAGACTGCAGCCTATTGCACCATTTTCTAGCCCAAATGAGCTTCCTCTAACCTTGCCTGTATTAATAATCATCACAGTAAAACTGGGTTTATGCCTGACACGTTGGTCATGATGTCATCACAGTAGCATAACCACTTGTACTGATGCTCGGGGTGTTGGACAGCCTTCATCCTCTAGAGTAGGTGTAGCTGCTCAGAAAATGACACCTTTACACTGCAGGAATAGAGCCACCCAAGTCATAAATGAAGCATGTAATTCAACCACAATCATAACTTCCCAACCCCAACTTCATATGTTTTTGTAGCATCTGTAACGGCCATACCTTCTGGGGGTTTGTAAGCTAATAAAACTGCTCCATGTTCAGGGGCAATCCACATGATTGGTTCATTGCAAAGAGGATGCTGACATAATGACCCACAAGCATCTATTTTTTTTTTATCAGAAGTTTATAAGTGGCCACAATGTTAGTAGCATTTAAGGAACTGATTTGTGCATTAAGTGAGCAGCATGGATGTGGTCTGACTGGTCTGCATTACTGTATACGATATTTATCCTTTGCTGATTACTCTCCCACTACATATTTATCTAAACTTGAAGATGAAACCCCCCCCCCCCCCTCCCCGCTCTACAACCCTGCCTGTTGTCTGAAATTAGTTTGGCAGAATCAGTACAAGCTGTAGCCATAACAAGGTCCAAGATAGGAAGAAGTGATGTGGGCTGCAGACACGAGGAGGGGGAGCTGGGGGGGGCAACATGAGGGGGCACAGTCCCTTACTGCTACTGGAAGAGGGCGAGGGAGGAAACAGCAAGCATAAAAAAACAGGCCTGCCCCTCTCCCTGAGTGTGCGGGCCAGCTTCAGAACAGGAAATAGAACAATGGCCTCTGCATCAGAGTGTAGCTGAGGGATGGGGGGGTGGGGGGGGGGGCACTTCACAAGACTGGGACGGGGGATTTTTGTGGTGTGAGGATAGGCAGCTTTTTATGCTTTCACCCCCCACCCCCAGACGGCAGCGCTTTAAGGTGAATAAAGTGATGCACGACAGATGAAAACAAGACTGAAGTTAACTTACTTGCATTCCCCAGGTACGTAGCAGGCCCCATGGGAGGGGCTGCATCCTTGTTTACAGATGGCTGCGGGGAGAAAAAAATGACAAAAATCATTTGTTTGTGACAAAGCCATCGCTTCAGAAGCAAATGTAATATTGACATATATCAGAATCTCAGTTTTCACTTGTTAAAATCTAATTTTCTTCCCATCTGGTGCTTATGAGAAGGCTGTGGTGAGGAAGGATGGCAGAGTTAGTGTCACAGAGGGGGGGGGGGCTTTCAGCAGAGCAGTGACAGGAATTTCCAAGCATTCTTGAAATTCTTGCAAAGTCACACATGACATGAACTTCCGTAAACTTCCACACTTCTTTTGAAATGTGGAGTACCAAAATAAATAATCTGTGCATGTTTATTTTACATATCTATATGTGTGTGTGTGTGTGTGTGTGTGTGTGTGTGTGTGTCTCAACTATGTCTTCACAACTATGATTATAGCAAGTCAGATACTCCAGTTCTGCCACACCTCCCTCTTCCAACAAGTGCACCTCTTTTTACAGCTATCATACAGCTTTGTGCTAACTGCATCCAAGGTAGGCTTGGGCGATATCCAAATTTTGATACCGTCAAACTTCTCTCACATTTTACCGGGGTATACCGTATTACCGCGACTATTAAGGCGAACAAACACCACTGTCGGACGCCGCCCGTCAAAACAGCCATCCCCATTATGTGCCCCGCCACGGGACTTTACGCCTGAAAAAAAAAAGGCGAGTTTACCACGAAACAGCAGTTCAGTGCTTCAATATAAAGTTGGCTCAACTACAGTTGTTATTTATTTGTGTATTTCTTGCTTTTCACTGTAGTTTTAACTGTTCCTTCTCTGCTGCAGCTGCCTGCAGCCTGTCTCCTGCAGCGCTGAAACGCGCTTTACAGTAAAGTGTCTGATGCGGGACGTTTTACTTCCTATAAATTCTTCAACATAAAAGTCCAACATCATTAGTTTCATTAGAAGCTTTTATTTTGAAGCAGCAAGCTCAGGAAGTGTTGTTTTCATAGTCAGTACCGTAACAGGACGAGTCAAACGGGCGAGCGAGTCAGCTGCGAGCGAACATGAATAAACGGTAAAATAAAGCAGAACACACAGCGATACAGGAGAGAAACTAAACTTTAAACCACAGAAATCATTCATTGCATTTTTAAGACGGTATTGAAACTGATACCGCTGCTATTTTTGAATACCGGAAGTATACGGTATTACCGTAATACCGCCCAAGCCTAATCCAAGGTATCACAAATGCAGCATGATGTAAAAGCGGATGAAGAAGAAGCTTTGAAAGCTGGATAATTCTACTGAGATCCGGCAGATGGGAACTCTACAAATCTGAACCACTCAACGAATCAGTGACTTTTTGACACAGGTGACTAGATTGTTGAGACTAGCGACTAGTTTGTTTTATCTGAAGGTTTTTGAGTTGTCAATTACTCCTGACACTCAAACATATGTTCTCAAGCACAGAAACTTGGCTTTTCTTCAATTCAATTCAATTCAATTCAATTCAATTCAATTTTATTTGTATAGTGCTGTTACAATGTCAACTGTCTCTAGGCACTTTACAGAGACCCAGAGCATGACCCCAGAGCAGATATCATTAACTAAAATTATAATATTAATTCCAAATCAAGGATAATAGCAGGTTTAAAAACTCCCACAGTGGAAGAAAAAAACCTTTAAGCCAAACAGTGGCAAGGAAAAACTCCACTTTAAGAGGAAGAAACCTTGATCAGGACCTCGATCATATGGGGGGACCTTCCTGATGAAGACCAGCCGGGTAAAGAAAGAAAAAGAGAGGAGAGACAGGACAGAGAGAGGATGGAGGACAGTGAGAGGACAGCACACAAATGACTGAATGAAATGACTACATAAACAGATGCAGGTAGCAGCACTGAGGTGAGATGGTCAGAGGACCAGGTCGCCAGTCACCACGCCAGTCGGCACTTCTTTTTTTTTTTCATAATGTCCTCTTTAAGGTGTGACTGATGTCTTGCTTTACCTGTTTTGCAGTCTGGTCCTGTCCATCCTTCTATACACTGCATGTTTCCAAACTGATCGCAGACGTAATGGCCGAAGTAGTCGTCGCGGGGGCGGCACACTTTGTTGCATTTCAGGCCGTAGTAGTGTTCATGACAGCGCACTCGGATGGTGTACTCGATGGTGGCTATGGAAGTTTTGTACACCACCGGCTGCTTCTCCTCTCCGGGGTTAATCATCCCTTTGAAGATGCTGCGCTCGATTAGTAACTCGTCATCTGCAGGTAAAAAAAACAAACAACAGGAGCAACTGTGAAACAAGAAAGCGCAAGCAAAAATTAATGACATAGCTAACTGGTGGATTTTGTTTTTCGTTACAGGTGCTTTTACAAAAAGGAGCTTAGAAGTGAGGGATTCAGTTTAGTTTTTAATCACTAATTGTGCCGTCAGACGCTTCACACCAATGACATCTCCTTGGTAGAGACAATATAACAGAGTTACAGCGCTCAGAAGATTGAGTTTAATGTTATTTGGTTTAAATATTCTGAATTATTGTGAATATCATCCCAACAAACAGGACTGAATCCAGTTATAGACTGTGTGCAACCCCCCCCCCCACCTCCACCCCCCACCCTGTATTTAGTGAGTTTACACAATCCATTAAGCTTTGAAGAATGCCTTTGTTGTTAACGCAGATCAGGAGGGAAGTGAAGGGAAGGCAGAAGGGAGCTTCCGGTCAAACATCACACTTTTCCACAAGAATGCAAAAGAAAAAAAAAAAAACTGGAAGAAAAAGCGGAAATGAATAGGAAAATTAAGCAAGCACAAACAGAGGGAGTAGGAGTGAGGTCTGCTGGGGCTTGATAACCGAAATGCTTTTTCAGTTTTCCTGCTTGGTGAGATGCTTTTTCGTCCCCCCCCTCCACCCCCATCTTGTCAGGATATCCAACCCCAACTCCATCGGAGCCAGTCCGGAAATAATAAGAGACGAGGAACAGGCGAGGAAGGGCAACATAGGAAAGGCCCTTTAGCTTGTTCTCAAGGAACAGAAGCACCGTGACAAAGCAGGCCTCGCTGCTTTCAGAGTGCAAGAATTCATCTCCACCGTTGTCCTGCTCTGAGCAGCCATACAGCCGGGGTCACTGGGTTAAACCCGCAGAAGAGACAACTGCAGCAGCTCACCGAGTATCTGCAGGATTCAAGCAAGTGGGTTATGCACATGCCCACGTGACCCGTCGTATGTATTTTTACTGCCATTTGAAAAACCATGTACCTCCAAAAAATATCACCTTATGAACAAAACCTCCTTATCAAGCAGTTTTCAAATGATACAAATGGTTTCAAATGATCTTTAAAGCTGAGCAGATAAACACTCAATATTTCAGATTATCTGGAAAATTACAAGTTACCAAATCTGGAGAAGCACATGAGCAGACCTGCAAATCTGAATCAAACATTGCTGCTTACCGCTAACCACACTCAGCTAATTTTACTGTTTATATCAGTTCTGTCTTTTTTTTTTAATGCACACTAAATCAGTGTGAATGCTCTTGCCTTTTATCAGAAATATTGCCGTGCCGTCTACATAAGCTTAATTCCACATAGCGTCGTTATCAATTAGTATTGCTAATAATGGTTTGCAGCGACAACAGCTGGTCTGACATTTAGAAAGATCCGTGGTGTACACCCATCCATACTTTTTCCAACTTTGAATCTGAAACACGGGAAACCTGGGTGTCACATCCTTCCCAGTTCTGACTTCTAACTTCCAAGATAAATGGAATGGATCACAAGCAACCATTCAGTGAGTAACTACAGTGATCCCTCGCCAATTCGTGCTTTAAGTTCTGCGGTTTTAGTTATTCGCAGATTTATCAGAAACATATAATATAATAAAAAATCAAGAAAAAAATCACGGAAACATCACTGGATGTTGTGCGTGTCCCCATTAACCACGAAAAATAAGGGATCACTGTGCATCACATTTACTTGCCTATTCAGTACAAACACACCTGGGAGCTTTCAGCTATTGCATGAGTTGGTGTTAAGTCCACTACGAGTCACAACAGGGGGCGGTCGAAACTGGTTGTTACCGCTGCATTTGGGGCTTTTGGAAGATAGAAAAACTCCCTCTGAGTCCGAAGGTGCTGATTTAGTGCGAGGGTAAGGACACAAAATTAAAGAATAATGATGTCCTGAACCCCAAAAGAAATCCCAGGCTATGTTGACTCCGCCTGGAATAACTGGAGGAAACTACTAGCGCAGAGAGGCACATGTTGACAAAAACCCCGGAAGAATGTGAGTTTTGCCCCCTAGCCCTTCCTCCGTAATCGGGTAGCCCCTGTTACGAGAAAACTGTCATTAAGTTAGTTGAACGAGACGGAAATGTCAGTTACACAGCAAAGTCGCTAAAGTCCGCTGATGTTGGTTAGCTTTAGCATTAACGGTCAAGTTGGGCAATGTTGAAAAACTTAACTGAAACCTTTTTTTTTTTACTTTTGTAAAGCAACACTGAGCTGAAGGGCACTAATACAATACACTAAATGAGTTTGTGATTGCATCAACAAAAGGCATGTCAAAGACAGCCGTGTTTGTGAAATGTATCAGTCATTCCTTTGCGGTAAGTTTGAGCCTGCAGACACAGACTGAAAAGTGAAGAATCCATTTTCAGACTGTCCTGATTTACCGAGTCTCACTGTGAGTTAACACACTGCCACAGATTTCAGTCCCGCACCCACCACCTGAACCACCCAGGCACTCACTCACTGCTGTTCATCTCCAGCAATTAGATATAAAAATATAGACCAATCATGAGCCCCCTCTGGAGTGGAGGAGACATGCTAAGAGAGGCTGTTGTTACTAGGGAGAGCAGGAGAGAGGGGGCCACCTAAAACCAGCTTCTATAAACAACGAGCAGCTTCAGATCTGAGCAGCTGATCGTGTCAAGAGCTGCGTGTTTGTCTACGCTTTCACACAGAAAGCTTCACTTTGAAAACAAAGAGTGACGAGTTCATCCAGCAGTTTCAGCTTTCAGCAAAGTCGGCGCGCGACACCATAAGCGCGCTTTACTGGGGCTCCGTGACCTCTTTACAGCTCGTTACTTGTAAAAGTGCCGATCTTTGACCCGCAGTCAACACTTGGTTTGTATAAAAATGAATTTCCACTTACAGACTCTCACAGAGTCTCCAAGTATAAGAACGTGATCATGTTTAGGTTTTTAACATTTTTTTGCACAGACAAAAGTTACATTTCCAACTTTACCTTTTGAAAACACGCAGAATATATAAGTATATCGTCTCGTGGCCCAATCGCAGGCAGTTTATTTTAAGTTTCCTGGCAGGCGAAAGGTACATTTCACTCTTAAACAACCAAAATCATAATGGCCTGACAACAGTTGCACCTCGTGTGACCTTTCACATTGTCTTTCGCCATCCAGGCGATGCTGGTTGGGAAAATGAGACTCACACCTGGAACTGGGAAGCGTCCTATGACTCAGCCATGAGAACCTGGATGACGACGCGAGTCTTTGTTTTTTCAAGCATCTTCCTCCAGGTGCTTCGTGTCTTTAGCCTTCTATAAGCACCTATCATGCAAGCAAACGTAATCGGCTAATCAAAGTTTCACAACGACAGAATTATTCAGAAGAGTGGCTCGAGAGCGTGAGGTTACTCACATGCCCTCTCATCTCTTGGTGGACGTGTTCTGACCTCTTCAGCTGGACGGAGTTAAACGGATCGTGAACATCATGAATGTTTTTCAAATGCTGTCACTTCATTGGCAGAACTATAAATTCTTCCACAGCAGCCTACGGCTTGACTCAGCTCACGCAAAGAAAAACTACTTTCCACCAGTAAGGCTGCATATTAAGACTTGTTCTGGCTCCTTTATTTCAGTCACTCACAGCATAAACGTTGATGTCAACGGGGTCTTTCACAAGGCTCTGTCATTGAACCCCTGCTGTTTTTGGAAGAAAACTAAAGGAAATTGTGTGTGCTCCGGGCTCTATTTGCAGTGGCGGATTCATCCCAATGTTATGTGACTTTTCTATCACTATTTCTATTAGTAAACTGGTGTCCCATCCATCCATCATCTATACCCGCTTAATCCTCTGCAGGGTCACGGGGATCTGCTGGAGCCCATCCCAGCTATCTTAGGGTGAAAGGCAGGGGTTCACCCTGGATAGGACAGCAGAAATTGGTCTCCCTAATCCTGAAAATAAATAATATTGTGCGGGTAAAGTGCACCGGTATCGCTCAATAATGTGATTCTATTCTTTTTCACTACACATTCATTATTAGTTTGGGGACGATAAGAAAAACAAGCAGGCCGATATGTGAAATGCACTCAGTGTCGGTATGTCGCTGTCTTCCGCCAGCCAGAAACCCAACAGCTTACATTGTCCTTGCATTTTTGTTATGTTTCCTGTATCTTGAAAGAAAAGAGAAAAAAAAGTGGAACTCCTTTTATTCTCCTGAGGCCTTAACGTGGCTGTTTAGACCTGTTCAAGCAGGGCTCCAGCAGCACATACTGCAGCACAGAGCTGTTAACTCATTCTGCGTGCTCTCAGAACACTCACGAGCTGTTTGGAGGAAAAAAAATCCCCGGCTTGAGCCGCCCCATGTTTTTAACACACTGTTTTGATTCAGTGAGGGCCAGTCATTTTTATACAGCTCGCTCAATAACACGGCAAAATCTTCTGCGGTGGCTGCGTTGCAGGTTCACAGACACGGGGATAGTCACTTCAAATTCGACAGAAAATACTTCAGAAATGAATCTACGCCAGCTTAACTGGATTCTGTTTAATCACATCCAGGAGAGAACACATTTCATTAAGCGTTAATATTCTTTCTGCATGTTAGAAAGACAGTGAACAACATTTCATTTGTACACTGTCTGAGACTAATTTCATATGATAAGCTGACTGGTTTGTCAATGAAGTGATAATCACATGATGTGTAAAGGCTCTGGTGTTTGCCCAGTCCTTTTCACTAGTTACTGAAACAATGTAGAGCTTCATGTAACAAAAGCAAACTGCCATTGTTATGCTGACGACATGGTTATCTGTTCTTTTGCTACAACATTTGCTGAAGCTGTCAGCTGCTTACAATGTCTTAAGACCTTCTCAGAACTGAAACAGGCACTTGATGCAAACAAAACAAAAGTTATGTTATATCTGATTGATGAATTTTTTATATTTAAGCCTCACATAAAAATCTACGCCACAAATTGCATTTGTATTTTGGAAATAAGTTACACTAATCTCGTGATACGATATGATACACGATACGATATATATATCGATATTCATCTGAATATACATTTACATCATTTTCTGAAAGATTTTAAAGGGACAAAGTGATTTTGGTGACATCTTGTGAGTGTTCCAATGACTGTTTGAATTTATTGAACTGAAAGCATCAATTACACATTATATGGCTGACAGGCAGCTTGCAAATGCTGGACAAAATGAATAAAAGATTTGTTGAGAAAAATAGTTTCATTTATTTAAACAGTGCAAATTGTTGCTTGCAAGCTTTTAAAGGTGGGACACGGGGGTTTTGGAAGAAGCTCAGAATATCGATACCCGTGGCTGAAAATTCGACACTCGATATTCGATAAAATATCGATATATAGAATCGATAAAATCGCTCAGCTCTACTGGTGACGCCATCTATCCTTCAATTTTTTTGTTTTTTCGGTTTGTTTTTTTTGTCTTTTTTTAATTGTCATGTATGATGGTTGTGTTCCCGCTGCCGTCTTAGCCAGGACTCTCTCGAAAAAAAATGATGTGTAAGTCTCAGTGGGACTTTCCTGGTTACATAAAGGTTAAATAAAATAAAAATGGAAATATGTGTTCACAGATAATCAAAGAGATTCCGATTGAGTTCTCTGACAAAAAAGATTTTATCATCTTTGGACTTTTTTTTTCTTGTACGGCTGCACTGCAAAGACAGTTCCCTCTTTAATTCCTTCCAAGCTCCCAACCCTAACTCTAACCCTAACCCTAACTCAAACTCTAACTAACTCTAACCCTAACTCAAACCCTAACTAACTCTAACCCTAACTCAAACCCTAACTAACTCTAACCCTATACCACTAATGTTTGCCGAACCTCCTCTGGACGACACAGCAACTGCTCTACAAACGGAGCTCATCTACTATTAACCACTGTGACATCAGTACTCATCTACAGGATGGTACAAGGCGGTTGAGACTTCAGCACTTCCTGAGAGCTTCTCACGCTTTGAGGATAATTAAAGCTGCCTTCCACCACGTCAGATCTCCAGCGTTTGAGCAAGCAAGAACTAAGGTGGCCTCATACCGGAGCTGCTCCCCAGGCCAAGGCATGGCTGTCTGGATGCCGGCCTGTCATAGCTTTTAATGAAGTGGCGTGCAGTAGCCAGACAGCTGCTGGGATGCTAATTAGGAGACAGACATCAGAGGGAGGAAGGGGGGGTCGGAAAGCAGGCTGTGGTCTGTAATTAATGGCTTAACGAGGTAATGCTCTTTCAAGCTTAATATAGAGGAGAGCTGAAAACAGCCTGAGTGACCCCGAAGACAATGAGAAAAAGGGAAAGGGTAGTAAAGAAACAAAAATAATCCACCTGTTACTGATCATAAAGCAGATATTTAGAACATTTTGCAATGGCAGTTTGTTTTCAGTTATGTGATTGGGAAAAGGAAATGTTCAAACAAAGCCACTATCTCAGAAGTGTCACATATATCTCATTCCCTCTATTTTATTTGGCTGATACAAGTCTGGATTTCTCTCTTATTTTGTCTTACAAGTTCAAGACTGTTGCTAAAAATTACGCTGGAAATTATGCTGGAAATTTCATTTGAAATTCCACTTGAAATTTCAATTGAAATCTAAAAGATGGAAACTGATTTGTGATTTTTTTTATGTTTTTCTGTGGTTCATAACACATATTGCACCTTAATTCAATGTACCTTCAGTTCACTGCACCTGCAGCTCATTGCACTACTTGTTGTACGTACACTTGTTTTTATTGCTCTTGTGTTTTTATACGTATCTTATAATTATATTGTAAATAGGAATACCTTCTGTTTTTTATATTGCCATTTAATTGCTGCTGCTACACTGCAATTTCCCAGTTTGGGATTAATAGAGTACATCTATCTATCTATCTGATATACTAGGAGCACAGAAATATCCAAACCAAACCATTTTTACTTCTCTTCACTTCATGGTGGAACTTCTTTCCACCACGCCTGAATCCTACAACATCATCTCTGTCCTGATCAAATGATAATAATCTGGTGAATTCTTGAAGACCCTGACAGCAGGAGTCACTAAACAACCCACATCCTCAGGTATCTTGCCTGGAAAGTGAACAAATACCTAATAAAGCATATCCCTATTCATGAAGACATGAAGCCTCTCTAAATCTTCCGCTTCCCAACACTGCTGGCTAACAAACCCTTCTGAAGTGAGATGAGAAAAGCATGTATAAACACGATAAAGGCGTATACTGAAGAAATCCATGTGCAGGCTGCAGGCAAGTTTGAACCAAGCTCACTGCCCTTTCAAGAAGATCAAACCCCCCAGTTCACATGGATTGCGCTAACAACTTCTTTGGCAGTCTTCTCTGAATTCTTAAATAGGTTTCATGCCAACATATTTAGTAGCCACAACAGGTATCTGTCTTAAACAGTGATTAGACAGAGTGACATTGTCGCCATAAGGGAACCAGAAGAGGAAGACCATCGGAGGGAGCTGAAGACCTTGTCTGGAGAGTTGCACTGACCTCACAGCTACTCAAAATGTAGATATGAGGGGAGACATTTTCTTTTCCCCAACTAAAACAAATCAACCTTATTTATGTGATATTCATGGTCAAAATTAGTACCTAAAAAAAGCAACTATTTGATTTCATGTATAAACGTCTTGAGAAAATATTACCTCAGCAGTGTGGAAGTGTTTGGTATTCTGCACAACTAATCTGCACCAAGTGCCGATCAAGAGTTGGAGGGAAAATACCGCTAGTCTGCCTACAAATATTTGCATCCATTAACTTAGGGATCTCGCAGCGGCAGACGGTGTCGGCACTGAATCCCACAGTATTTTCTCTCTCCGGGATATTAACTGAATAGCACCAAAAAAGTGAGATCGAGCCGGGGGGGTTCGGGTGGCTTTTTGAAACAGTTAATGAGAAAGAAAAGCAGACTTTGATCTTGAAGTTTCTTCAACATGCTGTTGCACAAAGCTTTGAGAGGGGAACCTTACCATTGCTGTGCGTGTCATTGTCCCTGTCCCACGCCTCCACTATCACAGTGTAGGCTCGCTGAAACAGAGAGGAGGGGGGGTAGAGGTTAGCACCAGTTCAGAAACATGCACTTCTGCATGAACACAGACATGCCCACTTTGAGACGTAGACGTGCAAATGATGTGGATTTCTCACAGAAACTCAGATATGAGCTGCCGTCAGTCCAGTAGAACCACACCTCTACACACCCACGTACACATGTATCCTGACGAACGGTGAATAACGGTGGGAAAATCAGTCTGGTTCCCACACTGTTGTCACTGATTAGCGTTCGCGTGCCCGGGGCGAGTTAGCAAGTGCTGCCACTGTTCTGTCAAAAAGCAAAACATTCACCTGGAAACCAGCAACATACATCAACGGGTGAACTTTAAATTAGTTCAGTTTGGTCTTGGTGCCAAACGACTGCAAGATATTTCATCTGACTTAAAGCCAAAAACATGAATCGGTTTCCCAAGTCATTTATGGCTCCGAAAGAATTTATTATCTGATAATATAATCCATGATTACAATATCCATCTTTTCATCTCTGCTTCTCCTCCCTGGAAGATCAGCATCGCTGAAACTGGAAGGTAAGTAATGATTTGAGGGAACTTCATGTGGTAATCTCTCGATGAAGTAAAGATGTCCCGACTTGTTTGCACACAAATGATGACGAATGCACATTTCTGAGGCATTAGTGTCACGGGCGCATCAGCAATGGATGGAAGAAAATACAACATTTTTATCAAAGAAGTATTAGTTTGAAAGCAGAAGTCAACTTAATCTACATTCAAATGACGATTAATGTTCAGTAAGAGCTTCTCTATTATAAATCACGCAACGTGAACTTTTCTTGTTTCAACCATGACGCACCGTTAGAATCAGTGTGCTACAGTATGTGAAACAAAGATTTTTGGCCGATACACATTGAATCAGAGGACAAGCTCATTTATTTTTTACTTTTTGGCAGGACGATTATTATTCCTTATCATACCCATTATATGTTAGACCTTATGGTTCCAACTAAAGCTCCCAGGCTGCAGGTGGCTTCTCCAACTTCATCTATCAGGCTCATCTTTGTGAGACCAACTCAAACAAGGAGCTGGGGAATCAGACACCCCTGTTAACTTTAATATTAGACTTAGAACTGTCCTTCTTCTCAGAACTCATTATTACGGGCTTATTCTGGCATAATTATAATCCAGTATTATACTCTACTGTCAACATGGCATCGTTGCTGCCAATAGCTGTGCAATTTCCTCTTTTATCCTCCTTTTCTATAGCAGATATCCCTGTTCTCGTGCTTTTCATTTGCTGGCCCTCCCGCCCCGTCCTCTCGTCCCTCCAGCCAGTGACAGCTGGTTCTGGACGTTCAGGACGGAGGACTGAATGTAAGTGAAGAACACCTGGACAGATGGATAAACCAGGAGACACTGAAGGAACCGTTGACGGCTCAGTTGGGATGAACCCTGGGAACAGATCCACCACTTCTCCTGCATGTTCAACATCTTTGGAGAAGAAGTCATGCTGACAATTTACATTTAATGAATAGATGAACTGGCCTTTTATGAATTGTTTTAAACTGAATTAAACTGGGCTGTAATTGAATTGAAGTGACTGTTTCATCAACCCAGACTGGAATGAAATGGATAGAAGCGGATTATAAATATACTTTCAGCTCAACTTTCAGCTCAACTTCATGTGTTTCATGTGAATTACTATGAGATTGCATTTGTTTTCAATTGATGCTACAAAAATTCACTGAACTGACTGGAGTCGAACTAAATGTTTTACCTGTACTTCCATCACGCAACACAACATCTTAAAGTTTTTGATACTCTTTCATTTTCTAAGGGTGACATCGGTTTAATTCTTACGATAATTCTTAAAATGGAGCTGCCCTTGTTTATATAAATCCACAGTGATATTCATTTATTTGACACCATTTAGTGGTCAGATGTACTGTTGTATTTTTACTTAAAAGCCCAGCATGCATGCACACTATGTCCTACTTTCCAGAGCTGGATCCACCGTTCCTTAACAACAAACTCAAGCTCTGGATTGATTTGCAGGCCTCTTTTTTTCTTCTCTTTCACGGGCATCAGCAAACAAATCGAGATGGGCCTCGCTGTCTGTCAACTGCATGGGGTCGGACAAGCAGCTGTGAGTTCCCATGACCCAGGTCTGACTCAGAGTGACTGATGCCTCCAGGGAAGATTACAGGGGAGGTTACTGAGTGGAGCTGAGAGAGATTACACACATGCAAAAGACACAGAAACCTAAGGCAAAAAGGTATATGTACCGTATATAAAACAAGAGCTCTGTCCTCATCATTTTTTTCTTTTTTTTCCTGACTTGCTAATTCAGATAAGGTGTGGAAGGGATAAACTGACGAGCCAAATAATAGATGAAGTTGCTTCAGGATGTTACTGCAAGCAGGTTAGTCAGCAGAAAACCAGCGAGGGCACACTTAATGCAAAACTCAATGCTCAATGCCCACAGGGCTCCATCTAACGTATATTTTAATGACTAAAGATGTTCTGCTGTTCTGCTGGATAGAAGAGCAAAACAATAAATGCAACACTTCTAGTGCTGGGCGGTATGACCAAAAATTTAAAACACAGTTTTTTTCAAAATTATATCAGTTTCACGGTATATCACGTTTTTTTTTTTTAAGGCACAACTGAGTGTTAACCACATTTTCTAATAATTTAGAGAGGAATGCTGCAGTAAATTGGCTTAGAATGACCTATTTTACTGTCACGAGGAGTGAATATTGTAGAAAAACATTCATATCTACACTAGTATTAATACAGGTTTGCATGGCCTCACAAAATGATACTATTTACAAAGAGGTGGCACTCGTGATTCTAATTAAGTGAAGGAATCAGAATGCATGATAGTTACACTTAAAATACAGAACCCTTTTATTTTTCAAATTTTGCAAACAATTGAAAAAACATGTAAAAAATCAACATTAACTACACAATGTAAACAACATTCTAAAGTTGTAACCGCGGGAGGCAACAGCAGCAGATTGCTGCTGTTGCCTCCCGCGGCTACAACTTTAGCTCGGCAACATTTCCAGATTATTGTAGTTTGTTGGACGTCGTCTTTTTTAAATCCAAAGAACTTCCACACGACAGACACGGCTCCTCGTTTAGGAGGAAGTTCCTCAGTCTCATGGTGCCGTTCTGGAGCTTCCACTTCGGGACTTTCGCTGTCCCAAACTAGTAGCGTGTTGTGCCTCCAGTGCAACTGTAAATCAGCCCCTGTCAAACAATGTTCTGCGGCACTTACGTTCCGCCGCGTGGCGTTTCCAACATTGTGTACGCTACAGTCCATACTCACCGGTATTCCCTTATATGAAAAAATCCTATCATAAGAAAAATAAACACTGGTATTCAGTATGAGCCGGTATACCGCCCAGCACTAAACACTTCCACATTTCAGCACAAAAAATTGTCCGTTTTTTGGTTGTTCTTTTTTTTTTTCTTTAAGCAGGTGCTGCTAATGGCTATAACATTTTAATTTGACTAATTATGACAATTCAACAACACATTAGGAACAAATTGTTGAAATGTAATAGTATCATTCCAGCGGTCAGTCTAAGCATATTTAAGTAGATCTGTTCAGCGGCGTATATACAGATTTTTTTAAAAAAAAAGGAGTGTCAATTGCATGTTAGTCTGCAGGTAGCCAAAACCACCAATGTGTCTGAATATTATTATTGTTCATTCATAGTCTTGGGAAATAGTTGATCAATGCTAATTTTCTCAAAATTTCAAAGGATCAGTGTGAGCAATAATTACCATAACTGTTATCAAAGAAAAGCTGCGGTGTTACAGATGAACATTTCTACGTTTGCAGTGATCTCTCTCTCTCACGTATAAGTATACACACAGAGAGACCATCCAACAGCTGCAACATTACCACACCCATAATGCTAATATGTATGCTAATTTCATATAAATTAGCATCTACGTTGGCATCTCAAGCATCTAATTGTTCACGTATATTATGGACGTTTAAATCCTGACCAGATGCCCCTTGAAAAATAACAGACCACCATTTATTGCAAAGGTTTGTTTTGTTTCTGTGACACTGATATTGATGTTGCGCATGTGGATATTGTGACGACGACACATTTGTGGTATACCGTTTAGCCCGAGACTTCAACTCATGAGGAAGGATGCTGATCGGACCGTCCCGCTCTCTTTCGGCGTGACGTGACAAAGCAGTGATTCATGAGCCCCGATTCTCAGAGCAGAGTACGAAAAGCGAACATCATCATCATAACCTTCCTGCTTGTTATCAGTTTAAAATGTCACGGCAACCGGCTCAGATACAGATGCAGCTGTCCCACAGATTCAGTGCAACTTAACCCGGGCGTGCTTGTTGTTTGTCTGCGTACATACACGTGCGAGGATGCGCGTGACTGCACCGAAGCGTGTGTTTATGTGCGCTACAATGGACAGGAGCTCAGGGATCAAGACGTCAAGTCCTTGATGTCTGCAGCAAGGCAACTTCACGAGCCCAGTGGATGTATGTGTGAACGTGCGAGTGTGTTCTTTCAGGGGGTGGGTTGGGGGGGGGGGGGGGGGGGGGCGTGCTGGGAGACACTTGACACCTCTGAACCAATTTACAGGAGTCAGAGGGATTTGAGTTTTCATTAGGCGAGGAGAAACCAGCCCACTCCTCTCCGCCTTCACCTGTTCAATGAATAAATTACTGCTTCACACTGAGCGGGAACATCCACCAGCTCTCCAGCTCTGTTGAGGATCTACCCGTACAGCCCGGAGCTGCTCCACACACTCAGTTCTGTTTATCACACATGTTAATGAGCTCATGAGCTCTCCCCCTGCCATCACTGACTTCTCCTTCGGATGATCCAAGTCACCTTCATGTGCTTTCTGGATGTATACAGGAGGTGATTTTAATCAGTTCCTGCAAGCAAAAAATTAAAAAAAGACAGGAAACAACAGTCTCAGTCCTAATTATCTGAAGAACCTCAAAGACCCTTGGGTAATGGAGTTAGACTGAACAAACATCAAACCACAAAGTGTATAACACTGTGTCAAATATATGATAATGTTATAAATAATATTGTCAAGAAAAAGAAAAAAGCTGCAGTCTTACTGTTAAAACACGTGAGCGCAAAATGCTATATTCTTTTAAATGAATTCTAACAATTATCTTCTGTATTTGCTTGTTTGCTTTGTTTCGTGGTTATTTTGACCATTTTAATTCCATGCGACGCTGCAGCTTTGACTGTCACCCTTTCACGTGTCATCTGCTGGACCCTCGGAGACATGGAGCGTGAAATTTAAACGGATAGATTAGATCGCTTTGACCTGAAATAAACATTGCACTGTGAAAAAACATTAGCCTTAAAATAAGTTTAATGTTGAAGCTAACAGCTACAGCAACAGTAATGTTTTAATATCATGTATGATGTCAGATTGTGTCAGTTTTGAAAGGCCAAATCAATGATTATTCAAAGCTTATTTTATAAGAAAAGGAAATGTTCCAGTCACGGGCTGAGACATAGCTGTGTCCCGTCGAAACAGATTTACGAAAAAAGTGCCAAAAACTTTCTTAAATGACCACGGGACTTGCAGCACAAGTGAGTGAACGCCAACACGTTTCCAGGTACTTCTGCTGCTCGGTCCCCTGAACATCACAGTTTCAACTATGTGGTCCTTTTTCTTGAAACCTAGCTTTTTGGGAGATTTGCATAATATGCTGGAGTTCTCAGTCACTTCCACTTTAATGCGTTTTCATTTCCGAATGTAAAACTTTTGTTACGGCAGCGCCTGGCATCCACACTACTCTGGCAAATTCAAACCCGGAAAATCTGTCATCAGCTGTTGCAGCTTTATGGATATACAGAACCGAATGCATTTGTAAACACGAATTGTCCTTCTCTTATTCACCAAACCTGTATCGTATGACCCACGCCAGAACATTACACACAGATGCACCTCAGCAACAGTGGAAACAACATGGCCACAGAACAGCAAGCACTGTGACTTCCTCGTCCTCCGGTATCCTGCTAAAGTTATTTATTAATACTGCAGCCGCCTACATGTGGAGGAGGAAAGCCATTACAAGAGCAACGCACAACCGTGGTTATTTGTGGCGAAGCTTTCAGCTAATGCCCAGGACACCTGGATGGCCGTGTCATCTGATGTTTACAGTGGTGTCATTTTGATGGAGACCTTTTCAGAAAAACACTAATGAGGATGCAGATTTGTTGAAAGTGCATCAGTATGAACGTACACTGAGAGTGAGTAATGACTCAAAAAAGCCAAGATAGTTACGACGAACAAAAACCTTCATACCTTAACGGACAAAGATAACAAACACCTTTGCATGCTCAACGATGAGCAGATGCTCCAGGGTTAAAGCCCCGACTTAATGAAAAGTGAGACAAGTTAAGCTCTTCTTCTAAAGGCTGAAGCTATTTCTGAGGTATCAATGACAGATGTGCAACATGCTTTTGTCTAAAGGCCACTGAGATACGGTACAAACATCTTTACACCTCTGTTCACGGCTGGTGGGTTCAGGAGGTGGAGTCGGCATCTCAACCCTGCAGTCGGCTTTGGCTCTTTGGAAATTGGTGTTACATCTCTGCACTACCTGAATCTGAGGTACAAATCCAGCAAATATGAAGCTGGGTGCAGATAAAGAGCTTGGATCTACTCCGATCTCCAAGCAGGTGCAGTCACCTGGGTTCATCAAGAAACCACCAGGGAAGCTGGAAGTAAAGGTTCAGTGCTAAACTACCTTTTATCTGTCAGAAATTACCTAATCTATGATATTTTCCTACAAATCACTGTGATGGCCACGAAGAACGTTCACAAACTAAGTTGATACACACTCTTCCCACATTCAGTCTCAATCATTTCAATAGAAAATCAAACTTATAGAGCTCATATGCAAAGATGGACTTCACTCAAGAGGAGTTTTCCTTTAACCGAAATCTCACAGAAGCGCAAAAGACCCAATTAACAACTTTTCTGGAGATGTGATGGGGGGGGGGAGCGGGGGGCGCAGCAACACTTGTCAAGTTACACCTGTTAATCTACTGGCATGAATAATACATGTTGCTCCTGGCAGAGAGGAGCTTCCATGGTTAATTTAGCATGTTATTAACAGAACAAGCCCACCACTCCCCCCCACCCACACCCACCCACCGCCACCTCGTCTCTCTGGGGGGGACCTCGCTGCGCCAATCTTCCCCGAGGAGTCCTCGTTCAGCCAGCAAATCTAATCAAAGCTAATCTAATCAGGTCTTTACGCTGAGCTCCAGAATTGTGAAATGACCCACTTCACTTTTCCCACACCAAACGCGTGAACAGCTATTTCTGTCGCTCCAGGTCATGCAGGCTTCTTACGGCAGCAGAGGAGAAATCTGTGAGTCTGTCTGCCGTACTGGATCGATGGCATATATCTACGAGCAGAAAAGAAACTGTCCTAAATCTATAAGTGAGTCCCTGACTGACAAGAAGATCAATCTTTCCTGTTCTGCAGTGAGCCGTTTTGTCCTGCAGGGAGTAGAACCACCCCATATTAGTCTCTGCATTGTTGGGACTCTTGAAGACTTCCAACAAACACAACAGCTGTAATTACAAACGTCGTAGAGATTAAATCTGTGCACAACAGTCGGCTCTTTACTATCATGTCATCAAATTGTCAATAATCGGTTGCAGCTAATGGAAACCGTTTGCACTCACGCAGCACCTTCATGTGCAGCAAATTACTGCGTATCACTGCTGATTTACTGTTCCCTTGATTTACCGCCTGAAGTTGTCAAACAACCAGAATTTCTTATCGTTTATCTTTTAGCTCTAATTTTTTTTCCTTTTTTGTTTTTTTCTAAATGAATGGAGTGTCTCTTTAGGAGTATATAGGATGTAGCATCTCATGTGTATTTGGCATTTCTTCCCTATAAGAATTTAAAGCGAGCAATACAGGAGGAAAAAAGCCTGTAATGGGTATAAATGCTACAAAAAATAACTGATACGGAGCTGCATTGGTGAAAAATATTTACATGAGCATGAGTAAAATCTGGAAACCCTGTCAAAAATCTATCTGACTTCTACAGGTGTGTGTGGCTCAAACTACAGATTTGATAACAGGCCGAAAACAGTGAATTTCTGGGAAAAAAAATCAGCAATGAGGGACGTCCAAATTCAGGACACTCATTCTTGTAAAAGTCCACAGTGACTCACTGAGGCTCCACACGGGTTTTCACAACCGAGCAACTTCAATGTTGAGCCACACTGAGATTTCATAGTGGCTCTGAAATAAAGATGTGCAAGTGGAAAGAATTAAGTGATGTAAGAGGCTGCAGGCTGCTCTAAGTGGATAACTGCTACAAAACGTGCCAAATGTACAACAAGCTGAACTTAACGCAGAAGCATGACCACTGCTTCAACCACCGGACTGCAATTTCTGCAGAAACGAGTTCCCAATGTCATCAACCACCACAAATTTCCTCTTGTCACTGAATACAATATCATTTACCATCATAAACTGTACACATATAGGCTGTAGAGTTTTTGATATTACACCAGTGTTTTGTCTATGAGAGCATACGTTAACTTTGTTCTCCTCTTTACAACTTTCTGAAATCTTAGTTGTGTTCCAGCCCATTTTTACATGTCTGTTTAGTCTTTTGGCTTTAACTTAAAGCACATTAAAAAGGGCAACATTCATTCACCACTGCGATACGAAACCTCTGTGCAAGAATTTGTCTGCAGCAATTACAAACTACACAAGCACTCGTAGAGCGCAGACCTCCACCAAGCACAACAATTCCCTCGTATAGTGATTTACAGATTGCGATAAAATCCGCCTTCTGGATCAGATCCGGATCAGCCTTTGAAATTTGATAGAGGTTCCCATCGTCAATCCCTGAGTCAAATTTCATGAGTTTTGGGCAATAATTAACGGAGATATTGAGAAACAAAATATTCAGCCCCATTGACCGCATTGTTATGGAAAATTTGAAAATGATCCAGAATCCAGGATTTCTTCTGGATCACAGCCAAAATGAAATCAGTTCTTTCTTTTCACATTTCTGACAACTCCTGAAAATTTCATCAAAATCCATCCATAACTTTTAGAGTTATCTTGTACACAGACAGACAGACAGACAGATAAACGCCGGCAAAAACATAACCTCCTTGGCGGAGGTAATGACAGAATATAATCAGAACAGGTCCAGAAATGAAACCTTACTGCGGGACGGCCACGTTAGGGCCAGCATGAAATTACAATTCTTCTCTTTCATTTCAGAAACTATGCCGATATATTTACACATCACAATGTTCCAGACTGAAACTGATCAATTCACTATTTGATACCAGGAAAGAAGAAAGACTTTATGTATTGACAGGATTTGATGCTTGACTGTGAAAATAATTTTTCCATATTTCATATTTCCTACTTACATTTTTAGCAATGTGCACTTTTTTACTACTAATCTCTGACAAGGATGAGATGAGCACTTTAAGCCAAAGCTGTTATTTTTCCCATATTTGGTGTGACATCTTAGAAAATAAACACATTTGATCTGTTTTCAACAGATCTGACCAGAGGGGTATACTACGAAGCGAGATTAGAGGGTTAGCGAGGTATGTTGAGTCTAAAGCCAGGATTTCCGGTACCACGAAGGTGGCTCTCTTTTAACCTGGCTAGATCACCATGGTAACTTACTCTGCAATCTTATCCTGGTCCGGAGCAGGTTATGTGCAGAGTTTAGGCTCAAATCGGCTCTAAAAAGCGCCGCCCTTTCACTTTCACCCACTCCTGTTGACCTGAGCGCCAGGATTGTGCGAGGATAGGAAGAGAGTATTCAGAGACCGGACTGATCCGCTGGCTTCCCATGACCATATTCTCTATGAACGCTATAGATTTCTGAGGGAATCCGTTACATTTGTAATCTGCTAGAGCCATATATTGGCAGCGCCACCAAACGCAGCCGTGCGCTCACAGTAGCGCAAACGGTGTGCGTTTTTTTGCGTTTCTTTGCCGCGGGAACCTACATGCATTCAGTTGGTGATGCAGAAAATCTGAGCCAGAATACTGGAATAAAGGTTGTACTTGCTCTTACTAAACTGCTGAATATGTTTGTAGTATTCCCTGGCCATCTGCCCACGCTTCAAATAAAAGAAGCGTTTTACTAAATTGCAGGTAACATAAATTAATAGTCCATTATATTGATAATCAGTGTGACGTGGAATTTCATGTGAAATGTTGTAATATAATTCATAGATTCCCCAGGGTGATAGGATACCTATTAAAGTGGCCGGTGAACGTATATTGGTATCACAGATAATATTAAATCTTAAATTAATTTCACATAGATTTAGCAAAAACTGAAGTGATTTTTATTTATCATCCATAATGGGACAGTCAGACCTACATAATGTTTAAATCTGCTGCACTAAGTTTAAAGTTTAAGCGCTCTAAAAGAGGGAGGGAGATTAATTAAGGTGTATTAAGTGGTGAAATAAATATAATTTACTGTTGTTGTTTGCAAGAGACACTACAGAGGGCCCAGGCGGGGTTTGATCCCCAGACTCCCGGGTGAAAGTCACGCATAATTACCAGTCAGCCAAAGTCATATCCCCTGAGCCATGTAGCCAGGACACGTGATCAATCGGAGGTCAGTGACAGGACCTCACACTGTCACATTACGAATTTACACGATCTGCAATTTTTTGCCAGCACTCCTCTCTGGCTTTATTCGCACCAACAGTATTGCTTTTGGCCGTAAAGATTTCTTTGAAATCATCATAGCTCTGCATTATTAAAACCTGCTCCTCCTGACTGAAATATACGGACCGCCATCTATCCATTTTATCCGGAAGAGGCGTCAAATGACGCATCAAACGCCCCCTTTCGTGTGAACGCGCACAGAGCAGAAAGCAGAAAGCCGCGGTTAAAAAGATAGTTGATAACCACCGTCGTGGTACCAGTTATCTCTGATCGCGAGTTTCAGGTTTGTTAAGCCAGCTCACCCAAAGAAAGCCTGGCTGTGTTGAACTTGCTTCGTAGTATACCCCTCAGGAACCACCCAACTCAGTTCCAGCTCACCGTTCTGGCTTTGTTAAAACGTTCTAAAAATCAAGATATGAGCACAGAAGGCTTTCTGTCAGAAGAAGTAAGGACCCTAGACGTACCTCTAAAATGGATTTCAGTGATTAAAAAAAAAAAAAAGTTTCCCCTTCCAGCCAAGATAGGAACCAGCTATCAGTTTATAGTCGTGCCAAGTGAGAAGCCAACACCTGAAGCAGGAACGAATACCAGATTCAGCATGTTTCACTTCAAAGATCGTAGAGAAGATTTATGCAAATGCTCTTGAATCCACAGCTGACATTTTGCCCAAAGCAAATGCCCTCCTCTTTCCCAGTTTTCCTCCATTTTCCTTTCTCTGTGCAAGTTCTCCTCCTCCTCAACCTGTCTCGTTAACTGAATATCTCGGCGAAAAAGCTGTGGTATAGAGCCGTTGTTCCCACGGAAAGGTGCAGTGACACGAGGTTTAAGGCGGCCTGAGTTCCTCAGCGCAGCTGGAAAAAAAAACAAGATAAAAGACAAAAAAAACTGTCCACTTGAAGAGAGTTGTGATAAAGATGACCCATGTCCAAAACACACACTTTGTGAAGTTTAAGTGTTCACTGAAAAAAGTAACATCCAGTGGTGCGAGAGAGGTTTGAGTTCAGAGCTTAGGTAATATTGTCTTACGGTGAACACAAACTAACAGTAGAGACCTGGTGACCTCCGAGTGCAGGTTAAAGCTGCAGGAACTTGAGAAGATCATTTGTGAACTGCTGGTTGTCACAGTCGTCCTCAACTCTAGTCAATACCTTCACAGGGAAACCCGTTAAACATTAACAGCTTCAAACTGTCGTCTTCATTGTAATGTCACCATGAAGATATACTCTTAATTTTATTGGGCCCCTTAAAAAGGTTTTGTTACCCCAGTGTGGCTCATTCTCGTCATGTAAAGGCCCTGACACACCAAACAGATGTCAACGACCGTGCAAGAAATGTCCCTTAAGGGTTTGAAGCCGATGCGAGCAGACGTCCTGCTGTGGAAACCTGCTGGCACAGAGCTGTTCACACGAGGTAAATGTACTGAAATTACAGAGAAGCAGCAAATCCTTCATGATGTGACGATATGGAGGATTCCACCTACCTAGGTCTGTGATGTCACACAACCAAATCTGACCTGAATGACATAACCCTAACCCTAACCCCTAACCCTAACCCTAACCCCTAACCCTAACCCATACCCTAACCCCTAACCCCTAACTCTAACCCTAACCCCTAACCCCTAACTTTAACCCTAACCCTAACCCTAACCCCTAACTCTAACCCCTAACTCTAACCCTAACACCCTAACCCTTCATGATGTGACGATATGGAGGATTCCACCTACCTAGGTCTGTGATGTCACACAACCAAATCTGACCTGAATGACATTTTCAAACTCGGGGTGCCGAAAAGTGATTTAAGCTTTCAAGCGCAGAGAATTTTTTTGTTTGTTTGTTTCATACGTCCCCTTCAATATTGATTCAAATGGATTATATCAACTCACAGCCTCCACAACAGCAAAGACGAAGGTTAGATGGGTCTTCAGATGCACTGTGGCTTCATTACAGGGGGTTTCTCCGTGGGGGAGGAGTTGGGCAACATATTACTGTAAAAGATTTTAGCCCCATATGGTCTAAGAAACCGTGCACTCAACCCCTAAGGAGCAAACTGTTGCAACGGGCTGTGTTGCATTCATGCTGCAGCAGCATGCAAAAGAACTGTAGTAACATTTGCCCTTCTTCTTGAAGTGTCCCCCATTTGAATCCATCAGGACACTATAGGGAAGGTAACTGACCAGTCAGGGTCTGTTCATGCTGAGTGGGGCTGCATGAACTCAGGAGCACAAACTCCTTTGGCTCTGTTTACTTCTCCACAAAAAAAAGAGAGAAAGAATTGCCAAAGATGTTAGGCAATCCAGCTATTTCATTTGGAAACTGGAGAAAAAAACATGACGTTGAAATCTGCAAGTCTGAAAGAAAGTAATGAGCTAAATATAAAACTTTCAATGTCTTTCCCAGCCTGCTTAGGAATGAAAAAAAAAAAGCTGTCTGACAGTGTGAACACAGCCTCA
This sequence comes from Hirundichthys speculiger, assembly GCA_018398805.1. Lineage (NCBI taxonomy): Eukaryota > Metazoa > Chordata > Actinopteri > Beloniformes > Exocoetidae > Hirundichthys > Hirundichthys speculiger. The sequence goes on along the minus strand of JAGFBZ010001271.1, from coordinate 133,718 downwards.
AAGCTAGCAAAAAGAAAACTAACCAAAGCCAAAAGTTTTCTAAACCATAAAACATGAAGCTGCAGAAATGTATGCTGCTGATACAGATGGAAGATGGACAGAATAAACATGAAATAGACTCATGATGTTTCTCTCTCTGTGTCCAGTGGAGCTCTGTGGAAAATAACTGAGCATAAAAAGAGAAACCGTGAACTGGAAACAAATAAAAATCTCATGTTATCATCAAACAATCATGAAAGCAGAACAAAATAACGTTATCATTAGGGCTGTAGCGATACACTAATCTCACGATACGATACACAATACTCGGCTCACGATATGATATATATCGATATTCATCTTACAATACATTTACATCATTTTCTGAAAGATTTTAAAGGGACAAAGTTATTTTGGTGACATCTTGTGAGTGTTCCAATGACTTTGTTTGAATTTATTGAACTGAAAGCATCAATTACACATTATATGGCTGACAGGCAGCTTTCAAATGCTGGACTAAATGAATAAAAGATTTGTTGACAAAAATAGTTTCATTTATTTAAACAGTGCAAATTGTTGCTTGCAAGCTTATAAGGTGGGACATGGAGGTTTTGGAAGAAGCTTTGAATACCCGCAGCCGATAAATCGATACTCGATACAATATTAATATATATCGCAGAATCGATAAAATCACTCAGCTCTAGTTATCATCCTATATTATCAGTTTCAAATTTTACTTTTATACAGTCAGCACTTATTCCACTCACTCTGGTTACTTTATTTTATACTGTATATTTTTTAAATTGTGTGTGTATTCGTTCCATCCCATCTTTCTTACTTTTATTGTGTCTTTTAAACGCCATGCTGCTCAGCTGCTGCCTCTCAGTTGCCCCTTGAGGATAAATAAGCTATATTGAAAAGAATCGAACTCAATATTTGATTCTTTTCAGCAACCATCATTGAGCTCTCAGACACATCACGGCTGCTGTCAGCAAAAGCCAACAAAACAACTCCACTTAAATTGAGGCTAACTCAGAGCTAGTTCAGTTTTGCCTGTTTTGCACAGCGAACATCATGGCAGAGGCAACTAAGAAACCAAAGAAAGTAACGACAGAAGAGGCAAGAAAGAGAAAATGAGAGAGTGATCGAGCAACAGACCGAACAAGTGTAAATCTCAGGCAGACCGTCCTTGTTGTTGTTGGATAAGTTTGCCTACAAACATGTCAACTGAGCTTAGATTTTGTATTTTATGGTTTCTTTAGGCACGGTTAAGAAATCAAAGTTGATGTCTTTATAATTTCCTCTTGATCAGATGTTTAGCCACTAGCAACATACAGTGTGTCGTTTGAATTAGTTATTCGCTTATTAGCCGCTGGAACCAGTGACAAGCATAAACTGGTTGGGGGAAACGTGTTTTGCACATCATTTATTTTAGGATACCAAATCACGACATGTGCTGTGAGAGAGCCCCCGGGGGAACCCCTGTAAGCACAAGCCTCTTCTGAGAACGTCCTGTAGGTGGGAATATTGTACGAGGTTAGACATATTCTTGTAGAAACCCAAGGATTTATCACTGTTACTATGCTTGTCCAGCTGTCACCAAATTATACATTGATACTTGTGTAAAAGTCTCATTTTTTTTACCTGGTCAGTCGACATCTGAAGTTTTCCTTGAGTTGCCTTTCTCCCTGCGTTGACTGTGTATGCTAGTTATTTATTGATGTAAAATCAAGGTCACTCTGGTGTTTCTGGACAACAGATATTAAAGGAATTATTTGAGCAACTCTACGAGCATTTGCTTGGTTCACCTGAATCATTTTTATTACCTCCACCAAGGAGGTAATGTTTTTGCCGGCTTTTCTGGTTTAATCTGAAATCTTTAAACACAAATTTTAGTTTACTGAAGAAAATTCAACATTTTTATGTGAAGTTGGATAAAAGCAACATGCTTTAAAAGTCAGTGGATAATCATTTTAAAAATTTGTGATTTCAAAGTTGACCAAAATAATGACTTTTTTCCATAATCAAGCAGCTCTATGATCCGGCTTTATCTCCACTTCATCTTAGAGCGTGAATGAAGCAACTATATCATAAAGTATTAGCTCTAAAATGTACCCCTTTAGATTTTCAACACGGACTTTCTCTTTTGATTCCACTCAAGAGTTTCACTTTTTAAGTACATTCCCTTTATTTCAATTGAAAGACTTTAAAAAAGATTATTAATTGAATCGAATTGAAGTGAATTATCTCCCTTCAATTCTTGTAACAAAAAAATGTCAGGTTTATATCCATGATCCCCCACTGACTCCACGTTACTCCCAGAAGCCTGACCTCAACCTAAACTGTGACATCTGACGCACCTCACTACGGTATCTTTATTTGTCCTCCCATTTTAACACATTCATTCATAGTTTATCTCCTCATGGCACGATCATACATCAACAATCAGTCCGCTGTACATGTGAAGCAGACAACCACACATTTACACGCCTCAGACCAGAGCCGAGTCATCTGGCTTTGAACCAGTGTGGGAAAGATAAGTTCACCGCGTCCGGCCACAGTTCATCAAGGTTGCACCACCTAGCAGAGCCTTGTTGTAGCTTATTGAACGCACAGAGAGGACATGTCACAAATCAGTTTGGTTCATGTGATAAAACGACCTGTTTTAATACTCTGAATTCATGTATGTATTAGGGATGTAACGATATGGAAAATTTGATATCGATTATAGTGACTAAATTATCACAGTTTGCGATATTATCATGGAATCCTTAATTGCTGTACAAATGTCCAAAAAATACATACATTAAAATAATTCACAAGATCTTGTGTTTTTCCTGTCATACTAAAACATTAAAAGCCAAAATCTTATCAAAATGAAACTTTCACATTAAAAGGGCAACTAAGTGGCACAGAAAGAGATTTTATTTTAAATGAACAAAATAAAATTCAGGAATAAAGCTGATTTATCTAGTGCAGATTTAAATAAACACTTTAACAACCATAGTAGGTCAAAATATGCAAACGTTTATCAGGAACAAAAATTATAGTGCAAGTTCAAATGAAATAAACTTTGGACTTTAAGATGAACCTTGAATAAGTATAAATATTCAAATAAAGAAACAGTTGCTTGTACAAATTACAATTAAATGTAAGCAAGTGCTCTGCAGACAGGATCATTGGCCTCCACCAGTTGTCCCTCTGTGTTCTTAAAAAAAAAAAAAAAAGTATGTCCAGACCTTGGATTTCGTCCTTTAAGTGGGTTGGTAAATGTCAACACTTTCATGCTTACGTTACGATGCCAAAGTTACAAGCTACATATTCACGCAAGACACAGTTGTAAGTTGCTCGTGAGACTTGAATGAGGCTGATGTTACATCTCCTGGTAATCGACCGCGATAATGAGATCAAGTCAAACATAAACGGTAACCGTTATCGCGTAAAACTTCGCCGCAATTCACAGAAATACCGGTAACCGTTCCATCCCTAGTTCGTATATAATATAATCAATCTTGCACTGTCGCAAACACGTAACTTATCATTGAGGATATATATATATTGAGCTGTCAGATGTCTTGTTTTTGTTGGGAGTTCATATTTCAAGGCAATCTAACCGATGAGAAACTGACAGACTTGAGCATGATGCAACAAAGCTCAAAGAAGTTACAGCACAGTGGCCTCTGGAGTCGTTGCATAATCCCAATATCAGAGTCACACAGTCAAACCATCTTTGCTCCTCACAGATAAATCTTCTGCAGTCACTTCAAACACTGAGTGGAATGATATTCAATCTGCTGCACAAAAACTCAATTATGGGATTGGGATAGTAAAGCTTTTACAACTTTTGTAACGCTATCATTCTTTCTGATAATATGTAAAGGAGACCGCGTGTTTCTGTTGTGATTTTGTTCAATTCTTTGTAATTAAATCTATTCAAATATAACGTCGCAGTCTTTTCCTGGATCCCACATGATCTTTTACAGCGAGTTTCCCCGACACACCAAACCATCCTGACACCTTTATCCGCCTGGCTCTTCCTTCTAACCTAAAAAACACAACCATCAGAAGACAATATCAGGAGACGTTTGCAGTTTGCTCGCTGTGATTGTTCTCTGACACTCTTCTGAGAGAGGTCATCTTATTCTTACTGCGCCTGTTTTCTTAGCGCTATTTCACCAACGTCTGTGGACAACAGCTGTTCCACCTCTGTCCCAGCAGCCCTGCCAGGCTGAGGGGACATTCTGGACGGAGAGGACAGGCAGAGAAACATGCTATAAAACTGAAGAGGGACCAACTCTTGATCCCTGATTTACTCAAGGAGGGGTGAGGAGAGGACAGCAGCTCTAAAAATACCCCATAAAGAGAAAAGGAAGGTTTGGGTGAGAGCAAGAGAGGAAGAGAAGAAGTTGATACTTGTTTTTTTTTGTGTCAGTTACATCTGGAAAAAAAAGCAGCATTTTTGAAGTCTCTGTCCTAAAAATACCCACTTCCTCATGACAGAAATCTCACAAGGAAACTGGGAGAAGGACTTCATTTCTTATTTTGAAAAGGGGGTCTGTCTCTCCCTCTTTCACTCTCTGACCCATCATGCCTGTCTTCATCCCTCCTCCCTCTATTTTTTAATGAAAAAACATGCCACTACAGACCCAAACAGCCAGAGGGGTTAACAGGAAGAGGAAATGATCAGTGAAGGAGAAGAGAAGAGGGCAGAACAATGTGCCTTTTTTTTTTTTTGCGGCTAATTCACGTCGGGACCACTGGCCCGGATACCCCGGCCAACCAAAGGAGTCCACTAGCACAGCACCAGAGGCTACAGGCCACCGTCTTCTTCTAAACGCTCTGTCTGAAACCGCTCATGGGAGAACAACATGCCAGAGCACAAACTGGTCGACAATAATGGAACTTTTAATGACCAGTAATAGTTTTAGTTGTGAGCAGCAAAAATGTACAGGCTGATACACCTCACCTCCAAAACCTGCAAAAATTCCTTTGTGCTGCTCCTAAAGCAGCTTCTCTCTGTGGCTGTCATGTCTATTTGACAAGAAGGTTAGTCTGCGGTTGTAATGTCTGCAGAATTAACTGCCGGTCCATGACCTATCGTGACATTACCTTGACTTGTCTTAATATTTAGGGCTTCGGTGCTGAACTGCGATGTGTCTGTGCGTGCCTGCCAGCCATCAGCTACAAATTCCACTGATTCAGTAGTTTGTAAAATATCCACTTAGTGGTTATTAATCCCTAAAAAAAAAAACCATGAATCAGCTAAGCAGTTAAAATCTGAAACTGCTGTTGTGATAGTGGACAGAGGACAAAGGTCATCGGTATTTAAAGAGCACCCTTTAAACTTTGTGTCCCAAGAAAGGGATGCAAAGTTATTTAAGAGAGATGAAGCTTGTCAGTGAGCACCTTGGCAATCAAAATTACTGATTTAAAAAAAAATATATATAAAAAAAGTGTGTTATTTTTCAGGAAGAATCCTCAGCTCTATGAACTCCTCAAATAGGGAGCAGCTTCCCAACATCAAAACATCATCTGCATGGTGGAGTACGGTGGAGGGAGCATCAGGGTCAGGGTCACGCCCCGTTATCAAGCTCCCCGCCAGCTGACGCCGAACAGACGCTGTGTGATGTAGCAGGACAGCGACTTCATCCACAGAAAAGGAAAATCTGTTTGTCAGGGCGGCCAAATCAGAGCAGAGGGATGCTGCAGAATGTTCACACCAGACATTCCTACAAATGCGTCTGATCTGAAGATGCTCCATGAAGAGGAATGCTCAAAGATTTCAGGTGTGGTCCAGAGCTCATGAAAGCACTCGTTTCTGCCAGAGGCGGTTCAACCAGAAGTCCAAAGATTCATTATTTTTCCCCTCAGTACTGTAAATGTTTAATGGGTGTGTTCGGTAGAGACTTAGAAAATGAGGATTGTTAGACTGTTATCAGACCAATTACATTGTGTTTGTTTTTATTATGAATTAGATGAAAATAAGACTGCATCTATGGCAAATTAATAGAAAAAAAGTATTATTCTCTTGTCCTTGTATATTTATAGGTGCTGTTCTGTGTGTGGAGCACTACATAGGAACTTTATAAAGACGCTAGCTCTTTTTTGAATGACATCTCACCATCACATGAGATTTTTCACAACAGCTCTCTCATGCTCTGTTTGATAAACTGATTTTTGAAACAATTATTCAATTTAAACCAGTTTTGCAGAGGAATTCCTCAATGCCGTGATGTAACACAGCACACATACTTATCAATCAGTTCATGCCAACGGTGTGTACAAGCTAAAACAATCTTCTGAAAAATCTGAAGTTTAATCCTATTTTTTTTCTAAACCTTCATCTGTTTTGGTCTCGACCGCTTCATCAGGAAAAGCTCCGGAGTGCCGACACCCTCCTTTCTTTATGCCCCCTGACGCAGACTCGCACAGCCCCCCCCCCAGGCAGATAGTGGAAAATACTGACCCCACACACGCCGAGCGAGACAATGACTCAATAACGGACAGAGCGTGAACCTGAGAGGCTGCGCGGTAAAGGCATCCCCGGCCCAGATTGACCGAGGATCTTCACTTGTTTGAGTAGTTGGTGACACTGATATCCACTGCCTGTGTCACATACAACTTAGTGGTAACCGTATCTGCCCGCAGGGCCCCAACTTACTACTTCCATCTTCCCCTCTGCTGACAGCTGACCATGGGGAGTGATGAATGGAGAGGTCATGTAGCCAGACAAGCACACAAAGCACTTGATATGTACTTTCTGACATGAACACATGGACGAGCTTTCTGTGCTTTCAAGTATATATAGATGCAGTGACGTAAAAACGTGAACAATAGCCAATTATTAACAGGTTTTCTGCACATTCTTTCAATTATTTTTTACCAAGCGGTTAAATATTCTGCTTTTGATTTGAATGTATAACATGTTCCCTGGGTTTAAGGCAAATATTTCTCTAATCTGAGCATGCAAATACTCAAAAAACGTCAAGCATACAATATAATCCAACAAATTTCAAGTCACTTCTGACTGCTTTTCAGCATTTTGAAACAAACATAAAAAAATTAATCAATCGGTGTGATGAATGTGTTTGCAAAACTACAGTGGAGTAGGTGGCTTTAGCACATAACTTAAAACAAGGTTTATCAGTTTATTTTCTGCTGATTTACTGATTAATAAAGTAAACACTTTAGCACACACTAATACCCTGTGATCACTGACTCTGTCATCCTCTCCTTACTTTACTCCAGGTTGGCTCATGATGACTCAGGATCATTTTAACAAGTTATTCACCTGCTGTGGAAATCAAGTTTCTTCAACAGGACATCACCCTGATTATGAGACCGCTCAGATAAATATGTCTATAACAGCAGTTTCACGAAGCTCTGATTGCCCCCCCTCATCCAATATTCTCAAACTGCGCCTCCTAGTAAGAATCGAGCACTCTTTGCTTGGCTCCTTGTTCTGTTTGGATGAGAAATCTTTCATTGTCATTTCCTAATCAGCACTGCTTGAAAATCGTCCTCTTCATCTTTCATCAAATACTAAAGGCACAAAAACAGCAGATTGTCTAGTAACTCATCAAGCAGAGACGCAGCCGGACCGCTGCTGTGCGTAAAAGTCGTGCGTAATGCGCGCTCTCTGCTTTGGCTTCATCAGAAACGCGCCACTGTTCACTCAAAGGCTCCCGGAGTGGAATGCGGTGTCCTCTACGAGCTGATGATGCATAGAAACCAAAAGTATTCAAACTGGCACGCGGAGGAGAAAACGAGCCGCAGGCAAAGGCTCAGAAACCGAGCATCAGGAGTGTCTTACCGGAAACTGTGGCAAGGTTCGTCAGATTACACACTGAAGGAAAATCTTAAAGAGACATCGTGAATCGCCACAAAAACGTCCAGCTCTCATTTGTCATTTAGACATTAAATTACTAATATAAAATCATATTTAAGAAGTTGAAGGGCCACCCTCAGACTCTAAAACAATCTAGTGAGGAAAATGACTGGCCTCGAGTTCTGGTGGTGGGCACAAGTGGGCATATTACTCATTTTACGCCTTTGAAAGGTAGATTCTACAAACAGTGAACCACAAAATTGACAGTTTGCCCATAAACCTGGATAATCATGATCCACTTACCGGCCATGCGAACTGGAAGGGAATGATGATCTTCCCGGCCTCGTTGTTCCGGTTCTGTCCGGTTTTCTGGCCGACCCTGAACTGAAAAGTATTCCCACCGATAACCTTAGTAGTCTCTGAGCCGTAGATGCACGGTCCACTGGTCGTGACCTCCGTTTGATATTCCTTTAAACAAACTCTGAAGTAGGTGTCGCACTCGTCCGCGCCGCAGTGTCCGTCCGCCGAGCTCTTCTCCGAGTCGCAGCAGTCGCCGCTCAGGAGCTGACCTCTGGGGTTTTCCAACGAAACTAACTGCAGCTCAAAGTAACCGGTGGACTGAGACACCTGGGGAGCACATGAGAAAGCGAAAAAACACTGAAAAGGTGGGAACAAAGGTGTACAGACGCCTGTGATGTGACAAGAGTCTAAAAATAGCCCGCGCGTATGTCATATGGCACATGAAGGAAAGCGCGATTTCAACTTTTCTTTCTTTCTTTTTTTTTCTTTTCTCCAGTGTGCCAGTCATTCCGCAACCCTCATTACTCTATACTAGAGCAGAGCTGGAAGTTCAGGGCTGGATAACAAGACTACCCAACACTCCAATTTGGCTCACTCTGCAGTTTAAGTCGCAGCTGCACAATGAAATCCACCTGACAAGCTTCTGGTCTGGATTTCTTTCCTTTTTCTCAAAAAAGACAAAAAAAAAAAAATGGCGAGCATATTACAAAAACACTGAACAATATTAACACAGTGACTTCTGGTGGGCTTCTTGTTACATGCAGAGCGTGTTTTCTATGCAGAAGGTGCACTGCGAACATGTAAGGCACCGAAATATTTGGTATTTTGGCATCAATTTGTTGCTGGTAGAAATAAAAAAAAGATTTATATATATATATATATATATATATATATATATATATATATATATATATATATAAAGTTTTATATCGCCAAAACGCAGCTGTTTTGTTGGGTTCCACATACACAACGCGCATCTCATGACACTGCAGGGGAGTCTGAAATTTGTAAACTGAAAGCCTAATGGATTTCCTGATAGAAGCGTGAATTTAAAAAAAAAAAAAAAATCCAGATCATATGACTGAGTTAAGGGGTATCCAATTCAATTAAGGCTGGAATTTAAGCCCCTGCAAGAAAAAAAATAATCATATATTGGTCGACTGAGAAGTTAAACCGCCATCTAAATCATCATCTGCCTTCAAGAAAATTCACATAAAGTTCTCACCTCGGCCCAGAACGTCAGGAGAAGACACACTAGCGAGAAGCGATGCACTTTCCCCGGATTAGTCCACATGTCTCCGGCTGCACGGTGTTGGTTATCATTAGGGAAAATGACGATATATATGCCTATGCCTCAATTAGTCAAAAATGATAAAAGCAGTATCCTCCCCCTCCTGTTTTGCCGAGCACGCACGGCTGCTCTGCGGGATGCCTGCGGGTCTGGAGGAGGGAAAGCGCACCGCCGCCGCTGCAGCTGCTGTTTGGTCCACGGACGCACAACAACAAGACGCACGAAGTCCGCTGCTCTCAGCGGCTCGACGCACTAAGCAGCAGAAACGACTGGTAGCGGCGCGTTTCTGCTGCCCAAAGCCAGAGCTGGGCACGCGCTGTGATGGACAGCCCGGTGGACCAATCGCAGGCCGCTTAGGTGGAACAGTTACAGCTAACAACCAATCGGAGATAAGGGGCGGGAGCCGAGGTAGAGGGAGGACTTCTGATGGATTTATTATCCAAGTTTTCTCACGCTTCAGCTTGGACGCGTGTTTTTACGACCCCCGTAGCGCCAGTTTGCATTCTGTCGAGCAGCAGAACAGTTTAATTTTTCCTTTCTGGATCCGGTTAAAAAAACAATACTCTGTTGCATGTTAAGCCCCACTTCTGATAATCGATATTAGAACAGAAAAAGAAATGCACAGGTGCTGAATGAGAGTCCTAAATAATGACCAGGCACATGCAGGGTGAAGCTGATGTCTGAAGCCAGGGACACCTGAGCTGCTCCTCTCAGCGGAAACAGGGCCGTTGGCGCCCTCTACCGGCCGCTCATCACCTCTGGTAACATCATCAGAGGTAAAAAAAAAAAAAAAAACATGATCAGAGGTCAAAGCACTTAGTTGATTTGCATGATAAGTTCGTTCTTCGTAATTGCCAGTTTGGAAAACTGCTCACAGGGTTTCAACCACCCATAAAATTGGTTTCAAATAAGTTATTAAGCACTTGGTCTCTGCATGTTCAGAAATAATTGCGGGAGACAAAATAGGAAACGGCAAAGTCACTGCGCTGACAGATTTGTACATCCTTTGAATTTCACATAACAAGAGAATCTGGAATTACATGAAGGCTAACATCAATCACCGTTACGGTACACAGACTCACTATATGCAAATCTCTAGAAATAATAATATTAACAGCATTGATGCTTGGAGGAAATACATTTAAAGGAATCCCTCATAATTGTCACAGTTGACCTGAAAACACATTGATGAATCAAAATTAGTCAGCTTCTTTAGAAGCAACAGAAATGTTCCCATCGTCATGGGAGACAGATGTTTGGCACAACTGTGCTTTTTTTGTGGAGTAATGTGGTAATTCACATCAGTGTTTCCACGCTTCACAAGTCCCGATTACTCCTTTAAAACAGCAAGTTTCAGCAAAACATAATTTAAGCAGTGTGGTCAGGTAAGTGAACAGTCAGGCAGTGCATCCAACTTCTTTTTTGTTTTCGTATTTACAAACATAAATTACAGGTTGCATGTCATTATTCTCTCTCCCCTCACTGTTTATTTGCATGCAGAGTGAAAAACCAATTCTGACTTGTGTGGTTTGTCCGCAGTATGCTCACAAACACTCATTACTCACTTAATATAATCATAATTAATCTCATGGTGCTGTGGATTTAATTGCTATTCATTACGAAGTAACTGCTTTTTTTTAAATCTGTTGATTTTTTTACCCAAATGATGAATGAAAAAATGATATAAAAGCTATCAAGTTACAGTGCTGCTACTCTGATTCCCATTTTCACCTGAGTTGGTTCAGACACTAAATGCAAGCGTAAAGCTTCTTCAGTCCAGGTCTTCAGGACTCACTGCCCTGAATGTCTCTTTCTCTTTTTCTGGTTCATGTAAAGCGATCACCATCAGCTTGTAATCAGGGTCTGGACAAGTCTGCGCAGACTCATCCTAATGACTCATCCATCTGGGCTAGGTGTGTTGGAACAGTGAAACATCTAAGACATGCAGGCCGATTGATCCTGAGGGACTGGATTGAAAAACACTGGCATATAGTGAATATAAAACCTTCGGTTATGATTCAGGTCCTGTTCAAGGCTTCTTCCCTCTTAGAGGGGAGTTTTTCTAATATTAGCTAATATTTGCTCGGCGGTCGTGCTCTGGGTCTCTGAAAAGCACTGAGACATTTTGTACTGTAATAGATGCGATACAAATAAAGTTGAATTGAAATAAAGGGTACATGGAGAACCATGGTAAGTGTGGTTTTGTTAAAGGTAAATCAACCCCAGTTGGAAAAAAGTTGCTATTGCAAAACCAGCAGAAAACATTTGGCGAATCATAAAATGGAAAGTCTGGCAACGAGGGCCCAGGACTGTGGAGCCGCTCCAGTCCTACATCAGACAAGAACATTACTCCCATAAAACGCCAGCAACTGGTCTTCTCTTTTCTGTGCAGTTCATCTTCAATGCAGACAAACTAAAATCTGTTTCAACCTGTCATTGAACCTGTTGTTATCATTCTAGACCATTCTAGGCCAACCCTGGTCCCCTGCATGTCTTAAATGTTTCCCTGCTTCAGCACACCTGATTCAAACATTTTGTGGATAATAAGTAGTGTATTATTCTGTAGGTGTCATTGAAAATGTGAGTTAATATGGAGACCCATTAACATGGGTCCACACTGAGGTTGATTGTCATTTAAGTTCTAGTTGACCCTTTGTATGGCAGGAACAGAGAAATCCATTGTAATAATGGTAACAAAAACTCAGCATGGATGAGCAAGGTAGCATCTGCTACAAGAAGATACAAAAAAAGGTTAAAAGCAATGTTCTGCAGATAGCTGTTTACTTTCAATTTTTCTCAACATCCGAGATATTTTGCAGATTTTAGGTAGATTTAACACCGCAATTTTGCAATGAGGGATCTCAACTTTTCCCAGAAGTGCGAAAACCCGAGTAATTTGTTACTTCCAGCATACCACAGCGATCTCCTGTTTCTGTGATATCTGAACCAGCGGGTTTCATTTGAGAGGACGGGGTGAATCCATGGGAGAGTCTAATTAGACAGCTGCTTCTCCTCACACGGACCTTCCTGCTGCAGCTGGAGCTCGTGCAGACAGTGGATCAGTTCTACAGAGCGGTCAGTCAGCTGCAGGACGGAGTCCAACAGGTGGCCGCTGACACTCTGCAGCAGGTGTTTCCTGCAGGGAGGCAGGTGCAAACTCACACACACATTCTGCCATTTGCTCTTTCTTATGTGCGCTATGACTCATTCACATGCTCACAAACACGATGTGTCCATCTGTTAAAAACATCTCTTATCAGAAAAGATAAAGAATATGTGAAATGCTGCTCCTACAGACAAAATAAGGAATGTGGATGTTTGGTTAGCTTCAAAAAACCGAATCCAAACCGTGACAAAGATCACGCAGTTCAGTTCCACCAATCGACGTAAATGTTCAGTCACATGGAAAAGTTAGTTTTCTCTCTTTTTTATCCTGTTTTTCTGTGTAAAAACAATAAATAGGTTAATTTTTGTAAGAAAAACAACCCCTCACTCACACGTGTTGACTGTGAATGCGGTGACATCAAGCATCTGCGAACTGAATTGTGGGTTCATTTTAGAGGTGTTGCTCCAATCAGTAGTTAGGAAAAGTTCAACTTTTAAGTGGTGTTGACCAATCAAACTGCAGCTACGCAGCCTAGCGCTAGCCGCTAACATCATACATGGGGGCAGGACTGATAAAACACCCAGGTTTGTTTTTTTTTTTTGTGCCTTACAGAAAGAAATTTGATTGGTTGTTTATTGGTGTGCTGAAGGTGAAAGTCTCACGAGTCAAAGCATCAGAAATCCCCACCATCAAGTGTTGCCTCAACACTCCTGAGTGATTGTAACGGTGCCGTAAAATAAAGTTAAATGTTGTTTGTCTGAGTTTGTATTAGTCGAACACTAAGACCCAGACAATCAGATTATTTTTATTACGTTTTATTTACAAAACCATAGGGTTACATAAGATTTAAGGGTATGAAGTTTTGCACATGACTATATTTGTACTGATTTACTGTAAAGAGTCAAAGAAGAGTCTGCGTTGTCACGGCAGCTTGGGATCAGAAAAGGAGAAGCTTGTTGAACCTTTTGATTCTATCACATAATTCAAATTTAATTTAATGTCCTTTAAGATGAAGTTGAGAAGTTGTAGTAATTTACAATAATTATATGACATTAGGATAAAAAGATACAGGAATTCAGCCATTTATTGAAGCATTTGACATGTTCATGGTAGAAGATGAAACATCACCAGCTTCACCAATAAAAGCTCCTCACAGGATTGTTGTAATTCCTGAAGTTCAGGCATAAACAAGCATTTTATCTGAAGGCTTAAAGGAACAATCCGGAATTAAAGCAACCTTAGGTCTATTATTAGATGGTAATGAGTGAAATTTTTTGTAAGAGACCAAAACAACATAACACAAAGCATTTTTAGTTCAGACAGAATATGTGTTTGCAGTAAAATGGTAATAGAGGCTTTTTGTAGACATGAACACTTCTGGTAAAGAAAGCACCAAGCCAAAACAAACGATACAGATTATTCATTTTAGGTCATTTCTTTATCTTAAAACCATGATTTGCTACTGCGATGCTGCGGAGTGTAAATCACACAGCTCCAATGCAAAGAAAGGGATCTCTTCATGAATGACATGTTGTGGGTAAAGTGGTTGAATGATCTCTGCACAGACGAGGCAGAAGGGGTGAGGGGAAGGATGAGACGGGGATGAATGTCGATGTGCTGAGATGAACAAGAATCCCAGCTATGTTCCTGTCATTTCAATAAAGAAAAGATCAGCACTGACAGCTATGAGTGATGATCCTGTCTGCTGTACGTGGAATATCTGCAGGAAGTGATGATCCTGTCTGCTGTACCTGGGATAACTGGAGGAATCCGCTGGTGAGGAGAGGATCAGAAAAGCCCCAGATGAGTGCGAGGTCTGCACCTGTCAGCCCCCCTGCTGTCCAAGATTCCCTCTCATTTGGTGTCTTGTTTGGTCAGACCCTCATTTTCTCGTCACCTCACTTCTTCACCCATCACTTTCTTGATTCCCTCAGGTGCCTCTACCACGACGACCGTTGTAGCTTCACCACTGTTGATGCGTGATGCAATACGTCGTAGTCATAACATATGACTGGGATGGGAGCTTGGCTAGTTTTCGCTCATACCAGAGGCGGGAGATGCCGAGAGCTAGACAATACTTCCTAAAAATAAGCAAATATTCCTTCTAATGAAATGGAAAATGATATTTCAACATGAAAGAAAGTCTTTTATAAAAAGCACTTCTCTAATTACTGTCAATAGACAGAAAAGGAGTAAAGTTTGTGGCCTCTGTTTCCACAAAACTGGTTTGGATTAACATTTATGACTAAATAGGCATGTGTTAAACCCATTCACGTCATTTTGGTTCTCAGTGAACTTCCACTTCTCAACGTCTAATAAAAGACCTCGGCTTATTTTAACTCCTGAAAGTTTCTCTGAGCTCCAGATTTCCCATTGAAAATTAAATACAGAATTCAACAAGAAAATGTTCGCTTAAGGGAAAATTACATGCACTGCATGTGAATGAACATTTTACAAAGTGAAATATAGACTAAACAACTGCCCCCTTGGCTGCATACTGCAATAGAAAGAATAGTCTTTAAGTCTTCATGTGATGAACATAAAGAACAGGGAAGGAGCATGCTGCTTAAGTGTTAGTGAGAAACTACTAGGAAACATAAGACGTAGCCTCTCATCACCTGAAATGATGTTGATGGTTGTTGTTCTACTCGATATACAATAATTTCTGTCAACATCCTCAGTGAAAGCAAGTTAGGCATTCTCCAACTCATTTCTCAGAGTATTTAACGGTGCTAACCTGGACAGCACCATTTTCTCTGTCAAGCTTCGTGGTGGTCCTAAATCCCACAAAACCTGTGCTGATGATCTGGCCACTTATGTGGTTTGACAAAACAGAAGTTTGTTGAGGGATTAAACTCGACCTGAGCTGTTCACTTCTGACATCAAGTAAATGCGTGAATGATTACACTTTAGGCTCGGTGTACATTTCTAGCCACTTATTCGGATACGGCAGAGCACACAACAACTCGCAGGAACATGCAAGATCACCCATGTCCAAGGTTACCACAAATGCATGTGTGTCCTTGAAGTGCTGGGAGAAGTCACGTGACTTTTTACATTACGCAGGCGTGTAAAACCAGGTTAAACTCGAACCCTCAGCTGAGCAAATGACAGTACAATCGCCCCGTTAGCTTCTGTTGGTATTTGACCAAAGTCAGCTTGCAAGATCTGGTTTTGGCTGAAACTCACACATTTTTATCAATAATTTCACCTTTTCTGAGTCCAAACTGGCTACTTTTATCGAGTATGGAAAGATTAGTAAAGACCTGATTATGCTTGATGATACGGTTACAACAGCAGATGCCTTTACTGTTTGAACTAATTGTTTGAGGAGCTTCATCCACAACAGTTGAAGTCAATGCACGACTAAATCATCGAATTAGGACTCAAAAGAGTTGTGCAGAAAATTCATCATTCACTTAGAAGCAACACAGTTTTACTGAATCTGTTTACTTTAAGTTGCATCAATAGTTTCTGTTGTATTTGCAATAATTCCAATAATGTGTGTAAAAAGTTCAGTGATGGTTTTGTGCCACATAGAAATGTGATACTGAGTTACCAGCAGGTGCAGCTACTGGAAGAGAAAGCAGAGACTGTATCAGGGCTCCGTGTGACTGGAACAAGTAGAGAAGAGAATATTTGTCATAGAAGTGAAGTTGGGATGTTGAACAAAGTGGTCCTTCAAAAACTGGAGCTGATAAGGAACCTGAAGCAGGCAAACAGAGATAGTCAGGCAGTCCGAGGAGAAAGCTTCATAAGTTTTGGTGTGCAAGGAGAGGTGAAGATAGACTCCTGAACTTTCATACAGTGGTACCGTCACTGTACGAACTCTTGTTGTGCAGCACACAGCCTTCCCACACAAAGACCTACTGACAACTGGGCTATTAAAATCACTACAATGTGAAGAGATTCTCAACTGCACAGCTGTGTAACTGGAGCTCCAAAGAGAGCAGTGGAAACCAGTGGGATACCACTCCAGATGTCCCACTGAAGCAGAAACCTGCAGATTATATCAGTGGACGAGAGCGTTTCAGGGTAGTGGCCACAAGGCTCATGTACCCGTCCAGAACGGGTGAAGTCTGGAACATTTACCTCTGCAATGCTATGGAGCCAAATCAAGGCCAAAAGCTTTGCTAATTTGAAAATGAAATTGTAATTGAAAAACTAAGATTTGAACCTGAAAATTCAAGTTTTGATTATGAACTTATTTTTTTAGTTTCAATTTTTTTTTTTTCAGTTTCAGATCTTTTTTTTTCAGTATCAGATCTTTTTTTCAGTTTCACTTTTTTTTTTTCAGTTTCACATCTTTTTTTTTCAGTTTCACATCTTTTTTTCAGTTTCAGACTTTTGGCCCTGATCTGGCGTAGGGGGCATGGCATCAACTGAGAGGGGCGTGGAATCATGAGTGACAGCATAACAGAGAAGGCTGGGGACCTTCCTCAGTCATGTTTCCTTCAGGAAATGTAGGTTGCAGAAGTTATCAGTAGAAGTATGATTCAACACTTTATATACACCATACTCACGTGATTGGCAGTGGAAAAAACTGACACTAGTGACACATTTCTGTTTAAAAAGCTGTTTTAGACTGTACTTGGCACCAATCGCAGTATAAAAGCAATAAACTATGCCAGACTGTACAGTTCAACAGCCACACTTTAAAGTTTGACATTTCCCACTTTCCATGGCATCCGCTCCGCCAGGACAAGCCACGGGCCCCAGCACTCTGGTAAGAAATGTTAGCTACTTTTTCAATAGATGCTGTCAAATCAACTCAGCTTCTAAGTCAAAACAAAGGCAGGAGTGGAGCTGCTGAGGGTCACTGTGTGCCCAGTGGAATGAAAACAAACAGCTATGTTTATCAAAACAGGAGTAGAGATGGATGAGAACTGAATAAAGATTATATGGGGTTTTATAAGGTAAAAGTCCCAAAGACAAGAATAATTAGCCATGAGGATACTGCTAAAATAGAGGGGAAATAAATTGAACGAATTATGAATTAAGGTTTTGATAAATTAGGCTACTTGTTGATTAACTGGTTATCCCAAACAATTCTGTAGGCAGAGCTACAGAGTCATAACAGAAGCAGGAGAGAGTGTGTAAGTGTAAACATAAGTTACTTCACACATACACAACACTGGGGCCAGGTGTCTGGGTCAAATGGCGATAAGGGTGGCAGCTCAGAGTGGGCTTGGCGAAGTGGCAGAGTGGAGGGCTGCAGACGGCAGATCATTTACTAAATTCTGTTATTAAATACGAACCTATCAATCTATCAGTTAACGTAACGTTGGAACATACATTGATAAGTAGATCGTTAGAAAAAGGGTTAGCGTTAGCTGATAAGCTTTAGCTTAACGAGCTATATGGCCAAGTAAACAAGTTAACCTTGGGAAGAGTCTGGTGATGGCATGATGTCATAATAAGGAGAAGGAAGTGAATGCCCCTGCTGATCTGTAAACCAATGACTGAATTATGCATGATGTAAAAGGAGTATATGTGAAATTATGCACGCCTCTGTAAATGTGATATAACCAATCAGAAGTGGCATGTGACTTTGGGGAAATTATGTATGCATATGCAAATGTGAGAGAACCAATCAAGAGTGTGAAAGGCCAAAAAGAGAGACATTTTGGGCTGAGGAAGGCTGGACGGGGGAAAGAGAGAGAGAGAGAATAACATAAAAGGAGAAGACAGAGAGAAATCATCGTTCTTCCGTGGGGCGTCTTCGAAGAAGCAGGACTAGCTGGACAAGGGAGCTGACCAACCATCGGAGGGAAAGACCTGAAGGATTTATTCCTCAAGAACAGAAGACGAAGACGCAGGAACGGATTAACCATTTTTCCAACACTTGAGGAATATAATTGGAGTTTTTGGAATTACCCTAGCTCACTGCTAGCAAGGAGGAGGGGCGAGCCGGAGTTCCCGGGGGCCCGACCTTGTGCTCTCTCTCTCTCTCTCTGCAAGCGGCCTTGAACAACGCAAAGGCGCCACATTGCGTACCAGCCTGTCCTTGAACCAACCAGATGGATCGATCAGTAAGCCACAGCTTTAATTTGCCTTTTTAGAATTAGAATTTGTATAACCAATCAATGCTGCTGCTTAACCTTGCTAATCTGCTTTAATAAATATAAAAACGATCATAAGACGTCGTTGTGGACATTACCTCTGTATTCACAAGTGTAATGACCTTGGTTATGCCTCTGCACTAGTAACATAGATTCTTATGGGTTATTCTAGTCATAATATTGTCAAACTATCCCTGAGGCTTGCTGTCCGAGCCACTAAAGTTTTTCCTAGCCTGTAACAAGAGCCCAGATCTTAAGAGGAGAGCTGCCGTTAACAGACGTGACCGATAGCTGGACTTCGAGCCACCCGGCTATTCCTCTTAGGACAGTTATTGGAGTAAGCGGGGTAGGCGTCTGGAAGTAGGCAGTGAGAGCTAGGCATATCTCCTCGACACCAGCTTAAATAAGTTGAGGAAATCTAGCGAGGAACCCCTCCTAGACCGCAACTTCTTACCTGAAGAGACGGAGAGCTGGTCCCGGTGACAGACTCTGCTAGTCAGAGACTGAGCCAAAACTGGGGGATCTGACATTTGGCGCCCGAACAGGGACCTGAGGAAGTGAGTTTCAGGTCCAACCAATCTGGACCCCCCGGATGAAAATTGTGCAGCAGGAGCGAGCCTGCGCAGGCACAGAAGATCGACTCCCCCGTGAGGACAGCGAGGGAAGCCGAGCCCACAGTAATTGCAGAGAGCAAGCGGGATTGAAGAGGAGCGAAGGTCGACGGAGAAGTTCAAGAGGAAATCCCAAGACTGCGTGGAATAGCCAACCAGTCTGGACCTCATCTCTGACCCCGACTTGGTACCTAGGGAGGCTTTGAGGAACAGACGACTCGATCAGACAAAGACAGAGAAGAATGAGAAGAATGAGAAAAATGGCGACAGGACAGAAGAACCTTAGCCCAGAAGAGGATGACCCAGGGTTGGGACCGAGGACTGCAGAAACCAAGCCCCATGGGACAGCCTCGCCGTCTGGGAAGGCAGAGGAGCGGAAGAAACAAGCCCAGGAGGACCGAGATAGGTTAGCTCAGGGCTTAGGGCAGAGCGAGTTCTTAGGTAGCAACCTAGACGAGGGATCTGAGGTACAGAGCTGAGCCCACACCTAACCGGCTGGGGGAAGTCGGGATGGTGGATATAGGAGGGGCTGAAGACCCACAAGAAAGGACCCAGGATCGGCCAGAAATGGCCCAGAGTCAGACGAAGGAAAAGAAACCATCTGACCCAAGCCTCAGTATGGAGGAAGAATTGGATGAACAGCAGACCACACCCACACCATTGATACGGAGTTGTGTAGAAGAGATGGACCTGGATTTTCGCCAGATACAGCTCGGGGATGGACCTAGCCGAGAAGATACAGAGAAGAAGAACTGGGGTGGTGCTGAGCCCTCAGTGGGGTCGCCCCCACCAAGGAAGCGGACCGTAAGAACGGAGAGGCTTTCATCCGAATCACCGCCACCAAAAGGACGACTAGGAAAGATGGCAGAGGAATCCCCAGGGTTGAAACATAGGCGTGTCCCCCCAACTTGGCCCTCCTTTTCTCCCAAAGAAGAGATCGCCCCTGACCTTGAAATGGTGCCCCCGGAGGCGAAGAGAGTGACCCTGAGGAATGGAGCCCGAGCCTATAGCTACATAGGGAGCATCGGGGGGGTCAGCAGTGATGCCCTGATAGTCTTTACCGATGCTATAGGGGAGGTCCACCATCCTGAGGTGAGAGGTCAGCTATGGAAGGCCGGAGAGGGCTATAGGCGGGGAGTTAGGCGGCTTGATATGACCCGGATGGGGGTAGGCGTGGCCAGTGGGGGATGTCTGCCCCATTATTCTATAATTCATGTGAGAATTGACCAATATCAGGGATGTTCAGGGATGAAAGAATATCTGCCGGTGATGATAGAGGCCCTGGAACGGGGTCTGGGGAAGGCGAAGGAGATAGCAGCCAGGAGGGTGATGATAAGCGTTAATGGGTTAAGAACAGGAAATGTGTCCTGGGGGGTGGCCGAGATGGCGGCGGTTGCAGCGGTGCGGATAGATTCGGCTAGGTGTCCCATAGGAGACCGAATCGAAGAGTATGTGATCCAAACCTCCTCAGAGGATGAAGAAACCAGGAGACGACAGGCACTGGCAGCCATGGTAGGGATGCGGGGGTTTAGAGGTGCAACGCCGGCCGGAGGAAGGACACCGGAGGCCCAGGGAAGGGCGGAAGAAGTCAGACTCGGAGCCCCTGCACCGAGCCAAGAGGAGTTTCTCTTCATGGGGGGAGACTCGCCAAGGGCCCAGCCTGCCATGATGAGAAGTCGAGGAGCCGAAGGTAAGAGTGTGACAGCGAAGACGCCACCCGACGTGGAGATAGCGACGGTAAGTCCTCGGCAGGGACCAACACCGCCATCGGGGAACCTACTGGAGACAGGCCCGGTGGAAGACTCGGAGGGAGAAGAAGAGGAAAAGTCAGATGTGGCCAGCCTGTGCTCCCTGACTGAGAAGAGGCGTGAAATCTCGACGGAATTGAAGATGGCGAGAGGCCAGGGAAAGAAAAAGCCAGTAGAGTTCGCCAATGTGAAGGTGGTAACCGCAAGGATGGCCCGAGACCTGAGTTGGGGAACCCTAAAGACCAGAGATGGCAGGGAGGCATACACCCCAGAGGTCGGCCAGCAAAGGTATGACCTTCCATGGGAGTGGGCTGAGGACCTGGAGGCGAACCTGACCCTTGGAGTAACCGCACCAGCGAGGGAGTGGGCTAACATCCTGATGACTCCCTCATCAACCACCCTGGCAGTATATAGGGAACTGACTAAGGATTTCCGGGGTGCCTACTTGGCTGTCACCCACGATGTAATGCTGCGAAGAATGAAATAGGCAGCGTTGTGGCAAGTCCGGCGGTTGGAAGCGGAGAGGCGTAGGGCTAGCGACATCTCATCGGAGGACGAGGAGAGACAGGTGAAGCCCCCGGTGAGTACTGCAAAACCCAGAGAAAGAGAAGCAGTGGTGTGCAGTGATCCTCCCCTGACAGCTTCTAAAGAAGACCATTTCAGGAAATCCAGAAGATCAACACCCTGGTAAGGGCCAAAGGAACAGATGAGAAGACAGCAGAATACCTGCAGACGATTTGGGCCCAGCTTAACAGCATCAGTGACGATGAAGAGGCAAAGAGGTTATGGTTATGCCATATCACAGGTGAGGTGGCAGAGAAAGGTGAGGCAGTGGTTGAGCTTTATAACCGGATAGTGTTGGAGGACCTGAGAGATGAAGAATCGTTCCTGGCCCAGTGTGAGGCCGACCTGACCAAAGGGGCCCAGGCCGGGCACAGGATGAAGAGGTTTGTGTGAACGGTTTGTGAAGGCTCTGAGGGTGGTGATGACAGGTCAAGGAGAGGAGGCGAAATTTGCGACCAGGCCAAGGACAGGACACATGGTGGCCACCCTGGATCAGGCCCATGAAGACATGGGATCTGGAAACCAAGTACTACGAGGAGTAGAGGAAAAAGGAGACCAGGCCCTCTGCCAAGGTTTCAGGGAAGGTGGTCGCTAAATTGACCACGCATTATCAGGAATCAAGACAGGACTATCAAGGCCGACCCCACCCCTCACATAGAACACCCACAGCTTATCAGCCCAGGCAGCCACCAACCAGGAAATCAGATGGAAAGCCAAGAAAAGGTGATTATCTGCCAGCCGAGGAGTACAGCAAGTTGACACCAGAGCAAAAGGAGGCCCTCCGGGTTGCCCGTAAGGCAGCGGGGGGGCCCCGGAAATGAGGGGCTTAAAGGCGCGGGTCACTCTGGGAAAAGCCTACTGGAAGAGGGATGAAATCTACGCTAAGGTGGACGGAATCCCATATCTGGTGGACACTGGAGCTGAGGTGTCGATGACCCGCAGGAGCCTTGAGACAGTAGGACAACTGAAGATCCAAATTGTCACCGGAACCATCGAAGAGGTGCCAATTGAAGCGTGGAAAGGAATGGTGTGGGCACAAGGCCCGAACAATCAGATTATAGTAAGAGAGTTGAAGAAGCTGGGAAAACCCAGAAAGAATGGGGGCCCTGTGAAGACACGGTTGAATCTGCTGCAGTCAAGGTCAGTTGGCATAGAACCAACCCGAGTAGAACCAACAGCCAGTGAACGGATGGTAAGAGTGACCGACCAACTAGGTGATTGTCCGCCAAGGACAGAGCAGACAACGACCCTCCTGGATCAGGCTGGAGACCGGTGATCAACGTTAAGGCCATCAACCGACACTCAACCACCAATCAGGCCGGCCTCATCCACCCACAGGGGTCTCTGGAGACTCTGCAGGTTAAGAAGTTCAAGTCTGAGAAGAAAGAAGAGTTTCAGCAGCTGAGCCTGGACGGCCGTCGACCAAAGGCCTCTGGAAGGGCTGAAGAGGGCCATTCATGCAGCTGAAAGACTGGAACCTGGGAGTCTCATGGCGAGGTTGCTAGTGGAAGTGAGGTTGCTAGCGGAGGTGAGGTTGCTGATGAAGGTGAGTGGTGAGGATGATGACGCAGTGCTGAAGGTGTGAAACGAAGGAGGGCGTATGGTGACTCTGTATTGGTGAGATAATTGAAGTGAGACGGAAGATATCGCTATCTGTGAGGCAAATGGGTTCAAAGGAGCTAAAAAATAGAACAGTACCAAATGTCAGATCCCCCAGTTTTGGTTCAGTCTCTGACTAGCAGAGTCTGTCACCGGGACCAGCTCTCCGTCTCTTCAGGTAAGAAGTTGCGGTCTAGGAGAGGTTCCTCGCTAGATTTCCTCAACTTATTTAAGCTGGTGTCGAGGAGATACGCCTAGCTCTCACTGCCTACTTCCAGACGTATACCCCGCTTCCACTCAATAACTGTCCTAAGAGGAATAGCCGGGTGGCTCGAAGTCCAGCTATCGGTCACGTCTGTTAACGGCAGCTCTCCTCTTAAGATCTGGGCTCTTGTTACAGGCTAGGAAAACTTTAGTGGCTCGGACAGCAAGCCTCAGGGATAGTTTGACAATATTATGACTAGAATAACCCATAAGAATCTATGTTACTAGTGCAGAGGCATAACCAAGGTCATTACACTTGTGAATACAGAGGTAATGTCCACAACGACGTCTTATGATAGTTTTTATATTTATTAAAGCAGATTAGCAAGGTTAAGCAGCAGCATTGATTGGTTATACAAATTCTAATTCTAAAAAGGCAAATTAAAGCTGTGGCTTACTGATCGATCCATCTGGTTGGTTCAAGGACAGGCTGGTACGCAACGTGGCGCCTTTGCGTTGTTCCAGGCCGCTTGCAGAGAGAGAGAGAGAGAGCACAAGGTCGGGCCCCCGGGAACTCTGGCTCGCCCCTCCTCCTGATTCAAATGATGAGCTCATCATCAAGCTCTGCAGAAACCTGACAATGACCCATTCCTTCGAATCAGGTGTGTTGGAAGAGGGAGACATCTAAAACATGCAAAACACCGGCCCTCCATGGATTTAGTTTGACACCTGTGCTATAAGGACTGTAAAATTCAGAACCACTAGCTACTGTAATAGCATAAAGCTAGTTAATGCTAGCCCTATGTTTAATCTCCAGCTTTCCCCACCTAAAGACGTCTTTTCCCTATATGTACCTATTTACACACGCTACACATCATTATAATTTTTAAGATATTTCCCCAGAGCATCTATTGAAAAAGTAGCTAACATTTCTTACCAGAGTGCTGGGGCCCGCGGCTTGTCCTGGCGGAGCGGATGCCATGGAAAGTGGGAAATGTCAAACTTTAAAGTGTGGCTGTTGAACTGTACAGTCTGGCATAGTTTATTGCTTTTATACTGCGATTGGTGCCAAGTACAGTCTAAAACAGCTTTTTAAACAGAAATGTGTCACTAGTGTCAGTTTTTTCCACTGCCAATCACATGAATATGGTGTATATAAAGTGTTGAATCATACTTCTACTGATAACTTCTGCAACCTACGTTTCCTGAAGGCAACATGACTGAGGAAGGTCCCCAGCCTTCTCTGTTATGCTGTCACTCATGATTCCACGCCCCTCTCAGTTGATGCCACGCCCCCTACGCCAGATCAGGGCCAAAAGTCTGAAACTGAAAAAAAGATGTGAAACTGAAAAAAAAAGATGTGAAACTGAAAAAAAAAAAGTGAAACTGAAAAAAAAAAACTGATACTGAAAAAAAAAAGATCTGAAACTGAAAAAAAAAAATTGAAACTGTAAAAAAATAAGTTCATAATCAAAACTTGAATTTTCAGGTTCAAATCTTAGTTTTTCAATTACAATTTCATTTTCAAATTAGCAAAACTTTTGAACTTGATTTGGCTCCATACAATGCCACCATCTTCTGCCAACACTCATGAAAAAAAGGAAGGGCTGAACACAAAAGCAATGTGCCTTTTGATGTGAGAAGCAAAATCACAGATGCCTGAATACAAAAGTCACGTATAAGAGGAAGCATGACCATTGTGCCTCGGTCAACGAGAGAGAGACGCAGATTCATTGATGCACTGATACTGGTGTCATGCAGTGAAGGTGCATATTGATGCTGCACACCTCTTACCTCCAACACATCTCTTCACGCATGTAGGAAGAACTACGGTGGCTGTTAAACGCTGAAAGAGCCTCTGTAGAGTTATCGGTTCGTCCATTTTGGGACAAT
Organism: Hirundichthys speculiger; assembly: GCA_018398805.1. Classification (NCBI taxonomy): domain Eukaryota; kingdom Metazoa; phylum Chordata; class Actinopteri; order Beloniformes; family Exocoetidae; genus Hirundichthys; species Hirundichthys speculiger. The sequence goes on along the minus strand of JAGFBZ010001271.1, from coordinate 108,533 downwards.
GGAAATGAAAAGTGCAACATGCTGGACTGCACGAAAAAAGGTTCCACATCTTCTGTAGATGCAAGTGATGCTTTCTAAAGCAATGAAAACACAACAATACATATCTTCATGTGATTCTCTATTCCTGAACACATTGTTATGCATACTATATGGTATTTTTCTCCGAGCGGTTCCCTTTATATGTCACAAACTGTAATTTCATACTAAGTCACAGTGTTTACATAAAAGCTCACATCTAAGTCATTTCAAGGAATGAGGAGAGTATCTTTCATAATTCAAATTCCAAATAAGTGATTATATTGAACAAATATAAACTTCAGGGATTTAATCAATGACGATACTAAATATGAAAAAAGGCCACGTGACAGAATAAGTAATCTAACAAAGTGTTACATGTAAGAAAAAAGACTTCAGAAACAAAGATGCAAAATTACATTCTTATGTCACAAAAAGAGTCTAAATAAAACAAAACAAAACTGATTACAAATTCAATAATGGATATGCCGTCTTTTTCAAAAATAACTTTAACTAAGGAACTCACTAGTTTCTGTTGAATCCTCCATGTGCTGCACTCCTCTGTGCTGACCAAGCCCCAAGGTGAAAGTGGAAACTAAAACTCCCTATTTACCAGAAGAAACGTCCAGCAGAAGCAACGTCAGGGAGGACAACCATCTGTCTCAGCCGGCTGGAGGTCTGAGAGACCAACAAACACGGACATGTCTCCAGGGATATCTGCCTATGAACAATGTAAACTGCAATACAAATATACATACAAGAAGAGTAAAGAGAATGAGCAAAAAGCCCAGTGCATCATGGGAGGTTCCCTATCACTCTAGGCTTACAGCGGCATGACTAAAGTCAAATCAGTGACTAACGCTGCTGTATTAGCCAGCATTACCAACCCTGAAAGTAAAAATGATATAGCTTTTGAAAAGACATGTATATTCTTTATTATTCTTTTCTTTTTTAATCTGGTTCTTTTGTCCTCAAATTGCCCCTTCACCTGCCTTTCTAAACCTCCTATTTGTTTGTGAGCTTTGCCTGTTTCTCGTTCCTTTCAATGGGCTTGAAATCAAAGAGTAATGTGTTTTGGGAGGGACCACGTCCACAGACGTAACTGCTTTCACCTTCATCTTCAGCTTCTGCACATTATGTCATGCACAGCGACACACAAACAAGCTGAGGACTGAGAGAGCTGCCATGGAAACGTTTACAAGTCCCATCCTGAAGAATGCCACCACCACAGACTATAGCTCTTATCTGAGAAAAGAGTAAACTTTAGACAGTCCTGTTGCAGCTTGCCACTGTCGCCTTTCAGCTACGATCCAGCGCTGTGGGGGATCATTCTCTCAGGATGGATCTTCTATATCGTCTCAGCTTTTCAGCTGTTTTGCTTGAATAATAATCCACTATTGCTTGCATCTTGACAAGGTATTATCAAAAAGAGTATGGATTCTCACACTCATACTCAAAGGCTTGCGAAGACGTTGATGATTGTTATTTGAGGAGTGACTGATTCATCGTGAAGTTCCCAGCAGGGATTCTTGAGGTCAAAATCAGCTACTATCCCTGCGACAGGTCACCGTTGCTCATAGGGTGTGGCGAACACTTCAGTCTAACAGAAGCTGTGAGAAGTTTAAAGGGGCAGAGAACATATCCTAAATCCTGAGGATGGATTAGCTGAGTTATCATGCAGTCTGAGACAAACGGCGTCTGGAAGAAAAGCCCCAGTGAAGATGAATCCTCTGCTGCTGGGCAATTCTTGGAAAACAAACAAGTTTTTTGACATAATATTACATCATGCATCACAATATATTCCCATAATATTATATCATTATGTTATAAATATCTACCACCCAACACATTAAAGAAAGTTTTAAAGAACTGGGAATTGTTTTAATTTTTTTTTTTTTTCTCAGGAGTTGCAGATTCTGGGAGCTTTATCACATGTGGGGCCCAATCTTCGGCCAGATCTGCTAAAACAGCTATTTAGGGATAGCAGGTAGCGGGAGGGGCGTTCCCCTGCATAGAACGCAATCTTCCACCTTGCTAAACCCGCTATACCACCTGCGCTAACCGCTACATTATGCATAGGAGTGCTCAGGGCGTTTCACCTGTTAAACCAATCAGTAAGTCAGCAGCCATTGCCTTTAAGAGCAGGTAACGATACCTGCAAGCCGCTACCCGCAAACCGCTATGGAGTGTCTGTCCATCCAGATCGGAGCAGCTCTTGTGCGCAGCTTGTCTGGGACTCTGCTGTAGAGCTTCCTCCTCTTCCTCCCTCCTCCTCCTCTGCACTGATATATACATAAAAATATTTTTACACAGACAATTCCTATCGGCTACCTGAAAGTCCCAGATAGTTGGTAAACACGCTCTGGTCGTCTATTGTTTAACTGGCAAGGAAGCTACCCGCAACCCGTGATCGCAAGTTACAGAGTTTGCGGAAAGGGCAAAAGACACACCCATTGACACACCTACAATGTGAGTAAGGGAGTCAGCATAATGGGTAGTAGAGCGGAAGATTGCATTAGTGGTTAGTGGAGGTTCCTTAACCCGCAATTTGCGGGTAGCGGCTAGTAGGTAGTGGCTAGCAGAAAGTGTACGATCGGGGCCGTACTGTTAAATTTGTTTAGCATTTATGACATCTGCAGCTACAACACAAGCCCCCTAATGAGTTTTTCCAGGCAGTACAATAAAATAATGAGTTAATGAAAGTCCAGATTCAGTCACAAAGCAGGAACTAAATGTGTTGAGCCCTGCACCAACTAGGACGTGTAAGTTGATATAGATATTAGCAGCTTCACAACAACACAGATTATGTGTTAATCACAAGTAAAAACTTGTTAAGCTATGTGGACACATCAATGTAAAACATGTCAAACCCAGACTGGTTTCCAATTGGTTTGCAGCCAAATCCAACAGTACGTCTTTAAAAAGGTTTGATAAGTTGATTTTGATTTGGATTCTGTTAATGACTCATAACTGGGGATGGAAATTGAAAACTGGTTCCTCTTGATAGGACATTTGTTTTAAATATTTGAATCGTGCCTTCCTGGCAGGTGTTGCTAATTTGAACCGACTGAAAATCGACAACATCATGCACATACATGGTGCTCCCTTCTATCATTATCCATTCATCCATTATCTATGCCTGCTTCTTCCTGTTCAGGGTCTCCAGGGTCTGCTGGAGCCTGTTCCAGCAGTGTTGGAGCGACAGATGGCGGTACACCCTGGACAGGTCACCAGTCCATAGTATTGATTTATTACATTTTTCTCTCACAGGAAAACATCCCTTTGAAGGGATCATCTGCTCCAGCAGCTCCAAATCATGCATAGCTTTGTGAGCCTTGGTGGTTCTCTTAGTAGGCTGTCAAATCGCTCCTAACTCTGCCTGAAGTACCTGGAATGGAGTCAAGTGGTTGACTTCCTAAAACCTGCTGCTCTGATCACAGTCGTAAAGACATGGTTGATAAGAGTGCTTTTATACTGTAGCCCAGTGGTATTTTTACCAAATCATGCCACACCACAGAAAATTCCTCTTATAAAGACCTTGATTAAGTGGATCAAATGCTCAGAAAAAAAAGGAGTATTATATTTTTCCTTTAAAGGAGTCATAGCCCAGCTGGAGAAGTGGTCTAAATTTGAATTTTAAACATTGCTGGAAACACTAGCAATAGACTGAAACACCTTTCAGGACATCATGACATTTATTTCTAGGAGTTTTACATGTTTGGGAGCATGCCTATGTTCCCTCAGCCCTATGTTCCCTCAGCCCTATGTTCCCTCAGCCCTAGTTTTCCCATGCTCAATCAGTGGCTGAGTTACCACTATTAACCTAATGGCTTAACACAGGCACTAACGTTACCAAACGGCTATGTTAAAGTACCCCACTAATAATGTCCAGAATGTTACCAAACTTCTACAGTAGTACAAATAGTGTTAGTACTCATAAAATGAGGTGTTAGAAAGTTTGTAAGTACACCAGAAATTCCAGACATTATTAGTGGGGTAAGGTCATGGTGCAAAAGACACCTAGGTTGAAATTACTCTGAATCATCTCTTAAAAAGCGACATAAAACTAAAGATGACTTGACATAGAGTTGCATTTTGAGAAAAATCTTAGAAATGAGGGAACATAGGGCTGTGGGATCATTGGGCTGTGGAAACATAGGGATGATCCCACATGTTTGACTGGCTGCAAGCTCTCAGCACGAGTGTTGCCATCTCCCAACCGAGGTTATAAATATGTTAGCATCATGCTGAACACATTATCCTTTATCTGTATGCTATATACATATTCTTTCTCCATGTGAGAATTCAAAAGACTGTTACTTTAGCTTTAGCTAAAGTAACAGTCTTTAGCATTAGCATTAGCTTTCAGGCAGCTAAAAGCTCAGCTTACTCAGCTTCCCTATATAATATGAATCAGAAGCTAATCAGAAACAGCACAGCTTGGAGTTTAAAAGGAGAATCCTAAAAATGACATAAGGTTGATAAGGTTGATCCTATCAAAGGAATACACTAATTTCAGTGAGCTGTATTGTCATCTATACATATTGATATTTTTTACGGTGTATCGATCCCTTAAGAGACCACAGCACACACTTTAATGCCCCTCTTGAAGACACGCTCACATTAGCCCACCATTCAGGGTGACTTGACCTCCTGCTGGTGGACAGAGTCAACAATGAAATCTCATCTGACCCCAGCTTTTCTTCTCTCACCTCTGAGCTTTAATGGCTCACACCTTCAGTGAAGTTGTTTGATCACCTGACAGTCCGCTGACAGGCTGAATCCCACACTCCACCTCTGCACATACCAACCGAGAAGTCAAGCCTACAAGCACTTATCTTCTTTACGTGAGTAAACTGCAGGAAGAGCCAATCGTCATTCACCATTATTCACCACTAAAGCTTGTGCGGAGGAATTCCTTATGATTCAGTAATCTGGGATTTTGCGTCACTTTCTGACGGACAGTGGCCTGAATCACAGGTTTCATGTCAAGATGCAATTAAATGCAGCCTTTTTTTTTCTGTGGTCTGTTTAAAAGAGGCAGGAAATGCATCAATCTGGTACGTGGTTTTGTGGAAAATGTGACATCAGTGTCAGCAGACGTATAAGCATCTTCTTGTCGTAATTACACATCATCATTCAAAAAACTTGGAGGGCAGCTGAGGTGGAGGACTTCGGTGTAAATATTTAAAAGTCTATTGGTCAAATCTTGCAAATCTTTCAGAGCAAAATTAATCACAGACTAACAACCAGATTTCCACACAAAATTTGCACATCTCAGTTCTGAAATCTCAAACACATTTACGTGTCAATGTAAATGCTTTCATTTCATTAAAAATGGAATGGAATTTTGAAAGCATTTGTAAAGTCCTTAACAACTGAAAATGTCAGTCTTCTGATTTGTGTAAACAGTTTATTTTACACATTCACAAACCTTCCATCCATCACTTTCCTATATTCACCTCATCCTGGTACCAGGGACAAGCTGGAGCCAATCCCAGCTGTACATTCACAAATCTTAATGTACAGATTTCCACTCACATTTGCAGCTTACTTTGAGTTGCCAAAGGTAAAATTTATTTGAAAATGGTTTTTCTTCCTCAATAAATACTATAAAGAATCCTACATATTAACTTGCACATAATATTCTTAATATTCCTCGCTTGACATTTTGTTCCAAAGATGAGGAAGGGAACTTTATGATGCTGTTAGAGGTCAAAGATTGCCTTTGCAACCAGTGAAACCAGCAGTGCATGCTACTGTACATGCATGCGTGTGCAAAAGGAGCTGGGCGAATAGATATTAAATGTAATGTCTGAGTGTCACAAACCAGTGCAACGTACCCTTTACGGTCAATTTCCAACTAGATTAACGTTCAGAAGCAATTGATTTAACAACAGCGCAAGCCTTTTCGAAAACACAACGCGTAACTGAACAGCAAGGAAATCAGCAAAAGTAAACAGTGAATTGAAAGTAAGTGGAAAAGAGGGAAGTGGAGAGAGTAACTGTCCCAAACTGTTTTTTAGCTCAGGTCTCATAATTCTCATAAAATCCTCTGACTTCCTCCTGCAGCCAAGAGGCACCGTGGGCGCATTTCAGCGACACCAAGGTTATCTGGCGGCCTGCTTATAAGCAGACAAACAGGTGGAAAGGTTTTAGTCTCTGCCTTATCGCTTTCTGATGTTCATAAAAGGTAGTAAACCATAATGGCTTGAGCATTATCAGACATGCACCTTTGATTGGAGCAGCTGCACTTGCTGCCGCCGCCTCCGCTCTCACGCTGACCTCAGCTTCGGGGAACTGAATTGTGGTCACCGACGGACACCTGCTCGCCTGTCACCTGCTCTACATCAGCATTTGTGAATGTGTGAGCTTTTTAGTGTGGGATGTGGGTGTGTACTGGTGGGAGGAGTCGTGTCAGGTTGGGGATAAGATGTTTGAGTCGGTGTGAAGGTATGCTGGAATATTAATCGTCATTTTTATGCGTGTTCAAGGATGTTTGAGGGTGTGGCCTCTGGAACTGATTTGAGGTAAAATAGTTGTGGTTAGTTGACAGGAATCCTGCTGAATGCTCATATTCACTGGAAAAACCGCAAAGACTCACACCTTTACAGCATTCTGAGATGATAAGCCTGTATGTAGACTGTACATGTCAGCCTTTTGGGCTCAGTTCTGAAACACTTAAAACAGTTCCAATGATAAGGTCATACAGTCTGAGTTTGTTAATCTAATGCTGTGAACAGCTCCTGAGAAGCCATCAGAGGCAGCAAACCTGTGCCTGTCCGTAGTTTGTCAAATTCAGGTACTGCTGTGGCGAAGATAAAGCAAATTAATTACTTATTGGTTAATTTTATGTTCACCTACAGTAATGACTTCAAACACCTGAAGGAAACTCATGTATGCCACCCATGAGAGACTTCTAGAACTCAGTATTCAGTTCAATTCAATTCAATTCAATTCAATTTTATTTATATAGCGTCTGTTACAATGACAATTGTCTCTAGGCGCTTTACAGAGACCCAGAGCATGACCCCCGAGCAAATATCATCAACTAAGATTATATAATTAAATCCAATCAATGATAATGGCAGGTAAAAAAACTCCCACGTAGGGAGAAAAAAAAAACCTTTATACCAAACAGTGGCAAGGAAAAACTCCACTTTAAGAGGAAGAAACCTTGAGCAGGACCTGGCTCATATGGGGGGACCTTCCTGCCGAAGGCCAGCCGGGTAGAGAAAGAAAAAGAGGGGAGACAGGACAGAGAGAGGATGTAGGACAGAGAGAGGAGAGCACAGAAAAAGTAAAAAATAATAATCAGTTCCCATTAGCGATGGCTACATCAACTGTTTGAAAGAAGTTGAATGAAACAGTTTATTTAATTCAAATCAGCGAAAAAATTAGTTTGGATTTGGTCACCGACTTACTAACTCCCAGAGTTTACTGAACGTGAACATACTTGTAGCTGCTCTGCCATTGGCTATCAGCTAGCATCTTCCTGGCATCCCTTTGACATTTTAGGAAAATTTCATGAAGTTTTGGAATTCGTTGAAAAGAATCACCCAGAAAAAGTGTTCAGTCGGGCTATCGCTCAATATGATGTTGTTTGCTTTGCATATTTTTGAAGGATTGTTAAAAGTCGACGAAAGCAAACGTCCTTGGATCGGTTCTTAACAAAACATCAGGCAAAAACCACTGCTGAGAGAGAACATGAACCAAAGAAGGCAAAAGGTGACGACGATAGCAGTTAAAAGGTAAATGAACATAATTTTTATTCTTTACTTTATTCTTTGTTTTTTATTATGTACAACTCACATGTTATGCTTATTGTACAGTAATCTCATAGTGACATGTATTTGTCACATGTTTTGATGCATTTTTATGATTTATAAAAAAATTATTTCCAAATTTTGGGGGGCTTGGAACGGATTAGGGCATTTACATGGAAAACGCATCTCTACTTATGGAATTTTCAGGTTACGAGACTACTTTCAGAACCAATTAATTTCATAAATAGAGGTACCACTGCACATATATATACATACATACACACATGCATATACAAACACACACACGCATATGATTATATATATATATATATATATATGTGTGTGTGTGTGCATGTATATGTACTAGGGCTGTCAAAGTTAATGCGTTAACGCTTGATTAACGCAAAATAATTTTAACGCAACTAATTTTTTAGCCGGCCGTTCATCTACAACAGTAGAAGGGAGAGTAGGTGTTGCCTCCAGGCTTCATGAGCTTCGGGCTCCTCCGTAGTTTGTCAAAACAGGAAGCCATGCACAGATGTCGACGTCCATGCCGCAGACAGACAGACGTAAACAAGCCTCCGTGAGCAATAGCTGGGATAAAATGGATACAAAAGATACTATTTTGAATGGTAAGTTCAGCTTCAAAACCTTGCCTGACGGCTCACTCCAAAAGACTAATGTTGTTTGTGTTTACTGTCGATGTGAATTTAGTTACCACCGGAGTCCGACTACTGAAATATCACTTGTCGGCTAATCAGAGCGCTGATGCAGAACGCCCCCCCCCTGTTTGAAGCAAACCGCGAAAATATTTTGTATGAAGAACATAAGAGAAAATATTGAGTATATATATATAATATATAATGGATTTGGCATTGTAGCAATAAATAAACATGCATTTGTTTTGCATAAGGCTAGCATTTGTGTACTCTCATATTAGGCAAGGCAACTTTATTTGTATAGCACAATTCGTGGCAATTCAAAGTGCTTTACAGATGCATAAAGTCACAAGAAGGCAAATAGAATCATTCCATACAAGCATAAAAATAATCAATATTAAATAAAAATAATTAATAAAAAAAATTAATTAATTTAATTAAAAATGAAGAGTGCAGATAAAATCCTTCCAGTCATCATCTTCACATCTAAACAGAACTGTTTTCAGCCTGGATCTGAACATTGTCAGAGTTCAGGTCTGTCTCACATCTTCTGGAAGACTGGTCCACATTTTAGGAGCATAAAACTGAAATGCAGCTTCACCTTGTTTAGTCCTCACTCTGGACACCAGCAGGAGACCACTACCTGAGGTTCTCAGAGTCCAGGTTGGTTCATATGGATCTAACATGTCAGAGATGGACTTTGGAGCCATGAAGAGACTTGAACACAAGTAGACCTGTTTTAAAGTCTATTCTCTGAGTGACAGGAAGCCAGAGACCTCAGGACTGGACTAATATGGTCATATTTCCTGGTCTAGTCAGGACTCGTATTAATAAGAGTAATACAACTTGAAAAAGATCTGTATAAGGTAGATTTAGAACAGATAAAAATATGTGATTAGTTTGAGATTAATCATGATTAACTATTGACAGTCATGCGATTAATCTGATTAATTATTTTGAAAAATTGACAGCCCTAATTATTATTAATAAATGTGTTTATGAATGTGGATTGCAGCATCAACTTTGTTGTCACTGTACCACTTCTGAAGGTACATGAACTGCAAGGCATCTAATCTGTCTGCAAAGGCCTTTTAAATGTGGGACATGACTCTCATCCCAAAACACTAAACTGAGGTGAGAGCATTGGAGTGATAGTCACTGAAGGAGTGTTTTTTTTATTGGCAAAGCTATGATGGTGGTGGCCTTGAAGCAGGTGTGCACAAGTGACAGGAAGGGAGGGGCTAATAGCAAATGTCTGTAAAGACCTGCGCCACTTCTGAAGAGCAGACCCTTTAAATCCAAGCATCCAAGGAAGTTCTCAGGGCCTGCCGTTCCACCTCGGATAAATACAAGACCATAACCAGAGCAGTGGGAGCATTTAGAAGACATCTCAGAGCCTTTTTATGGATTGATTATGTATGTATATGTATCAATAATATGTTCATTTGAAATAGGCAAAGCAGAAGGTATTTCTGAATCTCTGAATTTATGTTTCCCCAATTTGTCATAGATAATATGCACTTTTTCTTTTGCAACTGCTTACCTCTCTTTTTATACTACTACTTAGTGCACTAAAAGTAAAGAATAAAATGGACTTTAACAGTGTTTTTTGTTATATTTTTGTGTGTTTTAATTTCTTTATATGTATTTTATGCTATGATGTAATAGTAACGGGCAAGGAAACAAAGGTAAGTCTACAGTACTCTGAGTTTATTGAAGCGTTGTGCTTGGTAACTAACAGTTTACTTGAAGTATTATGCTATTCAGCACTGAAATTGTTTGGAACTTGTTCTGAGGCTGGTGCTGAGAAGCACCAGCCTCTGGTGGCGGCGAGACCTCTGGTGGCGGCGAGGCCTCTGGTGGCGGAGAGGCCTCTGGTGGCGAGGCCTCTGGTGGCGGCGAGGCCTCTGGTGGCGGCGAGGCCTCTGGTGGCGGAGAGGCCTCTGGTGGTGGCGAGACCTCTGGTGGTGAGGAAGCAGTGGAAACGGTGAGGCATCATCTTACACAGGACAGTACATTACTGGACAGATCAATACAGAACAAATTTGCCAGTTACTGGAGTTGTGCCCTAACACCACATACTTCCAGTTTAACTGCAATTTTTACAGACAGAAACATGGCTGTGCTATGGGGTCACCAGTATCCCCCATTGTGGCAAACCTATATATGGAAAGAGTAGAACAAAAGGCACTGAGCTCGTACAAGGGTACATCGCCAAGCCACTGGTTCAGATATGTGGATGACACATGGGTGAAAATCAAATCCCAGGAACTAGAGGCTTTTACTGAGCACATCAACTCAGTGGACAAGAACATCAAGTTCACTAGAGAAGATTTAATAACAACCACCTTCCTTTCTTAGACTGTGATGTACACCTGGATGAGAACAGGAGCCTCCACATTGGGGAATACAAAAAACCCCCACACAGACCAGTATCTTCTGTTTGACTCTCATCACCCTCTGGAGCACAAACTGGGAGTTATCAGAACCCTACAGCACAGGGCTGATAAGGTTCCTACCACTACGCAGGCAAAGGAACAGGAACACAAACATGTGAGGAGGGCATTGGAAACTTGCGGCTATCCTAGCTGGACGTTCAACAGAACAAAACGATCCAACAAGAACAATATCTCAGAGAGGGCTGAGGAAGGTAACAAGCGCAGGAACATTCATACAGTCATACCCTACGTGTCCGGGGTGTCTGAAAAACTCAGGAGAATTTTCAATCAACACCAAATTCCTGTGTGTTTCAAACAGGGCCGTTGCAAGGGGGTGCGGGGCCCGGGGCAGACTTGAGATGCGAGGCCCTTTTCAATATAACCTATTTTCACGTGCGCATGCAGACAGCCTCGCAGCTCTCCGTCGGAGCGAGGACAAATTGCAACCTGTTTGTAGTCTTAGAAGCAACATCAGATAATAATAATCATAGTAATAATAATAATAAACAATGGAAAGTAAGAAACACCAATTAGCAGACAGACTCAATATACATCTTTGGCCATCAGCCGTGTAATAACAGCAATTCATAAATACAATAACAAGAGCATAAATGATGTCAAACTATTTAACATTAAAATAAACTTACAGTAAAACTTTCCACATAACACATTGCACAGTACTTCGATTTTAAAGAAATGCAACTTTTCTCGATTTCTTCGCTGCAAACTCTGCGATTAAATCGTTATAATCCAACTTGCTGGCAACCTTGTTTTCAATTGACAGAAGAGCGAGCCCGCACAGTCAGTCCTGTGACATTGAGGTGCGCAAATAGTTTTTGATAAGTTTTAATTTTGAGAAGCTCCGTTCTCCTGATGCCACTGTTACTGGAATGGTCAGTAGGAGCCTGAGCGCAATTTCGCAGTTTGGAAAGGTTCCTTCGATTCCTTTAAGGAAATTAAGTGTTTTGAGGGCAGTATCTGTTCCCTTTGGAACTATATCTCACAGTACTTTTATTTCCTGGAAAAGGTCCGGTGCATGTATGTCTCGGGATTCTGGTGTGTTATGAGCATCGGCCAGTTTTGCGCACTGTCTTTGCAGTTCTCCCTCGTCAATGTCACAAAGTTTTTGGATATCAAACAGAAACCCAAACATCTCCCCAAACCTTTGCATTTCTGTAAAACGTGTTCTTAGCGCAGAGAGGGCCTGGTCCACTACAACTAAGAAATAGTCTGTCACAAATGCTTCCTCTGCGTTAGGAGAGTACTCATTACCATTTTCATCCCGTTTGCGATTAATTCGTCGAGCTGTCTTCAGTTCAGGATCAATGTCCATCTTTAAAGCCATCTCTGTTGCAGATATTTTTGCTGACACAAATCCATTTTCTCTGTATTTTTGCATGTGGACCATTAGTCCTTTTAGCTGTGACAAGGCCACGTCTAACTGCATGTCACTCGACTGAAGAGTTTTACTGACAGTGTTTATGGCGAACAGAATATCGTACCATATCACCACAGACAAAATGAATTCGAACGTTTGTATTTCGTTAGCCAGTGACATGGCTTCACTTTTAATTTTGGCGTCATTGCTTTCAGTCGAAACGTCAAGCAAAGCATTGATTTCACTTGTTTCGTAGCGTATTGCTTTTATACTTTCCACACGACATTCCCAGCGTGTTTCAGACAAAGGCTTTAGAGTGAGATATGGCACTTTTGCTTTAAGTATCTCCCAGCGTTTGGTGGAACCTGCGAAGATAGTATATAGCCTCTGCGCAATTCCAAACAAGGACCTAGCTTTTGGACAACACTTGGCCATGTCATCGAAAGTCAAATTAAGGGTATGACAACCGCAAGGCATGAAGTAAGCTTGAGAGTTGAGGCGCAATACATGAGCTTGAACCCCCTCACGTTTCCCTTTCATGTTTGCCCCGTTATCATACCCTTGGCCACGACAGTCGTTAATGTCAAGGCCAAGCTCATGAAGTGCAGCCAAAAGAACATCAAACAGGCCCTTCCTCGTTTGATCATTCACTTGAAGAAATTCAATAAAATGTTCTTCAACGCTTACATCTAACGATGTCATGTTCACAAAACGGAGGACTAGTGACATCTGTTCTTGATGGTTCATATCTGGCGTACAATCAAGAATAACAGAAAAATATTTGGCCTTCTTTGCATCATTCAGAATTGAATTTTTGACGTTTGTGGCCATCTGAGAAATTAATACGTTTTGAGTCTGAGGTCCTAAATAATGCGCTCGCGTTTGGTTGTCTTTGATTCGCCGAACATGCTCGCTCATCGGTGCGTCAAATTTGGAGATCATTTCAATCAACTTCAAGAAGTGACCATTATTGTCTTCGTGTAGTTTAGAAGTTGTTCCCCGAAAAGCCAAATTGCCTTCTGCTAAGAACTGCACAGCAGCAATGATGCATGTTAAAACGCCTTGCCAATGTGCCCTTTCCCTCGATATTTGCTGTTGAAGTGACTGATCTACGCATTTATCTGAATCAAGTTTGCGTTTCGCCTAAATCCACTTTGTGGCACTTGTTATGTGATCACGGGAGGTTTCGTGCTGTTTCAGCTTATCAGACATATGTTTCCAATTGCTAATTCCCCCAGTGGCAAAATTTGAACTACTTGAATGAAAAAGTTTACAACAAAAACAAAACACTGAGTCTTTTCTCTTAGAATACACAAGCCAGTCTCTGTTAGTTTTTTCACCATTGGGTAATTTACAGATATAGAAGTCCTCAGAAAAGTGTCTTTTGTCCGGGGCCCGGGGGAAATCGCAGTTGCGCACCTGGACTGGTCCTTTTTGGACAAGTAAGTCCAAAGTCTGTCCAGTAAGTTGTTCAGGCCAAGTGCCTGGATCGCTCAAATCTCCTCCCTGTCCTGAGACGTGCTGAGGTTCTTCACTTGCAGCAGTGGTCGTTAACTCGTCTTCAGTAGTAGCACTACTTGCTTGGTAGCCTGTCAAGAGAGGTACGGACCAACTTTAGTAGGTTGCACACAAAGACTCAATTTGACAATGGCACCAGTGTTTCCGCTAGAAAAAATTGGCACCGGACAATGTGACCGGCAGGTTTTCAATTTACCGGACAAATGTATGAAATTCTGGTCACATAGGCTATATGAATTTATTGAGGTTAAAAATAAATCATATGCAATAGTACGATATCAATGCAAGTCATTTAATAGTATTTTTATTGAAAAACAGGCTATTTCAGATAAAATACGTCCCGTCAATTGACTCACGAGCATAACTTCAAAAAATAAATAAATATTGCAGAAGCTTGCGCTCTTCTGACACATTAATGAACATAAAAAGATGAAGGCCTATATACTCTAAGATAAAACAATTTGCAAACAAATAAAAAACACATCTGGAGTGGCAAATAACATTTTAATAACGTGGCCATGCTGCCAACTTGAATAAAATAATGTCCGTTCGCTATATGCGTTTGAAATAAAACGGAATAAAAACTGAAAACAAACAGGGGAAATCCCTTCACCTAGTTCTGGTGTATGACAGTTTACTTTTCACGCATTTTCGCAGCACTGAAGTGAGCAGCTGCTGAATCAAAATCAAAAGTGTCTCTCCACAACTTGCAATGCGCATCAGTCTTTGACTTTGTCCTCCCCCAGGCGACTCCACTGGGCTGTTTTAATTCGGTTCTGCAGAGAGAAACCTCTCTGCTGGCACACTGGAGACAGGGATCACGCAGGCTATCTGGGCCAGTTGAACCCACTCGGGGTAGATTTCACTGAAATCCCTGATGAGAACTCCACAGTCCGTTGAGAAGTTCAAGCCTCCATAACCGCGGAGCGCTGTCATTACAGAGACGGCATCTCTGCGCGCACCTGTGGCATCAATGAGTGGGGCTGTGGCTGGAGCCAACTCGTCCTCACACACTACTCATTCGTAAAAAAAAGTATATGTTTTTTCATAAAATGATGTGGAAATTACCCATTCTATTACAACTGAAATTGTGCTTGGGAGGAGTATTTTCACCGGACATTTTGACCGGAGAGATTATAAAATACCAGACTTCGGCATATTTTACCGGACAAAGTCCGGCCATTACCAGACAATGGAAACCCTGAATGGCACCAATCAACGATCATTAAAAAAAAAATATATGCTACTGTATTGTAAGTTGTTCAGGCTAAGTACCTGGATCGCTCAAATCTCCTCTCTGTCCTGAGACGTGCTGAGGTAATGGACTCGCATCAGTGGTCGTTAACGCGCCTTCGGTAGTGCTAGCACTACTTGCTTGGTAGCCTGTCAAGAGAGGTACGGACCGACTTTAGTAGGTTGCACACAAAGACTCAATTTGTGTCTAACCTTGAATATGTATTGTATTGTGTCTAACCTTGAATATCCTCCTCCGTTTCGATACATCCCTCAAATGGCAATGTTGTTGGCTCAAAATCATCACTGTCATGATCAGTGCTAATTACATTAGCATTGATGTCTGTGGTCTCCTTGGCAACGTCATTTCCACAATCTGTCTGCTGTTGCTCAGCCACATCACGAGAGTGACTCACAAATCTATCCAGAGACCCATGAAGTGTCTTGTTGAACTCCTCTTTCTTTTTCAGTTTCTTACGTTTCTCAGCGCCTGACTGAAATTTTCGACCGCAGTCTCGCCTGCGGCTGGCTGCCGACATTATCCCCTCAGTCTGGTGTTGGCGCCTGCTCCAAGAGAACCGACACATTGCCTACGTACCTACGTCATTATGCAACGTTTGAGGAACTATACTTTATTAAAGAATATTTATATACTTTATTTCGTGTAAAACAACCTTTATGTATACTGAAATGAAATTGAAGGTTTTATTTTAAAGACATTAATGTCTTAGCCTTCTAATGACCACATGAAATTATTAGATAAACAAAACTCATTGGTCAAGTGTGAGGCCCGTCATACGTACGTCACAGCACGGGGCCCTGGGCGACCGCGGGGCCCTGGGCGACCCCCCCCCCCCCCCCCCCCCCCCCCCCCCTTTGCAACGGGTCTGGTTTTGGTATATTTGGTATATGCTGTCCAATGCAGTGAGGAATGCAAAGACTCATACATTGGGGAAACCAAACATCATTGGCATAGCCAGAAGCTAACAGTCATAAATTTAGTTACTTATTGCTAACCAATGTCTTGACTTCTGAGCTGTCTTATCCATAGCCTCATCATAGCTATGCTGCTATAGGTCTACGCTGCAGGGGGACACAAACATGATCTGCTGGGGGGTGTCCTCACCCCTGTTCCCTCCTTTCCATTTCTTTCTTCACCTGTATCCATGGTTAATTAGGACCATCACATAAATGCAACTGCACTTGATTGTTCCTGTGTTTTTGTGCTGTCCTGCACACTCCTTCCCCTCTTTTCTGTTTACTGTCTATGTTTGAAGGCCAGAGTTTCCAGAGCTACATACTGACCTTCAGTTCCACCCTCCGACCACTTCAATATTGCTGCCTACATCTGTTTATATAGTCATCTTTGTAGCAGTCATAGTATAAGTACATAGAATTCTCAGTTATCGCGTTAACGCATTAATTTATTAACTCCCACAATTATTTTATCGCTCGTAAACTCATGTTGCTCACATGCTTTTGTTTTGAAAATTCTGTTACTGGCTGCTGCGGAACCAGAAAAGAATTGGCAGGTAAGCTAAAAACGGACATGGAGAACGGTAAAAATCAGTGTACTTTACAGTTCAGGTAGCAATATTAACAATTCTGTCTGAAAAAAAAAAAATCTGGACTGCAACAAAACTTTCGCGTCATTCCTCCATGTTCCATCAGATCTGCTCCATGTGTTCACTGTCCTGCTGTTCTCTTACTGGTTACTTTAGTGTGGCTCCATCTAGTGGCACCGATGTGTAACGACAACATGTGTTTTATTGATAATAAAACAAATTCAGTCCTGTAGTCCGTTTTTTCATTTCGTATTTTTGATACAAGTCTGAAATTAATATAAAAAAAAACAGGCTTTTTTTTGTGTTAGATTAAAACGAAAAACGTCATAAAACACTAGCGGCCTTTATTTGATAGTAGAGAGACAGGAAGGGGGGCAGAGAGAATGAGGAAGACACGCAGCAAAGGGTCGACGAGCTGGGAGTGGAGCTCCTGACCAGCTGCACGAGGACTGTGTATATGGGCCGCCTGCCATAACCACTGCTCTACCGGGACGGCCCTTTATTTTTTTATTTTTCATTGACAATTGAAAATGGAAAGAATGAATGATACACGGATTAGTAAAGTTACAGAACTTTAACATGGACATTTTCATTTTAAAGTTCTGCCAGACGGAGGATTCAACAGAAACAATGTTATTTGTAACAACTGCCAAGTTAAACTCCCCGTTAAAAGTTTCTGCTGTTACTTTAGAAATTTCCTGTTTTAATGTTCTGATTGTGCTGAGACACAATCATTTTGTTGGATTTTTGTTTGTAGACTTTTTTTTTATTTTCTATAAAAACAGGACACATTAATGCCCTGGCAGTGGCAATAAGCTTTATTTTGTTTTACTTTTTTTTTTTTTTTTAGATGAGATTTATACTAAATATGTATTACTGACAAGTGCTGATGTTAAAAGTGTTTGAACAACAAATGTTATGGTACTAAGTGACCTTTACATTACTTTTGAATACATTCTTTGATTTTGCGTATTCAATGCGATTAATCGTGATTAATCAGGGAAATAATGCAATTAATCGCGATTAAAAATTTTAATAGTTGCCTAGCCCTACTGTTAATATATTTTGTCCTGGGCCGCCCCGGTAGCGCAGTGGCTAGGGCGGGTGGCCCATACACAGAGGCTATAGTCCTCGTGCGACTGGTCGCGAATTTGACTCCCGGCTTGTTGGCCCTTTGCCGCGTGTCTTCCCCGTTCTCTCTGCTTCCCTTCCTGTCTCTCTCCACTATCAATAAAGGCCATTAGTGCCAATATATATATATATATATATATATATATTTATTTTTTTTTTTTTTTTTTTTTTTTTTGTCCTATATAATATTGCCCATATGTTTGTGCCTCTCCTCTCTTTGTTCTATCTCCTTCCTCTTTTCTTCCTTTACCCAGCTGGCCTTCAGCAGGAAGGTCCTCCCTTATGATCCAGGTCATTGTCAAGGTTTCTTCTTCGTAAAGGGGAACTTTTCCTTGCCCCTAATTGTTGCCTCCCTGAAAGAAAGTTCCTGGGTTTATTCCCAGCAGGGGCCTTTCTGTGTGGAATTTGCATGTTTTCCTTCTGCTTGAGTTTTCTCCTGGTACTCCATCTTCCACCCACAGTTCAAACACGTGTGTCAGGTGATTTACGATTCTAAAGTTGGCCGTGGGAGGGAGTGTGTGTGGTTATTCTTCTACATGTGGCCCTGTGATGAACTGGTAACCTGTCCAAGGTGTATGTCTGCCTTTTGCCCATAGACAGCTGGCATAGGCTCCAGCAGATCCCCGTGACCCTGTACAGCAGGAGTGTCCAAAGTCGGTCATGGAGGGCCGCTATCCTGCAGATTTAGATGTTTCCCTCCTTCTACACAGCCTGATACAAGTGACTGTGTCATTAACAGACATGTGCTGACCTTGATGACAAGATGATGATGGTCATTAATTAGGATCAGGTGTGTTAAAATAGGGAAACATGCAAAACCTGCAGGACACTGGCCCTCAAGGACCAACTTTGGACGCCCCTGCTGTACAGGAATAAACGGGTACAGATGATGGATGGATGGACTCCTGCCTGCAAACCACTGAATTACTGAGATGTGGATTTGTGCTGGATTAAAATTAGTTGATGACCTCTGTGTTTGCTGAAAGAGGGTAAGTAATTTGCAGTTAACTTTGCATGGTGCGTTCACACTGGATCGGTATCACAGAAGTTTTCTGTTGTCCTCTAAGTCTGTCTCAGTCACTCACTCATTCAGTTACTCACAGTTCAACCAATTTGGCTTTTCACAGTTTAAACAAATCAGGTCCACGATGTTAAAAACATGCTGCAAGCTGGCTGTAAAACTCAATATGAAACATGTCCATTTGCAGTGACCCACAGTGAGTGAAAAAGTTGCTTTGCAACAATCCAAAAGACCTGGGACCTGTACATGAAAGAAAAGAGATTTACCCATGTCCATAATATAGTCATCCACTTAATTTTATTCACACGCAACCTTTGTTTCCACCAGAAATTTTACAGTCGTATCTTAGCAAACTCCAAATATGGAAAAAATCTTATTTATCCTAGTCTTGTTTTTTCTTTCTTTTTTTTTCTTTTTCAGACAAATAACAATGCTTTACAGCAGTGGCTCCCAACCTTTTGTGCACCACGGGCCAGTTTCATGTGACGCAATATTTTGACGGTCCAGTCTGTAAATGTGTCGCAGATAAATACAATAAAATAAAATGATCCGAACGGCATGAAATCTGCGGTATTTTCTAAATATAAATGTAAATCCACTGTGTATTCATGTGCAACTTTATTAGAAGCGTCATCGTAACAACATAACATCCGTAACATCCTTTCCGCGTGTGGCAAGGTGGAACTACAGAGGGCCCGGGCGGGATTTGATCCCCAGACTCCCAGGTGAGAGTCATGTGTGCTTACCAGTCAGCCAAGGGATATCCCATTGGCCAAGTAGCCAGGACACGTGATCAATCGGAGGTATAGTGACAGGACCCCCACACTGTCACACGCGCAAAGACACTTTCCGAAGACATTTGTTTAAACAGGTTTAAACGTATCACGTGACCGAGACACGGGTCTGGAAGTCTTGTCATGTCTCAAGGTAAGTCATAGACGGATGTAATGGAGAGAATCAGGTCATTTAAAAAAAAATAAAACATCATTTAGACTCAGATAATAAATCAAATGGTAATAATGGAAGTGATTTATTTTTTCTCTGCGACCCGATACCAAATGACCCACGGACCATTACTGGGCCTGGGACCAGGGGTTGGAGACCACTGCCTTACAGGACAGGGAATAGACTCTATGGTCAATGTATTTATTAGTACAACTATTTAGGGATGTCCCGATCACGTTTTTTGGGTCCCGATCCGATTTCCGATCTTTAATTTTGATGATCGGCCGATTTCCGATTTTTTCCGATCCGATTTCACTTTTTTTGAGTGGGCAAACAGAGTTTAATTTCCTATGCATTTTATTTCCTGTGTACATTAATAAATAGGCCTGCATCCAAGCTGAGATTAATAGCTTTTATCATCTCATAAAATAAACAATAACTTATTTAAACACTCTTCTTTCTTTCTTATTTGTTTGGGAGAATTATTATAAAACACATTTAGTTAGAGAACAGTGACTGTTCAACAGTCTCAGTACTAAAGAACAAAGCACTTCCATTTAAATAGCAGCAGGTGAACTTGGCTAGCAGTTTAAGGCAATGAAAACACTAGCAGAAGTCTTTGCAATCAATGAAATCACATCAGAATAACAATAACATAAAATATTAACTTAACTTCTTTCAAGACCCGCTGCACATGTCGCGCACCTTTGTGTCCTTTGTCGTTCATGTAATGACGGAAACGAGGCTCGAGGTAATTAATGAGCCGGTTAAATGCCTTGTAAATGTGCTGGTCGTCCTCAGTAATACATTCCGCGATTAGCTCGGTGATTTTTCTGTATTTCTCCGAGTCTTTCGGGAGTTTGTCTTCCTTTTAAAAGTTTCACAGAGCGTTTGCTGCCGAAGCTGGTGCCGACGGCAGAACAGTGACCGCAGCCGACGCTGCGGTGATCGGTGCTGCGTGCTTTTTTAAGTGTCTGATTAAATTGGTGGTGTTGTAAACTCTCTTTTTACTTACTCCTCATGATATATCAGCCTTCCACACGTTGCAAGTCGCAGTCGAAGCGTCGGTCTTTGTAATTTTATAGCGCTGCCACACTGCTGATATTTTTGCTAAAGTTTATCCTGACGCCGCCGGTCGTAAAACTTTTAAGGTGGATACAAGACAGCGCTGCTGGGAAACCTCATTTCAGTGCAAATTATTAAATGTATATAGTTTAAAAAATATTTTTGTTTGTGTAATATGATTACTTTATTCATTTGTGTTAATCAGGATCACTTTTTGAGGAAAAAAATAATGAAAAAAAGATCGGCGTGTTATAATGAAGTTGATCGGCCGATCCGATCCACCTTAAATTTTTAAGATCGAAGGCCGATCCGATCAGGGGATCGGGATCGGGACATCCCTACAACTATTCCCTGTCTCCCATTCTCATTTAAAATGTTGTAAAAAATAAGGGGGAATTTCTTGTCAGAAATTTTCTCTCATGTGGTAATTTTCTAAAAAATAAATATATTTTTAAAAAATCCCTTTTTCTGGGCTGGAGGACATATATTTGCATGCCCGCCTCTAAAATAAAAATAAAAAAACAACACTGTTAACCAGGGGCTGCCCAGCTCTGAATCCAGTCAGGCTTACCAGACACGCCCCTTTGTGTCGGGTAACAAAACCAGATCAGGGTAGGATTATCCAGCCTTCCCATCTTTATTTCCACCTATGAACTCTATCCTCAACTCAAAATCACGCTCCTGCTGCTAATACTGTAGTAGCTAATACTGCTCTACTAGTATGCTGAACAATGTTTTATGTTTTAAAAGGGAAATCTGCCGTCTTCTTGGTGTTACCTTTTAGTTCCATCCATCCATCCATTAACTCCCGCTTGGTCCGGAATCGGGTCGCGGGGGCAGCAGCTTCAGCTGAAAGGCCCAGACCTCCCTCCCCTCGGCCGCTTCCACCAGCTCCTCTGGGAGAATCCCAAGGCGCTCCCAGGCCAGCCGAGAGATATAATCTCTCCAGCGGGTCCTGGGTCTTCCCCGTGGTCTTCTCCCAGTTGGACATGCCCGAAACACCTCTCCAGGGAGGCGCCCGGGGGGCATCCTAACCAGATGCCCGAACCACCTCAACTGGCTCCTCTCGATGTGAAGGAGCAGCGGCTCTACTCTGAGTCTCTCCCGAATGACTGAACTTCTCACCCTATCTCTAAGGGAGAGTCCAGCCACCCTGCGGAGAAAACTCATTTCCGCCGCTTGTATCCGCGATCTCATTCTTTCGGTCACTACCCACAGTTCATGACCATAGGTGAGGGTTGGAACAAAGATCGACCGGTAAACAGAGAGCCTTGCCTTTTGGCTCAGCTCTCTCTTCACCACAACGGACCGGTACAAAGTCCACACCACAGCAGACGCTGCACCAATCCGTCTGTCGATCTCCCGCTCCTTTCTCCCATCACTCGTGAACAAGACCCCGAGATACTTAAACTCCTCCACTTGAGGCAGAACCTCACTCCCGACCCGGAGGAGGCAATCTACCCTTTTCCGACTGAAGACCATGGTCTCAGATTTGGAGGTGCTGATTCTCATCCCTGCCGCTTCACACTCGGCTGCGAACCGCTCCAGCGAGAGCTGCAGATCCCCACTCGATGGCGCCAACAGGACCACGTCATCTGCAAACAGCAGAGACGAGATCCCGACACCACCGAACTGGAACCCCTCTGTTACTTGGCTGCACCTAGAAATTCTGTCCATAAACGTTATGAACAGAATCAGTGACAAAGGGCAGCCCTGGCGGAGTCCAACTCTCACTGAAAACAAATCCGACTTACAACCGGCAATGTGGACCAAGCTCCCACTCCGTTTGTACAGGGACTGGACAGCCCGTAACAACGGGCCCAGCACCCCATACTCCTGGAGTACCCCCCACAGGACACCCCGAGGGACACGGTCAAATTCCTTCTCCAAGTCCACAGAACACATGTGGACTGGTTGGGCAAATTCCCATGTTCCCTCCAGGACCCTAGTGAGGGTATAGAGCTGGTCCAGTGTTCCACGACCAGGACGGAACCCGCATTGTTCCTCCTGAATCTGGGATTCGACAATTGATTGAACTCTTCTCCAGCACCCCTGCATAGACCTGACCAGGGAGGCTGAGGAGTGTGATTCCCCTGTAATTGGAACACACCCTCCAGTCCCCTTTCTTAAAAAGGGGAACCACCACCCCGGTCTGCCAATCCAGAGGTACTGCCCCCGATTTCCATGTGATGTTGCAGAGACGTGTCAACCAAGACAGTCCTACAACATCCAGAGCCTTCAGGAAATCAGGGCGGATCTCGTACACCCCCGGAGCCCGGCCAGTGTGCAGCTTCTTAACTACTTCAGCGACCTCAGCTCCAGTAATGGACGAGTCCACCTCTAAGTCCACAGACTCAGCATTCTCCACAGATGACATGTTGGTGGGATTGAGAAGGTCCTCGAAGTATTCCTTCCACCGCTGAACAACATCTCCAGTCGTGGTCAGCAGCACCCCACCCCCACTATACAGTGTTGGTGAAGCACCGCTTTCCCCGCCTGAGCCGTCCGACGGTTTGCCAGAATCTCCGAGGAGCCGATCGAAAGTCTTTTTCCATGGCCTCACCGAACTCCTTCCACACCCGAGATTTTGCCTCAGAGACCACCAAAGCCGCCGCCCGCTTGGCCTGCCGATACCTGTCTGCTGATTCCGGAGTCCCACAGGCTAACCAAGCCCGGTAGGACTCCTTCTTCAGTCTGACGGCCTCTCTCACCCGAGGTGTCCACCACCGAGTTCGAGGATTGGCGCCACGACAGGCACCGACGACCTTATGGCCACAGCTCCGGTCAGACGCTTCAGCAATGGAGGCGCGGAACATGGCCCATTCAGACTCAATGTCCCCCGCCTCCCCCGGGATGTGATTGAAGCTCTGCCGGAGGTGTGAGTTGAAGATCTTTCTGACAGGTCCCTCTGCCAGACGTTCCCAGCAAACCCTCACTACACGTTTGGGCCTACCAGGTCTGACCCGCTTTTTCCCCCGCCATCTGATCCAACCCACCACCAGGTAGTGATCAGTTGACAGTTCAGCTCCTCTCTTTACCCGAGTGTCCAAAACATACGGCCGAAGATCAGATGATATGACTATAAAGTCGATCATCGATCTCCGGCCAAGAGTGTCCTGATGCCATGTGCATTTATGGACACTCTTATGCTTGAACATGGTGTTTGTTATGGACAAACTGTGACGAGCACAGAAGTCCAACAACAAAACACCACTCTGGTTCAGATCAGAGAGGCCGTTCCTCCCAGTCACGCCCCTCCAGGTACCACTGTCATTGCCAACATGAGCGTTGAAGTCCCCCAGCAGAATAAAGGAGTCCCCATTAGGGGCGCTTTCCAGCACCCCCGCCAAGGACTCCAAGAAGGCTGGGTACTCTGAACTGTCATTTGGCGCATAAGCGCAAATGACAGTCAGAGCCCATTCCCCGACCTGAAGGTGCAGGGAAGCTACCCTCTCATCCACCGGGGAGAACCCCAACGTACGGGCTCCAAGCTGGGGGCTATAAGCAAGCCCACACCAGCCCGTCGCCTCTCACACTGGGCAACTCCAGAGTAGAATAAAGTCCAGCCTCTCTCGAGAAGATTGGTTCCAGAGCCCAGGTTGTGCGTCGAGGTGAGCCCGACTATTTCTAGTCGGTACCTCTCAACCTCACGCACAAGCTCAGGCTCCTTCCCCGCCAGAGAGGTGACGTCCCATGTCCCAGTAACCAGTTTCGTCAGCCGAGGCTCGGCACGCCAAGGCCCATGCTTTCAGCTGCCACCCATAACACACTGCACCCAACTCCTGTGGCCCTCCCTGCGGGTGGTGGGCCCACGAGGAGGCGAACCCATGTAGCTCATTCGGGCTGAGCCCGGCTGGGCCCCATGGGTGAAGGGCCGGCCACCAGGCGCTCCCGAACGAGCCCCTCCCCCAGGCCTGGCTCCAGGGTGGGGCCCCGGTGACCCTGATCCGGGCGAGGGACATCGAGCTCTTTGTTCTTGCTTTTCCATTGGAGTCGTTTAAATCGCTCTTAGTCTGGCCCGTCCCCCAGGACCAGTTTGCCTTGGGTGACCCTACCAGGGGCAAATTCCCCCGACAACATAGCCTCTGGGATCATTCGGGCACACAAACCCCTCCACCATGTTAAGGTGGCGATTCAGGGAGGGGTACCTTTTTTTTGTTGTTGTTGTTGTTTTTTGGACACAATTCTAAGCTGGAAATGTCGACATCCAATTTGTTTATGAATTAGGCACCATTACCACAGCACCAGAAGCCACAGATTAAAAAAACAAAAAAAGAAAACCCACCAACTCCTGTGCTTCATCACAAATCCCTCCACAAAATGTAACCATATAGACCACAGTTTTGTCAGTGAGATCTTGTCACAGCACACAGAATAGAGCAAAAGTGAAGCCCATCATTCGGATGGTGGAAGAATTATGATATGCTTTTGATTTACCTGCCAACCACTGGTTGGCACTTATATTACTTCTGCTTTTTTTGTCAGTTCCGCTGTGTTTTAATAACCTGGGTCAGCTCAAGCAGGTCTCACAAAGAGGAACTGACACTAACTGTACAGACAAGGAAATGCTCGTGTTTGAGAATAAATTTCCCAGTCAAACATGCATCCTCATACAGCATGCATCTTAGAATGCGCAGCATATTTCTCTTTGCCAGTGATTATGTGTAAATGTGTTACAGTGGTTATGGGCAGAATGGTGGTGAGCTGGTTTCCAATCTATGCAAGGGCCCCTTTCTGAATGGATTTTCCATGTTGTCTCTGTGTCTTCATGGGTTTTCTTCAGGCACTACGGCTTCCTCCCCCAGTCCAAAAAGACAAACACGTCAGGCCGGACGGTGATTTTAAATCGTGAGGGTGAGCAGGAATGGTTGTTTTGTCTCTGTGGCCCTGTGATGGACTGTCTACCTGAGTAGCTTTCCAATGAAAGCTGGGATAAGCTCCACCCCCCTGAACAGAATAAACTGGATAGAGGCTGTGTAAGTCTATGCTTATTGCTGGTCAAAAACAAACAAAAAAAAAATTCAAGGGGAACATTTATGTATATATCGTCTTCAGAGTTAAATGTTGCAAAACGCATGCTTTTTCTTGCTGATACAGTATAACATCAAACCATAGAACAGGAGTGCATTCTGCAAGGATAAAATTCATTATAATGCCACATCAAGCCTGTATCTGTCATACTGATAAAATCTTTGTCTAAAATGCAAAGGGTTTAGATAATATGCTGAGAGTCTCTCATGTTGCTGCAGGTTGGTGGAGGCCCAAGGCTCTGATTTCAACACTGAAACCTCTTAAGACAAAGCAAGTCCCTGTCATCTTCCACAGTTACATATGGGCCCCGGTTCCCACACCCAGGCTCCATGTAAACACCTTATTAAGCTCTGTAGGGTGGGAGTTCCTCAGCCACAAAGGGAAGGAAAAAAAAAACAGCAGCATCTCCACCTCCAGGCGGACAGCATCAATTAAACCCCTGCTTGAGACTGCTTGCCAGGCTACCTGAGTGGAGGTGCTGCACATAGTATGAAGCTGCAGGTAATTGCCACAAATTATACTCGCGCAAGCTCAAAAGGTTTCTTTGAACTTAAAAGGATATGCATCTTCCACATCTAAGAGGAAAAATCAGTGAGGAGGAATCCCATGCCAAATGTCTTTGTTGGTGTCTCTATTGTCCTTAAACATCCCCACCAGTTGAGGTAGATGACTGGCCTTTCTCAGACTGGTTTTGCTGGATGTCTCCTGCTGTTAAAGTGGAGTTCTTCCTCTTCACTGTCACACAGCTTCCTGTGCATCCTCAGGATGGGTCAACTGAATCTCAGTGAAATGTTGGTTGCCTTAGTTAGGCTGCTTTTTAAGGATTAGGGTTAGGGTTATTGATGTATATGAATACAATTATAATGAATTTGAATGTATTATATTATACGTATTCAATTCATTTGATAGTTATAAAATAGTACTGTACTGTAAGAGTACTGTTGACAAATACTGCTCTGTTCGAAAAGTAAATAAGAAGCATTTTAAAGGAGCCGTATGTAAGAAGTAAAATAAAACGAATCATAAAATGACCCCGATATGTCAACAGACATTTAAAAATCATGTTCATTTCAAATACTAATGTCACTGACAACAGCACTCAAGCCAGGATATTCCCGTTTAAAAAGAGGAGTTGCAGCCCTCAACTGATGTTGATGTTGTCATTTTTTGTTTTGGCCTGAAGCGCCACCCTCCACCTATCTCCCAATCACGAAGTCAGTAGTGTTTTCGGCATCCGGGTTGCCAGTTCGGCTCTAATTATCGCAGCAGCCGCTACGAACGTGTTGGATGAAAAAATGTCTACCTTTCCAAAACCTAAAAGACCTCGTTATGAATCCGAGTTACGTCGTGACAAGGTCCGAAATAAAACAAGGATTTGTATAGGAGATGCTTTTGATAGATGGAGACGGCTGAAAGCGGAGAAGAATTTGAAGACAGACGCCAACGTTGCAGATTTTCTCCTGGACAGGTAAGATTCATAGCTAAATGTTTGGCTAACGCTAATTTACTTGGACAAGGTAACAGTGGTATACAGTGGTACCTCTACTTACGAACGCCTCTACATACGAAACTTTCAGGTTACGAAACGCCTCACCGGGAAAATATTTTCTCTAGTTACGAAAGAAATTTCAGTATTCACTACGTCGTAGTATTCACTAGTTAAACAAAGTTATGCATGTTCGTGCATAGTAACGCTAACGCATAACGTTATGGAGCAGGTGGGTCATCGAATTGAAAAGGTAAATAATTATTATTTAGAATATAAAAACGGTGACTGATATTGCTAACACTAGCAATGTAACGTTAGGCTAATAAGCGGAGCCCGTCAGTCATCATGCCCTGGAAAACATTAGCACGGCCATGGTAATGTGAAACCTCATTGAGACAGTAGCCTAACGTTACCACGGTAAAACGATTTCTTATTCGTTCTTCGCATATATTGTGTATTACACGTGCTGCAAATTGGCCCATATGACCATTGCTAACGTTAGTTATTAGTGTCAGTCTTTTCTGATGGAACTAATAAAAAACGTTAGCCATTGATGACGAATGCTGACGTAATTTTCCCCGCATTATCTTTGGTTAGACACTAGTCTGTGGTAAATGTTGGTTGTTGCATATAATGGTAAATGTGTAGAGTGTTCCATAATTATGACAAAAACGCTTGTCTCTTCAGCTATTATGGCCCAAGCACTTCAACCCCAAGTAAAAGACAGTGGAAGAAGCACCACCTGACTGCACCATCACTTTCCAGTATTGAACATGCATGTCTGAAAAGCTTTCAAATCGGTCAGTGATCAGTGCCACGTTGTTTTCATTTTCATTTCATATTTGGAAGCATTTTTTGTCTAAAACAACTAAACTATTTATAGAGAAGACCTGCCACATACAGAGGAAGCATTGGAAGATGAGGAGTGCACCATGGATGCCTCGGTAGTTCTAGAGGAGAGGTATATAAATACTCTCAAGCTTTCGAATTTGTCTAAATATAAGAAATTATGTTGAACATGTACATTGTGACCGCATTGTGATTGACTGTTTTCTTTTATTCTACAGAACATGAGCATCCAGGATGCTGAAACCCCGCTCATGAATGAACAGGAGATAAATGACCTAATGAACAGTGTGTAAGTTCAACTGGGTTTGACTGTATAGTGTGTAACAAGATGTTCTGCTGTGTATTAACCATTATAATTTTCTATCAAATTTGACAGAATTGATTGGGGTGACAGTGAAGGTGTTAGCAGGAATGAGGAGATTGAAGCAGATGACAGTGAAGATGAAGACTATGTATTATTAACACTTATACTATTTGTATTCGGTATGTTAACAATGGATTCTCATAGAAAGTGCCACACAAATTATTCACATTACATCCTCGGACATTCATTCAATGAAATACGTAAACACAAAAGATGTGAGTGCTTTATAGAATTCCTGGTCTCCGTAGTACAGCCATGAATGCTGACCTCAACGATAACCACCTCTCTGCATTTGCCGTTTTTGTTTTATTCATCTGATTGTCTTTCTATCTGCAATTGACAAATATGTCTTTAGGTTGGGTGGAGCATTGCAGGCACCTCCCTGCCTTGACAATTTGCCGGTGATAGATGCCAGTGAGACTGTTCATGACATCCCGGATGTAGAGCCTCCATCAGTTGCCTTACCTCCTCTTCAACTTAACTCCTGCGCACCCAAGTCAGGAGAGGTCTTGGTAGGTAGAATACCAGTTTATTTCTTTTGCATCTGCGGCTACATACCACACACCAAGTTAGATGTAATGCATATTACATTTAATTTTAAAATAATCTAATTTCTGTTTTTATTTTGCTCTCCTCAGTGTCAGCATTCCAGAGTGAAGACCAGTGAAACCCGTTTCCAGAGCCTCTCAGCCCTTGTCATTTCCATTTTCTGCCACAAGCAGCTTTTAAACCATTTCATAAAGTTTCCACAGTACAGAGCAGCTAATTGTTCAATAGTTATTTATACTATTTATACTGTTTATCCCTCATTTTATTTATTTATTTATTTTTTACTGTTCCTCTATATCGTAAAAAGCAAAGCATTGTTATTATAAATAAAAACATTTTATTGAACAAGGAAGAAGGCTCTTTACAAACTTGGAACAAAACAAACAATTTGTAAAAACAAAGTATATACAACAAGTAACTTCAAGTAAACTGGAGTCGGTAAAGTTTGTTCAAATTGTGGGTAGAAAGCCAGTGTACTGGCCTTGAGGGTCAGGGTATTTGTCCCTTATTCTCCAAATGCAGCAGCTGGGGATAACACGACGGTTACCCTGGCCCAGTGATCCATGCTGCCAAAAGGTGTACTGGCGATAAGCAGCATATCTAAACTGCCTATTATCATCACCTGGCTCTGTAACTTCTGCTACCACCAACACATCATTCCTATAGTCTCTGTGTATACGCAAATAGCCATCTTCCAAGCAGTAAAGCTCGAAATGAGGCAATTTGCTTATGCAGTGCTCAGGCCCCTGGCCACAGCATTTCCTTTCTGCATCTGTGGCCATCTCCCTGCAGTTCCCACAGGTACACCATGGAAGAGCAGCTGCAGGTGGGAGAGTGGTGCTGTCCAATGGAGGCAGGGCATCAAAAAACCAATTCAGGGTTCCGGGAGAAGATCCGGGTTGCTAGTAGTGCTCGTAGCCCCATTTCACTCATGTTTTGAATGAGTTCCTAAGTAAACAAACCACAAAATAGCATTTGGCATTTACATTTGATTAAAACAACATAAGATGCTGACATAGATACAGATGGTGATATTACAAGTCTTAATTTTACTGCCCAGCTCTCATCAGCCTCAAGAGAGGGTACCTCAAAAGTGAGGTCTAAATCAGGCTGAAACAAGTGAGAGCAGTACAAGCAACGATCATCTGGTACAAGTGCTAGGCTACCTTGACATAAACGTGTATTCTAAGCATATTCTATCTTTTAGCCTGTGCAATAATTTAGTGTTAGTTTGGAAGTATCAGGCGTAATTCCACGGCAACATCCTCAATACCAAAAGCGCATAATTTGGTCCACATACATGGAACTTTTGGACGTGTTTTTGATTCGTATTCTACACGTCATGTAATTTTTCATATAGCCTGATGTATTTTAGGAAAATTACCCTCGACTTTACATGTGGTATTGTCGACGTTACAACAAGTTACCATCGATATGAGCCTATAGTGTTTCCAACCAAACAATAAATTACTGCATAGCCCAAAATTAGAATTTGCATGGATTTTTCAAATGCGTTCATAAAAAGCTTTACATCGCAACACTAGCCTAATAAAGACATTTTTAACAGGGTAACTAACTGAAAACTTATGCTCCGACTGAAATGTGGTAACATTTACGATTCTATTTGGCTAATCGCCATTAGTAAATTTTGCAGTATATTATTACTTCGCAAAAGATCTTTCATAAAGCATTAAATATAATTAACAGAAAATAAACTTACTGTGTAGGACTCGTCGCTTGCCATGGCAGCCTATGTTCCTGCTGCATTCTGCAGCCGACCTGGCAACCTCTGGTCGGGGAGGAGGGGGAGGGTACACGCCGCTCAACAGTATTTTGAAAGTGACTGCAGTACCAGTTTTGGCCATAATCTTACAAACGGCTCCTTTAAAATAAGTAGATAATGCCATATTTGGAAGAAAAAAAGAAATGTTGAAGAAAATAAATATTTGGAATCAGACCAATATTCAGCTTTGTTCAACCATGTAACTGGTCAACATACATGATTTGCAGCTGTTTGTCAAGACAGTTGCTGGCAAGCACTGATTACCAGGTGCATAAGGATAGACAGCCATATTAATCATGCTTTACCTTTTTATTTTTTTCATTTTCTTTATCTCCAGCCAAAAAAAACGTGCTGGTAGGCCAAATCAAAGACATATTTTTCCAAACAGTTTTCAACACTTCAACAGATTCATATGCGGATGTTTCATCAAGATCTCTGACATCACTTTTTAATGCTCAAGAGTTTTAGAAAGACATCAGGATTCGGTTTAAAATACACCAGATGCCCTTCCTAACACAATCGGTAACTGAACCAAGGCCTCCCGTGTGGTAGGTGAGGGCTCTGCCACTACGCCAAACCATTAAAAAGTCAGTAAATGAAAACAAAGAAATTAAAATTAAAAAAACAGTAGCTGTTCCCAAGACTGGAATGAACTGGAATATAATCTTTAGAGGTCCTCTGACTTTATTCCACTCCTCCAGCTGCCGTCTTTTAAAGATCTTGCCACTTGCTCGTACCCATACGCTTAAGTGTTTTTACAGTCTCAGACGTCAGACAGTCACCAAAAAACACCTTGACACCTTGGGACAAATACACTGTAGGTTAGCATGCGGCCAACGTGTGCATGTGTTTTAACACAATCATCCCATTTCTGGCTAGAAGCTCATCCATGATTTTAGCAATTTAGCTACTTAACATTATGGCTTCTGAGCTGAAAATAAAAACCTTCTAAATCAAGGTCTGTTTTGAAGCAAATATGTTTTCTTGTGCTTGTGTGGCTTGTATTAACAGACCACTATGACTGGCCATGGCTGGTCTGGAAGGATCTGAGTACAACTGGTTTAGTACGCATTCTTAGCTTACCCTTGCTAACTGCAACGGTCATTTCATGTCACCACCGAAGCAACATTAGATACTGGAGGTCCCACCACCGGGATGATTTTCTGCAGGTCCCAGTAATGTTCCATCTGGATGAGTCCTGAAATGATTTTCTGCGATCAGCTTGATGCAGCCACATACCAGTTGATGCATGGAGCTGTTGGGTGAGAGCTCACACAGCTCCTTAGCAAATCTGAAGCCCAGAGTGGCTTCAGCTGAGCTGGGCAACAGCTTCATGTCAGACCTGCAGCGCTGCTTGGGTAATGGAACCCACTGCTCATGGTAAATCCTTTCAGGGCTCTCCAAAGTGAATTTATGCAGGACCCTGGCTGGTCCATCTGCAGTAATGCCCATGGTGGGCTGGGTTAGCGGAAGCTAAACCAGTCAAGCTAAAAACAGCTAATTGTTGAGTGTGTTCCAACTGTTTCTCAGCGCTGTTGGCCTCTTTTTAAAAGTGTGCCAAGCAGTTTGAGAAAAAAAAACAGGCTTCAAATGCTGTCAGTACACGCCTTTGGGTCACGTGACCAGACAATTCATCCATGATTTATACAGTCGAAGTCCACAAAGCAGGATGTCTTTTTCCACAGGAACACTGTACAACATTCAATGAGGAAACACGAGTATAGAAGAAGCAGCAACAGGTCATCAAACACATAGCTTCTATCGTTCCTTTATTACCCAGGTTTGTTTTCAAATGAACAACTCTTGTTTTGCACATGGCTTTGTGTCATTTCTTGTTTCATACTCACGTGTTTTGTTGATTTGAAGACCAGATAGAGTAACTGGGTGACCGAGTTAGTGCCAGAGCCTGTAGTGTGTAACGAATCAGTCCTGCAGTGTGAACACCAGAACAACTTAAAAACACCTGATTACAAGACAGCGAGTAGAATTAAGAGATCCAGGAAATCTAAGAAAGGGGGGCTTGACATATCCTTCATCCTGGCTTAATCTGTTTCTTGAATGCCAAGCCAGGATGAGGAGGAGCAGCTACATCAAGCCAAGTGTGACTAACCTTTGTACGTGCACATTCATGACTTTCTTAAGCAGACTAGGTTGATCACAGTTTTACTGATTCAGAAATGGAGGACGTGCGTTGTTTATGTTTCACAAAAGTGAAAAAGAGCTTATAACGGAATTGTGTAAGCTTAAACACCTACACATCCATTAAAAACAAAAGAATATTGCCGTTATTAAACTTTAAATGTCTGAGTGGCAGACAATAACAGACAGACTGAATGTGTAGTAGTTCAGTTTATAGATTAGATTATATGTAGTTTATTCAAAGAATAAAGTATAGAATAAATATAGAATACATTTAATGAGATAATTAGCTTCTTATTGTGGGTGATGTCAATTTGACTGCATTGGATTTTAATTTCATGAGATAAGAGGTATGGAGATATCCCCAATATAAAACCCTGAACATAGAAATACATTTTAATATTATGCTTTAATATGGCTAATAAGGTCATTTCATGTAGGTGACAGCAACAATGCTTGAAGGTGATGCAAATAGTGGCTTTTGTTGAAAATATCCTTGTCTCAAACTGATCATTAAAATTTGCCACAAGGAGAAAAATAATCTGCTGTACTAATTTGTCTGGTGTGAATTCTATTGTAGTCAAGTAAATTTTTCTGGTGATGTTTGTAATACTTAATACTAGGGCTGGACAAGATAACGTGGTATTATCGCATAACTCATTAATTTACTAACGCCGACATTTATTTCATCCCGCGTTAACGCATGTTACTCACATGCTTTTGTTTTGAAAAGTCTGTTACTGGCTTTGGTGGAAAAAAAAAACAGAACTCCTGTATAAACATGCACTTTAAATTCTAGTCACCTGTAAAGAAAATTTCAATACTGAATTTTTTTTGTGCTTTACACTTTCTAACAGGGATATTTGGTACTGAACATAAACTGGTAATGCTGCTCCCCGTTAAAAGTTTCTGCTGTTACCTCAGAAATTGCCTGTTTTAATGTTCTGATTATGGCTCATGATTCTGTTGGTAGACTTTTTTATTTTTCATTAAAAACAGGATGACATTAATGCCCTGGCAGTGGCAATAAGCTTTATTTTTAATTTTTTAAGAAGTGATTTACACTAAATATGTTTTCCTGAAAAATTGTTATGTTATGGCACATTAGGTCATATGGCAGCAGAACATTTTAATAAAACTGATCTTTACACTACTTTTGAATTCATTATTTGATTTTGTGTATACAATGCAAATAATCGTGATGAATCAGGGAAATCATGCGATTAATCACGATTAAATATTTTAATTGTTGCCCAGCC
This sequence comes from Hirundichthys speculiger, assembly GCA_018398805.1. NCBI lineage: Eukaryota > Metazoa > Chordata > Actinopteri > Beloniformes > Exocoetidae > Hirundichthys > Hirundichthys speculiger. The sequence goes on along the minus strand of JAGFBZ010001271.1, from coordinate 74,336 downwards.
CTACTTTATACACATAATACTGCATGCAGCTCACTATCCTTTTGCTAACCTGTCTTAATCTTAAACATACTTTGTGCCCTATAATTAATAGTTAATTAAGAGTTAATTTTGCTAAATATTAACAATTGTCATCAATGCTAGCTGCTAATAACTAAGCAAGCTCCTACTGTTTCTTCAGTCATATGGAACATTTCCCCACAGATCCATAACATCAATCTCACAGTTGCATGTTACACCTAAAAAGTGCTGGAGGGATGTGATCTGTTGAAATGACGTGCTGGGACTGGAGAAAAGTGTTTCTCCTCTGGTGGCTTGAGTGTGGGGGGGGGGTTGCTGCCCACCAGTTTAGTTGCCAGGGTGATGAGCTCCACCCCAGACAGACGTGCACCACCTCTGTGAAAGGTTGTTGATTTATTCTGAGGAAAGCAGAAATCAATGTTTGCAGTGAGGCGGAGCGTATCTGCATGCAGGCCGGGACTTTTTCAGTGCGAAGACGGGGCTTTGACAATACATGAGCGTGAAAACAAGGAAGCCTTCTCTTAATTCGGAAAAACACACTCTTGAATAAAGATAGTAATCTACACCCACAGAATGTATTTTCAAAACCTAACCAGGTATGTTTAGGACCCAAGCCAGTTAGTTTCCTCCTATTTTTTTTCCTGCTAAACGGAGACAAGCCATGTGGGAGGAACCACAATACAGCTGAGCCCTCAGTAACAGATAATATACGCTGGACAATAGCTAAACATCGCAAACTGTCAAATTTAACAGTGGAAGTGCATATTTTTCCAATTACAAACCTCTTGTTTTGCTGTGGTTCAGTGTATAGAGCTGGCTGTCCAATTTTTGGATTATCAGACCAGTTTAAAAGACTTTCCCTGTGGTTTCCAGTGAAAGGCTCTCCACTATATCTCCATATCTTACGCCTCTGTCTTTTATCTTTACTTGGTCTTTGTGTTATTCATCTCATGTCCCACTGCTGTGGCAACAGATAGCTGTTTGCGACACCAGCACTTTCTCCGTGTGTTATCTCTTTGCCGTTATGCAGTGTGAGTGTGAATGAACACATCGCATTCTTTGATGGAAAGATGGTGCCGTGGCTGACCTCACAGGAGATGGAGAGTTCGTGGAACGTGTTGTAACTACTGTTAAAAAACATTGCTGCACTGTAGGAATGAAATGTAGACTTTTGTAAAAAAAAAAATTAGAGTGGAAATGTGATTGACTATTGCAGTAAAATGTCTTGAAATGTATTTGGACATTATGAATAATCTTACATGCACACAAACTTTTCCAAATAATATGTTTGCAGTTAAGAGCCCAGAAAATGTTGTAATGATTTGATTAGGGACACAGATTTAAAGACACAGAATGAAAGTTTCAGGCAGAATAGATATCAAGTAATCTCAAAAGAAGAGATTTGTATAAGCATGATGATGTCACTGCCCAGCCGATGAGAAACACTTATATAACTGGTAAAGTGTTTAGAGGGACGCCACATTCCTTATAAAACCAAAAGCTTTTGCTCAGATTCTGCTTTGTAACTCTTTTGTTTTTGTTTCTATAGTGTCTTTAAAGAAATGTGAATTGATTCGCGAATAAGCAACAAACAATTTACAGCTTTAGCTGGATGGAAACAGAGGTGTTGGTGTTTAATCTTGTTTTTAGGGTTCATCCGATGAACAACTTTCATACTTCAGGTCCGATTCTGGATTCAGCGTGCATGGCTGGATTTCTGGTCTTCTTGAACGCTTAAGTAATCCCAAAAAATAGTAATTGGGATTTATTGACTGTGGCTTGTTTGCTATTTACAGAGAGCTTTCAGAAATTCAACCAATCAGAAGACATTTACGAGAACATCATCTTATATTTGAGGAAAGTGTATTAGTCTCGATATCTTTCTTTATTGTTCTAAAGTAATTACAAACTGCTGGGACTTGCACTCATGATGGTTTGATGCTGTTTTGTCCTTGATTTGTCCTTTTTAACTAGTCAACTTTCACTTTTTAAATGACAGAATAACATTTTTAAGTTTCTGTTTAACAGAAATCCTTGTTTCTACAGGTAATATACGTACCAGCATGTTGGTGAGTCTAATATAAAACACCAGTCCTGACCTAGAAAATGTAATTCAATCCAACAACAGTTTTTTTCCTCTCTTTCTCTCTCTCTCTTCTTTCTTTTGGCAAATACTTGCATTTGGCTTCTACTCTTTTTTTTTTTTGTTTTACTTTCCACAACATCTTCAGAGGGAGGTGAGATGGGATGCGGGAGAGGCTTCACTCTCACCACCATCACTGCAGCCGCAATCAGAAGCAACAAGTGTGTGCTTGACTGCATTTTTGTGGAGGTGGACATGTTTGTCTTGGCTAGCACAAACATTTCTTGCCAAGTACGAGAAGGTGATACCCTGGGCTAGAGGAATTTACAGGAAGCATGCGTCTTTTAAAGTAAAGTCCATTTATAGAGCCAGGAGAAGACAAAAATCTCTTATTTGCGGGTTATTGTCTGCCTTATCTCAAAGTGTGTATCTTTTTTATCTCAGAAAAAGGAGGGTTTTAGAAACCTGGCGCCCCGTTGCCTGACGAGGACCACTGAGAGTGCCAGTTGCAGTTCATGGTATTGTTTTTAGATGCAATAAAAAAAATAAAAAAAAAAAGGGGAAAAAAAAGCTCATATCTAAATTGCGATTCATAATGGTGACTGTTGGCTCAAGCTGCATTCAAGTGACAGCACTGAGGGAAAAATACATATTGTTTCATTGCAGCGCTGCTGTATATGTCTGCGTTTACAGCACAGTGGTAAATGATTGAGGTGTCCTTTCAAGGCAAAATACACCATTGTTTCCCTAACAATCCACAATCTGACGCAGGAAGTGATACACAGGACATAAATACAATGACCAGCATGGCTGCGGGTTGGCGACAACAGAACCGCGGCTCCACAAAGCAGTGGGAAAATGTTCCTTTGTGTTCTCTGGAGCACCGAGCACACACGAGTACACAAACACTTACAACACAGATCCACAAAATACATGAAAACAAGCACACAGATTTATTTATGATGAAGGCAGAATTTATCGTATGTCAGAATATAAATAGAAACTCCTGCAGCACGTCAATTTCACTTTTGGGTCGAGGCTTTTCGTCGCTACTGACGAAAGGTACCGTTGCACAAATGCTCTTACGTGAAGCAAACAAACTCTAAAAAGCATGTAAAAGTTCGATGCTGATTCAAACATGGAAAACTTTTTTCTCAAATCACTACGAAGTTATTTTGCTGCTATCTTTCTACGCCTTTAGTGGGGAAAATCAGATTGTAGCATGGTTTTGACATAAAACACGCCTACATTAAATAGCACAATCTGTGAGAACACAGTCTTTTATTCTTCTTTTATTCAGAAACTACTATAATTGAGAACTGAATTTCTGTTTTCTTAGCTTTTTTTTGTATTTACTTGCTGCAGAAACTTAACATAATTCATATTATTTTCAGTAGATGTTTAACTTGTTGCAGCGTCTAGTCACTTAATTAAATTGGCATATCTATAAACGTCTTAGCCCAGTGAGAGTGATGGATAAGCGGATGGTTGGATTATCAGAAGGAAGTGCCATTTTTGGCTTTGAGACTTTTAAGTCAAACCAAGCATCGTGGGTAGCGCCCTCACTGACCCTGCGCTGCCATTTCTCTCTCAAACTCTTTGTTCTGGGTTTAATCTCAACATAATTTTTAAATGCTGATTTTATTTATTCCTCTTTTTTTTATATCTTTCATTGTCATGTGGAGAAGCAGCACATTGTGCTGCCACTTCGTTGGAGGATTCCTGATCTAATTTTCCCAAAACTCAATTTGTAATGTATTTCCACTGCGAGACTCTCTCATTATATTTCCCTGACTTCCCCAGTTTGAGTTTGAATGAGATAATCTGAAGCCTTGCCCCAAAATCATACCTTAATATCACACCCCACACATTACTGCTCCAAAAAAATCATGCAGGTTCTTGTTAGTATTACGTCTCCAGTGCAGAGCTGACTTGGCCTTGACACTACAGAGCAACTTCAAGAAAAAAAAAGAAAAAAATGAGGAAGGCAATCTGATAGGAATGCCAATGGAATTCCCCGGAATCTCCCCCATTCCCTCCCTCCACTTTCCCCCTTCACTGTTCACAAATCCATAAGGAGTTTTAACATGTAGCACAATAGACAAGGGGAGCTATTCTGCGATCATAATGCAAGGAAACGTTACCTCAGTGCAAAAAATGTCAGGACTACAGAGGCCCCCAGTCCTGGAAACAATCAGTGAGGAAGCTGAGGCAGGTGCCCACCTCCTGTGAAAATATCCTACTGCGACGTGAGGAGGGAAGGGCTGGGCGTGTCACTGTTGACAGTAGCAGCAGGGCAATTATACTATAAAGGCATAACTGCTCGACAACATAAATCAATGTCCACTACTTAATGCCACGACACACAGCCACTCGCATGCAAAAACACAAACGGAAGCAAAAAAAATAGCATTTACACTCAAAGTGGGAATGAACTCACGATCCAGAATCCTCTGGGTTCTATGTAGTTAATGTCATCCAGTACTTCAAAAAAATGCAGCAGACAGCAACAGCCATCAGCGTCACTTCTACGCAGATCCATGACATGTTCGGCATGTTGATCTATCATGTTGCGATGTCTCCACATCCCCAAGTTCTCCCCCTCATCCAGTGTCACCACTGTACACCACACAGACGGAAAGTTAAGTTCATCAGAGGAAATGATGTCAAATGAACTTACCAGTCATCCATCTTTCAGGTTACCTTTTGAGAGATGTTTTAATTTAGGTTGGGTTGTAACTGCATTAATTCTACTTTTTTAATTGATACAGTGGTTCTCCAAAACTGCTGGAACATCAGCTCTGATCTACCTCCACAACTGTATTACTTATCCACTGTACCACGTAAAGGTGAGAAGTGTGCGGAGGAAATACTTCAGATACACTGCGCTAAATGGGGTTAGGGCTGTGGTTTCTTAAACTTTTAATACTGCGTACCACCTGAGAAACTGTTCAGCTCTCTGAGTACCACTATGATGACCAATTTTATAATATAGCCATATATGCCTTCTCATTTAGCTTTAAACACTGTCAAATGACCCTGAGAGATCGTTGGAATCAGCTCAGCTTCTAATCAATAATCACTATTAACTCTGTGTGTTGAAATGTTAAAGGAGAGACTGGGCCGGAGTGGAGTAACAGAAAAAGTGGTAATTAATGTGATTTGGAATCAATCTATAAGCAATGACATGTGTGATTCAATAATTAATGATCAGAAATAAGGGGGGATAGATCCATGTTGGCTCTGTGTCGTAACTAACTGTGAGCTGAGGTAAGCGACCGGAGGTCACTGTGTACCCAGGGGAATAAAAACAACGGCTATGTTTATCAAAACAGGAGAAGAGATCATGCAGTAGCGGGTGATGTAATGTAAAACAACCGGTATGTTTATCAAAACAAGGGGGAGAGATCTTGCAGCAGCTGGGTGATGTAATGTAAACAGAAGTAACAGAAGAAGAGGTGATTTACGTGATTTGTAAGCAATTCCTAATCAATGAAATGTATGAAATGTGTGTGTGATTCTAGAATGATCAGAAACAAGATGTATTAGTAAATTTTGGTAATAGATCTGTGTTAGTTAGTGTATGTTAAAAGAAAAACTTATTTTTGTTGGGTCACGACGGACAGAGACAGAGCGGAGCGCATGTTCCTCATTTGGAATGTCAACAAAGCCGAATTTCAAAACAATTCTGCCAGCTCCGGGCCACCAAGAGACAACAATGGGGCCAGGTGTCTGGGTCAAATGGCGATGTCATCAGCTCAGCTCAGAGTGGCCTTGGCGAAGTGGCAGAGTGGAGGGCTGCAGACGGCAGATCATTTACTAAATTCTGTTATTAAATACGAACCAATCAATCAATCAGTTAATGAAGCGTTGGAACATACGTTGGTATGTAGATCGTTAGATAAGGGTTAGCTATAGCTGATAAGCTTTAGCTTAACGGGCTGTATAGCCAAGTAAACAAAGTGACCTTGTGTGTCTGGTGGTGCCATGATGTCATGATGATTAAGGTGAACGCCCCTGCCAAATCTGTAAACATATGAAGTCATTGTGGGACGTGGCCTGTGAGTTATGCATGATGTAAAGGACGGATTATGTAAAATTATGCACGCCTCTGTATATGTGAATAACCAATCAGAAGTGTCATGTGAGTTTGAGGGAAATTATGTATGCATATGCAAAGGTGAGAGAACCAATCAGATGAAGGCTGGTGCAGGGCGAGCAAGGAGAGAGAGAGCGCATAAAGAGAGAAGGCAGAGGGACTCGGGGTTGGATTCCTGGAGCGACTTCCGAAGAAGAAGGACTAGCTGGGACCTGGACGAGCAACCCCCATCTGGAGGATTAACTGGAAGGAATTACTTCAAGAAAAGAAGACAGAAAGACGCTTGGAACAGGATCTACGAATTTTTCCCAATTCTTGAAGGAATAATTGGAGCCTTTTTGGTTAGCCTAGCTCACCGCTAGCAAGGAGGAGGGGCCGAATCAGCATACCTGCAGGCCTGATCGTTTGAGCTCTCTCTCTCCCTCCCTGCCAGTGGCCTTGAAAACGCAAAGGTGCACATTGCGTACCAGCCTGTCCTTGAACCAACCAGATGAACTGATCAGTAAGCCACAGCTTTAATTTGACTTTTTAGAATTAGAATTGTTTAACCAATCAATGCTGTTGCTTAACCTTGCTAATCTGCTTTAATAAATATACAAACTATCATAAGACGTCGTTGTGGACATTACATCTGTATTCAGAATTTTGAAGACTTGTTTATGCCTCTGCACTAACACACAGGTTCTTATGGGTTATTCTAGCCACAATATTGTCAAATTGTCCCTGAGGCTTGCTGTCCGAGCCACTAAAGTTTTCCTAGCCTGTAACAAGAGCCCAGATCGTGAGAGGAGAGCTGCCGTTAACAGACGTGACCGATAGCTGGACTTCGAGCCACCCGGCTATTCCTCTGAGGACAGTTATTGGAGTGAGCGGGACATACGTTTGGAAGTAGGCAGTGAGAGCTAGGCGTATCTCCTCGACACCAGCTTAAATAAGTTGAGGAAATCTAGTGAGGAACCTCTCCTAGACCGCAACTTCTTACCCGTAGGATGGAGAGCTGGTCCCGGTGACAGACTCTGCTAGTCAGAGACTGAACCAAAACTGGGGGATCTTACAACACACAGAGAGATGTTTATTCTTTATTGTGGTTATTTATTACCTGAATTGTCACCTTACTGAATCAGACATTTACAACTCTGTCCAAGAATTCCTACATTCTCATACTCTCATACAGAGCAAAATAAACACACTCAAAAGTTGTTACATCTGCACTGCAACTGAATATGCAACAAATATTTTTTTTAAAAGATACAATTTCAATTATCTCAAGCTAAACATTTCATTTAAAACATTGTATTTATAATGCATTGTATGTTTACAATTTTTTTTTTAAAGTGAAAATGTGGAAAAAGTGGAAAGTCATGACGTTCCCCGTATACCACCAGACAGCGCTCGCGTACCACCGGTGGTACACGTACCACAGTTTGCGCACCACTGGGTTAGAGTATCAAGTGACTAGAGTTCACATCTTCACCTTCAGCCTTCTCAGCTGAATATCATCCTCACACGTCCCTGACATGGATTGCAAAGATATTAGAAAGAAGCCTGTGTTTCTTCTTTTATGTTATCGTTAAATACACAAGGTTGACGCAAACTTCGAGCAAACGGGAGCTGTTTTTCACCGGAGTTTTAGCTAGCTCTGACAGTGTTCAACGCAAGCTGTGGCAGTAACTCTGTTATACCACAAAACGATTGAAACCACAACTCACCAAATTCAATCCACTAGTAAATGTAGGTAGGAAATGTGAACGTACGCTTGTCTGCCTCGCCTGCTTCTAGTCGCGCTTAGCAATGTAACCTTTAAGCACTCCAAGTACACATGAATAAAGAATGTTGGTATGACTGGAAGAATGGAACAATCTGGCCTGATTGGTTCTGGGCAGGATTTACTGACCGTCCAAATGTTATTTAAAGGGCCGATTTCTGAAGTGCTCAGTTTGCTTATTAGGTCAATTATATGATAATTAAAAAAAAAAACTCCTCAGATCTACACAATTCGCATAGGGCACCCTTTTTGACTTTAAAACGGCGAAATTCGCCGAAAGGTGAGGGATTTTCATGCCTGATGAAGGATAGTTTGCGACTGTACACTAAGGCCCCGATCGTACACTTCCCCTTACCCGTTAACACTAACCGCTACCCGCAAATTGCGGATATAGGAACCTCAGCTAACAGCTAATGCAATCTTCTGCCCCCCAAATGCTCCACATTTTGCAGACTTCCTTATTCACATTGTAGCTGTGGCAATGGCCGTGTCTTTTGCCGTTTCCGCAAACTCAGTATCTTGCCATCCCAGGTTTAGGAAAAAGCATAGCGGGTGGTCCGACCACCTGCAACCCATGTCGGCTCGTACAAGAGCGTGACCAAATGACGTCAATGTGCATCCACCTGGTCACATGTGGACGTGCACAAACGGCTCTACCTCTCAAATTAATTCTTGTATAAAAAGCCTGATTTGGCCTCAGTTGAACCCCTGAGAAAATGGCAGAGATCGTCTTAAACGTCTTGATCGCCAGTTAAACCATAGACGACCAGAGTGCGTTTACTGGAAGCACACCAACTATCTGGGACTTTCAGGTAGCCGATAGGAATTGTCTGTGTAAAAATATTTTTATGTATATATCAGTGCAGAGGAGGAGGAGAAAGGAAGAGGAGGAAGCTCTACAGCAGAGTCCCAGACGAGCTGCGCATGAGAGCTGCTCTGATCTGGATGAAAAGATGCTCCATAGCTGTTTGCTGGTACTGCAACCTGCTCTTAAAGGCAATGGCTACTGATGCACTGATTGGTTTAACAGGTGGAACGCCCTAACCACCCCCATGCATAATGTAGCAGGTAGCACAGGTGGGATAGCGGGTTTAGCAAAATGGAAGATTGAGTTCTTTGCAGGGGAACACCCCTCCCGCTACCCACTATACCTAGCGGCTTTAGCAGATCTGGCAGAAGATCAGGCCCTAGAAGTCACTGAGTTCTTTAAAATGAAAAATATGATTCTTCTTTTTTTGTTATTGCCATGTAAACCTGCTCCTTACTTGTGATGTAATACAGTCTGGGGATAGTTTTAGAGCATACAGGGTCCAGTTGATGCTTCAAAAATCAAACTCAAGCAGTTGTCAAAAAATATATTTATCAAAATAAGCTGGAAAAAAAAGAAATTAAAATTAAAACAAAAAATGCGCTGATTCTTCCTTTTACCTTTTATTTCATTGCAGACAGCATGAGCCCAAGATATTTAATTATTTCTCTAATTAACTTCACTCATTTTGTTAGTATTCAACCGGATTTGCTGTCGGGGCCTGCAACACAGACAACACATGACTGTAACATTACAAAGTGGCAAAACCTTTACTATTACTATTTCATTTTTTTTTTTTTTTTTTTTAAGGAGGATACCACTGATTACATGTTTTAGTTATTTTGTCCCGTTCTTTCTGCAAACACATTTTAGGTCAACAGTCAACATACTCCAATAGTCTGGGGTTATGATTGTCACGCTTTTCATTTTCAAAATCCTCCTCACATTCTCGATTGGCGACGGGTCAGGATGGTCAGCCAGTCCACAGTGAGCAGGTTCATCTCCTGGATCTCTGAGCAGTCCCAAATTCTAGTTCTAGTGCTCCGTCTGCTGCTCACATCAGGGGGATGTAGTCATTACAGTTCATTTACACATGATTTGTAGTTACTGATTTATTTGCAACATAACATCTAGCCTTTGCCTTCCTCCTCCAGCTTTCAGTTTTCCGCTCTGACTGCATGTAAGCAATATTTTAGGAGTCAGAGCATTCATAAAATGATCAGAAAGTCAGTGGACTCCACAGACTGGACCCACAGAAGCTTGGTTCAGTGATATGCAGAATGAAAGAGTCAGAATTCTTCTTCTATGGGCTTACTCAGTTTTCTTGTAACCGTGCTTCTGCAGGCTCCTTCTACGCTGTCATATACTTTGAATTTACACATACACGTTGCGTGCATCATCTGCGTCCATCTCATAGACTTTGAATGGGATGACATCATCCACTGCTGAGCTAAATTGCTGGTTACATTAGGGATGCACGATAACTGTTTTTTAAAACTAACACCAATAACAGATAACTTTCAGCTCCTAAAGGCCGATATCGATAACCGATAACACAAACATATACCTAAGATCATAACATCAATACTATGAACAAAATCAAAAATAGTTTTGACTTTTTAAATGAACAGATATTTATTTTTTCCAATGAAAAACTACTGGCAAGTCTCCCAAACATTTTTGTAAAGCTATCAAACAAACCTATTTGATATCTCACATCAACTTAAATAAGGTTCATTACTGACTGATATAAAAAATAAAGGCTCCTTGAACTGATGGAAATACATGCATCAGAATTACAAACTGAAAAAGATTAACATTTAAAGGATTTTGGCTTGTGGTTCCATTTAAATTAATACCTTTAATTAAAGTAAAAGAGGTTCAGTAGTTTTTGTTTTTTATTTTTAATCTCATGGAATTTTTAGATGAGAGGAATGAGGGAGAGGAGAGTGAGGGGAGGGTAAACTGCTGCTGGCTCGCGCACGTTAGCATTAGCTTCCGTTAGCTCACGTTAGCGCAATTTCAAAACTCCGTGGAAGTGATTGTTATGTTGTAGGTGGCCAATCGGGTTTTACGTATTAAAGCTTATCCTTGTGCTTCCCTCCTCGTAGAATTCACTCGGAAGATTCATCACAAATAACCACCAAACTATCTTCTTCTGAAACTTTAACGAAGTTCCACGCCGCCATGTTTGTTGTGATCAGTACGCTGTGCTGCAGGCTGCATTCAAGGTATAACGTAAATTCCGACGTTCCCTCATTTGCTAGTCGTTCTTTCAGCCTTTTCTATTTTTTTCTTTTTTATGTGTAACATGTGGGAGAATACTGCGAATATCAATTAAAGTCAGCAACTACCAAAATTATGACACAGTTAACGAGTTGTTTTCTGGCATGAGGGGGTATTCTTGATTTTCCTTATTGAGTATTTGTTTTTCTGATTATGCCGACGTAACTTGAACATAACATTCATTGCCGGTTATTCAAGGCTCAGAGGGAGCGAGGCACTGCTGTGTTGACAAAAATATATGTATATGTTATCGGGGTTATTTGTCGTGATATCGGACTTATCAGGATGACGTCATAATTTCCTGCTATCGGCCCGATAGTTATCGTGCACCCTTAGGTTCAATGCATCACGTTGTTAGCGTTGTCTTCGGCAATAGTTGGGGGATCTTCAACTTCTCCCACTTCAGCCAATCAAGTTGCAGCTACACAGCTAAAGCTCGCCAATGAAATCGTTCATGGAGGTAGGGAATGAGTCAAACCACGTGGGTTGATTGAAACCTGCATTGACGCAACGCTGCTGCGTGAACGCATCGTTAAGCGACTGGCAGTTTTCAGCATCTGCTGCTCAAGAAGTCCAGATGTTGGCTGTGCTGTCAGAGTCAGTGCATCCTGCTGATCAGGAAATGGAAGTTATGGTTCCAGTTGCCTGCTCCTAAAGACATGATGTGGTCTTGAAGGCATAAGAATCTCAGTGTGGATTAATGTTGCCAACATAGAAGTGTAGGTGACTGAAAGGGTACTGATAGTCTGGCTTTGAGACTTGTTGCTGAACTTACTCTGGATGGTCCTTTGTATCTTTGGCCCGGAGCATTCAGCGCCTACTTCTGCCAGAGAACATCTGTAATTCTGAGTCATATGACCACGACGCACATTCCTACTGCTGATGGTTCCAGATGCCTCTGAGCCTAGAGACGTCGATGAAGCCCCTGAATAAGGTCAACGATAAGCTTATTTGTTTTGCAGAGCAAAGTTTGAAATAACATTTGTGAATATAATGTATTGTTGTGCTTGACAAAAGCTCCCCACATTGATCCCTTGCCCGTGTGTTTATGTATATGATTATATAAGCAATTCTTAAAGCATAGCTATCTGAAAGGTCCAAGATCACAGATGTCCGGCTTCAGCTTGTGAACTTGTCCTTTGTGTTCCAACACAAATTATTGTTTCTTTCGAGCACAATTAACATAAAAGGTAAAACTCAAAGCACGCTACAGTTTACAAAAACGTTTTCAAACTAAAGGTCAAAAAGCTGTGACTTTATGTGTTCATGGGTGTGAGCATGTGTGTGTTTATCGCTGGCCAGGATCTTATGAGGGAGCAGTGGCATTGTTAATAAACGGTCACTTTGTGTTTCACTGAGTGACAGGCTGGAACTGGAAATGTATGTTCCTGGCTTTCTTAAGGAAGGTAGCTGCAGGGTGCGCTCGGGTGGGTTTCGCGTAAGGAAATGACACTTTCTCCTGGTAGATTTCAATCAGGTGGAGCACACTGCCAGCCACAACAAGACAGTGTTGAAAATGGGAGTAGGCTACGTTATCCTCCTCGGGCCGGCCCGGTCTCGAGCCGAAGGAGCAGTCCAGCTGCTGGGTCTGATAAGCACCTGCCATGAGACTGTAGCATGGAAAGGGGAGTGCAACAGTATGAACTGTTCTGATTAACACCCCGAGTGACCCTGCATGATGTCACTTACCAATAAATCCTCCACTGAAAAGCAGGGACCCGCTGAGAAGAAAGAGGTGAGTCATTTAAGGCGTGGTGTGTATGAACAGCTTCTCCAAAACAGCGGTGCTTCTGAGGATTAGAAATGCATCAAGGAGGATAACAGGTAGGGACAGGACACACGATATCTCAGAGCAGACTATTACTAAATCAAAGAACATCTGAGTATTTGAGGAAGTGACCAAAGCCCATAATAAATTACATTTCGAGGCAAAGAGAGGGAGTTATCCAGGATCAGTGTCAGAGACTTTAATGTTCTGGTTTGCAGTATTTGAGGTGATTATATGAATTATATTCATAAATAATCAGGGTAGGATTGCCTCGCTAATCTCAGTCTTTTTAACATTATAACTGCATTTTCATTACATTAGAATAAACACTTAACCTAATATCCAAAGTCAGTGGCGCTTGCCCTCCCTAAGATCATCCATGTCTGCCGTGTTGCTGCAGTAGTCATGGTTGTTTGACCGACCCAACTGGGAGGGCAAGTAATAAACGAGTTACAATTTGTAATTTTTTTTAGGGCAGGATACTCCAGCTTTAATGGATGGCTAAAGCTAAATTCAGATTCTGAGTGTCAGGCTGTTGTCATTGTGCATCAGATGTTTTTAAGGTGTCGTGGGTTCACCGTGCATAAATCCCTGGAAACAAGGAGTCACAAAATTCTTCAGCCGACTCAATCCCAGACTTCTCTATCTGGTCTTGGTCAAGTCTGTCAGCTTGCAGACTTGATGTGGGAAATTACGCTATGATAAAGGAACTTGTACAACAAAACCTGTAGAAAAAAAAAAGTACACTTCTCTGTGAAATTTCCACCTGCTGAAACATTTCCGTGGCAACGCTAGCATATCCAGCAGTTGGAACAATGGCTGAGGTTTTTGGCTCTACATTTTGTTTGACATTTGAAATTTCAAAGCTTGTCTTTGTAAAACTGAACAAAATCATCACCCAAGCAGATAAAAATGAACACAGGGATACACATTTATTTACATTAGAAATTATAAGGAAAGACTTAAATGATTAAAAGAGTCAGTAGAGCACCATGAGCCAATGTTAATATATAAAAATGAACTAGTATCAGTTGAACAAGTTAAGAAAGAAAGAAAGAAAGATATGCATACCTATTATTCATATTACAAACTGTCATGCTGCATGATTATTACTGGAATTATGTTGTTGTTTAAGTTGAATGACTGGCATTTGGGAAAGAGCAACTTTTAAGCCAGAAGGGTAAACAAAAGGAAAGTAAATAAATCACTGCTGAGTCGATGTTTCTCTCTGAATCAAACCTTAAGAGTGAGTTTCACTAAGACCTTATGGAGAGAGGGAGAGGCTTTTTTTTAGTGAGAAGAGACAACAGTTTTGTGTCCTAAACACACATCCACAGTTGATAATATCTGAAACCACATGTCACCCCTTTCAGTAACTGGGGAGAAAGTAAACCACAACCACACCAGACTCAGACAAAAAAAAGACATCTATGGAAAGAAGAAGCAGATGTTGACGTAGAGGCTGTTGACAGGGGAGAACTACTGTGACTAGCTCCCTAGAAGTTAAGTAAACAGCCATTACTGTTTTGGGGAAGTCAACAACTATAAACATGTGAAAAACAGAGTAGTTGATTATGTAATGGAGCCTAGTATTTGAAATTGATGATCTGCCTGCCTTAGAAAACCGTTTAGCATTCGCCTTTTATTAAATTAAGAAGTAAATCTTAGATTTTCTTTCATCAAAGTAATCAAATAACACTCCCTGACCTTAATTACAGAGAGACGCAGAGACATGCTTGGACATGAACTCGTCCAAGGCTCAGACCCCGTCTTCTGCACAAGAAGAACATTTTTATGGTTTGTTAGAGAAGTATTTTAATTGCAGCATGGGCGTGTGTTTCTCTCATTAGATATATGTGTTCAGTAATACAGTGAAATGTTTTGCTGAGCTCACCTTCCTGCAGACGCCGCGTTCCCAACCATCTGGTACCCACCTTCAGGAGTTCCAATGATCTGCAGCTGCTGTGAGAGGCAGGTCATTTGAAGTTAATTCAGCCTGAAAGAGCTCTTAAAGGACCACATAAAGGTTGTTTTCTGAAACTCCATCAAACTTTATACAGACCCAAATAGAGACATATGGAAAGACTCACATTCATCCATAAGAATGGTCGTGTGAGAACCACCCTTCAATTGAGGACGGCTTGGTGGCTTTTATTCAACCTCAAACAGTTGCTTTTTCAGATTTGTAGTCAAGTGTAACGTTTAGGTTTTGGTCCTCGTTAGCGTCGCTTTGCAGATAAGGACACCGTCTATCAGTTTGGTTTTTTTGAATTACTGGTCATGTTGCAGATGTGCCTCAATATTTACATACTGGTAAAACTGTTCCTGTAATATGTTTCAGCTGAGGATGTTTAGATGTAGCATACTGCTTACTGGCAATGTTTTTTCCATTGCAGGAAAAGGCTATGAAGTTCTTGTATGCTCTAGTTGAAGGGGAGGTGGTCTGAGATAATGGCTGGAGTGCTGGAATTGTGAGGTTCCACCGGGACTTCAAAGGATACTCAACAGGAGTCGTGAGCTGTCTCACACTTCATGCCACTATTGACAACAGTTTTTTCTGACCGAAAATAAGTGCTTCGATTTCACACAGCATAAATTTTGATTAGAATATATGTTTTTGTAGTTTTACTAGCTACAAGCATATCCATCCATCCATCCATGATCCATACCCGTGTAGTCCGATCTAGGGTCACGGAAAGAGTGCGAATTATACAATGACAATTGGGGGGGGTCAATATTTTCTAGAGATGAAAAAAATGACAATTTGTCCCTTCTTTAGGGGGGTCGAAGTTGTAATTGGGGGGGACAAACCCCCCCCGTAATTCGCACTATGGTCACGGAGATCTGCTGGAGCCTATCCCAGCTCTCTTCGGGTGGAAGGCGGGGCTACACCCTGTACAGGTCGCCAGTCCATCGCAGGGACACATTTGCACAACATATGCTTGTAGACTGCTACAAGCATATGTTGTGCAAAAATAAAATGACAATAAAAGACAGAGAGCAAGACTTTGCCCTTGATGGAAACATTTAAAAAAAAAAGCAACAAGCGACAACAGAACCAGATGATGCTTTGTATCTGGTGGTCCAGATGGTGGTCCAACCAGAACAGAAACATCCTCTGCTCTGCAAAGACACTGCTGGTCTGCCATGGCTAAACTGCATCGGTTTAAACTTGGCTGATCAAGCTTCCAGTGAGTCTGAATCTGGTCCAGTTTATAAATAAAACACCACAAGAAGACTCCGATTCATACATTGACATGTTGGCTATGTTTCAGGTCATGCACTTGTGCCCTTAGGATTCCTAAACCCTGTACGATTTCTCTGTTTGTATAAGATTATATGGTCTCACACTGTACAATTTTATTTGCTTAATCTTGGGTAAGATGTTAAGAATGTTATGCGCGGACGATGATGAGCCCTCTTGAATTGTAGGCAATGACTGATGTGGAGACACAGACAGATGCAGAATTGTCTAATCCAGTGGTGCGCAAACTGTGGTATGGGTGCCACCAGTGGTACGCAAGCAGTCTCTGGTTGTACACGGGGAATGTCATAAACTTTCCACACTTTCACTTAAAAAAAAAAAATCGGAAACACACAATGTATTGTAAATGCAATGTTTCAAACAAAATGAGTATCTTATAATAATTAAAATTGTGTTTTTTAAAAAACATTTGTTGCATATTCAGTTGCAGTGCAGATGTAACAACTTTTGAGAGTGTTTATTTTGCTCTGTGTGAGAGTATGAGTATGTGAGAATTGTTGGACAGAGTTGTTAATGTCTGATTCAGTAAAGTAACAATACAGGTAATAAATAACCACAGTAAGAAATAAACATCTCTGTGTGTTTAAAGCTAACTGAGAAGGCATATATGGCTATATTTTAAAATTGGTCATCATGGTGGTACTCAGAGAGCTGAACAGTTTTTCAGGTGGTACGCAGTATTAAAAGTTTGAGAACCACTGGTCTAATCAATATGTGGAGACCGTAAGCAACACGTATACATAAACTGCTCTGTTGTAGCGAATACATGTGGCAAAAAAAAGAAGCAGTGAAAGAGTGAAAGAGAATAATGTGCTCCTGGTCGTGGTTAGGGAGAAGAGGCCAAATCGAGATTCTTATTTTTCTTTAGAATGACGGGAGGTCGGAATAATTAATTTCAAGTTGTGTTTTAATTACTACTGGTAAGTAGGCGGAGTCGTGGAATTTTTGGCTCCGTCATAAATTTATATCATTTAGTCTTTGACCAGTGTGATGGTTGGAGACGAAGAGAAATCCCCACATATCTTTGTGCAGTGTGTATTAGTCCTTGGACTTATTTCGAGGACATACGTGTGTTGACACCGATGATTCTACTGTCATGCAGAACCAGAGATGTCCGGTGAGGTGGACAGCTGGTGAGCAGCGACTCTTTTAGAGTCAGATTTACAAATACAAATGAACCCCAAAGAGTATCTTATTCATCATTTGACTGACAACTGACAACGGGTTATGTTTTATTTCATATCAGCATTCTTTACACAAACATGTGACGTATATTTCAATTGACGTCAAACATTTATTTAGCAAACCTTCCAGCTCCGGCGTTTCTCTTCCTTTAGTCATTACCTCTTTCTTTGACTGAATGTCCAGATTTATGAATTTTCTCAGTTTGGAAATGTGGTCTTCCATTTTGATAAGGCGGATTGTAAAGGAAATATAGACAACAATGAAGAAGGTGGTTGGTAGCACAAGATTCTGTGGGCTCACCAGCGCCCTCTGCCATGAGGCAGGAGTACTGTATGACTCACCGAGTGACTTTTTTACTGTTGTTTTATGATTAATCTCCGGGCCTAAACACGCTACAGAGATACATTTCATACATGATCCAGATTATGGAAAGACAGAGCACACATTAAAAGTGTGTTTGAGAACATTTTATTTGCGATATTCAGAGGGACAGCGACACACTATGTGCATCTCATACCAGTTTGTGATGGACTCCACCATCCACTGACGTCCCAGCAAAGTTCTGCCTCGTGGAGCATCTCATCCCAGTATTTGAACAGGACATGTGGAAATTCTGCTATTCTTAATTGAAAAAAATAATTTTATTGTTGGATTAGAACGGGAAAGAACTTTATAATACACAACTGACAAATATCAACATTTATGATATTTTATAATCTTTTTTTTCTTTTCAATATTGACGAGTGCACGTCACTGTGCAGAGCACTATAAAAAAAAAGCTGGTTCAGTCAGAAAATTAAACTTAGAACGCTGAACGCTTCACACCTTCAATGTTCACCATCATGTCAAGGAAGAAGTGGTGGGACACTTGTTTTTGATGTTTTTGCCTAAAAAAAGGACTCTGGTCCCCAATCTGTGCCAAAAATGTAAGGAAATTAGACACCTGACAAGCACATGATGAGGAAAACTGGGCTAATTTTGTTTGGAATTTATCAAATCTTTGCAGTAAATTAGGTGAAGCAGCCAAAGAAGAAACTTTGTTATTGGCATTTCCGGTAACAGCACAACAGCTTTAATTTGAAACCACTTTTTTTTCTTTTCTTTTTGAACACTACACATGTAAGGACACTGTATTAGAGTATACTTGGAAAATACTCTTTTTAGGATACTGCAGAGGCTGTGGAGACACACGTCAGAGGGTCTCAGAAGCAATTTCAACAACTTAAGAGGTGAAACTCAAAAATCACATGTCATTTGACACCTCCCATCTTATTATATGGTAATCGCTGAAAGGATGGCATTGGCATTGTAATCTCACAAATCCCCTCAAACAGGCAGCGCTTGGCAGGGCTCCACTCCTGACACGCTCCCGGTGAGACCTGAGATCACGCTAAAGACAGATCACAACTGGAGCCTTTCCATACCTGGTGGGACCCTGAGGTAAGCTCTGAAACTAGAAATGCTGCATTAGTTGTTGTTAAAGCATTTGGCTGTTTTTTCTCACCTGGTTATTTCATAGGCGGCTCCAAAGAAATGACACAGAGCCAAAAATTCAGGGTCAGATAACACTATTTGAAACAATTAAATAAATAAATAGAAACCATTTAAAAAAAAATAATCAGATTTTGTGATGAACCTATCACTCCATCACTGGCTTGTAGCTGAGGACATGATGGCATTTAGAAATCAAAAGAGGTCCAGATGTAAAGAACAGATTAGAACAGTTGCTCCACATAACTAATGTGCATTGATGAGGAAACCTTCTCGATCTTTTCTTTAACAGCTCATTTGTTCGCCTTTTCTCCTACGACTAAAGTGAAGCGGTTAACAACTGTCTCCATCACTCCATACTTACATTTTGATCATAATTAATTTGCAGAACAGGATTAGTCCAATATGACTTATAGTTATACATAAAACAGGGAATGAAATATTACCAAAGTCCCCATAAATATACTGTAAAGGAACAAAAACACCAGGTCTGTGTTGGGTCGGCCTGCTGAGTGCGTCTCAGATGAGCCGTGGAGGCTGGACACAGACGAGCAGCTCCTGACAGGCATGTCAAACCTCTCCTGCCCTCTCCACTGTGTGGCCTCACTGATAATGGGAACCTGATCGGAGGGAGCATAGAGTGGGTGGTGGAGGTGGGTGTGGGGGGGTGAGGAGGGGGTGCATATTGCGTCTTTTGTGCGAAACTCTTCAAAGCGCTGGGCCTTCTATTTGTCCAGTGGAGCTCTTTGTAATGGTATCCTCCACTGTCATTTTGTCCCTTTTATTTTTAGGCAAGGCTATTATTGCTTCCATACCCCTCGCATACTCCTGGGCCTTTGTTTGCAGGGACAGGGTCAGGTTTTAAGTTTTTTTTTTTTTTTTTTTTTTCACTCTGTTCTGAACTGCCTTTTCACCCCCTCCTCCACATGCCGTGTGTACACAGTAATGGATCAGAATGGCCAACGAGTGCTCTCCTAATTCCAAGTAACGCACAGGCATGTGGTTCGTGTGTGGCTCGACTCCTCGCTCTTGTACTTAAATGCAAAGATCTACAACTGCTCAACTACTAAACTGAGACGTCATTCTGTCCCTGATAACACTCTGCATCTCCTGTAAAAATGAGCACTTAAATAGCCTGTGTTGGTTTATTTCTATTTCCAAGGCTACTTTTTCTAGTTTGAGTAAATTACTGTGGCCTGTATGGTTATCCATCATTAATGCTTCGTACAGTCCAAACAGACTGGGACCAACATCTAAAAATGTTCAAAAAGACAGTACAAACAAAAACACAGAGTTTGAGACCAAAGAATGCAGGGGTATGGAAATATGACCAAAAAAAAAAAAAAAAAAAGCTCAATCTTTTTTTTTTTTTTTTTTAAATGCATGCAAACCTTCTTTTTTTTATAGACACAGTGGTACCTCTATTTACGAAATGAATTGGTTCTGGAAGTAGTTTCGTAACCTGAAAAGTCCGTAAGTAGAGACGCGTTTTCCATGTAAATGCCCTAATCTGTTCCAAGCCCCCCCAAAATCATTTTTTTTATAAATCATAAAAATGCATCAAAACATGTAACAAATACATGTTACAATTAGATTACTGCACAATAAACATAAAATGAGAGTTGTACATAATAAAAAACAAAGAATAAAGTAAAGAATAAAACTTGTTCATGTTCATTTACCTTTTAACTGCTATCGTCGTCACCTTTTCTCTCTCATCAGTGGTTTCTGCCTGACGTTTTGTAAAGAACCGATCCAAGGATGTTTGCTTTTGTCAGCTTTTAACAATCCTTCGAAAATGTGCAAAGCAAACATCATCATAGTGAGCGATAGCCCGACTAGTAAACACCTTTTCTGGGTGATTCTTTTCAATGAATTCCAAAACTTCATGGAATTTTCCTAAAATCTCAAAGGGATGCCAGAAAGATGGGAGTTGCGAGTAGCAGTGCGTTCTGTATTTTTGTCTTTCGTATCCTGAAATTTCTGTCATAACAAGAGGCAATATTTTCCCGTTGAGGCGTTTTGTAACCTGAAAATTCCATATGTAGAGATGTTCATAAGTTGAGATACCACTGTAATTGGTTTCTGCATCATGATTTAGCGTCAGTTTTAAATTGGATGCCCCTCCTGACACAGTGCTCCCTGATTATCCAGGCTTGGGACTGGCATGAGAACGGTGGTTTGTGACTCATTAGTGGACTTTAGTCATTAAGTGGATATAATACAGATGTCAGACTCCATCACTTCCACGTCAGCATTAAGGTTAACATCAGAGCCCTGCTTGTGCAGCAATTAAAAGACTGTTTTCATATATATATTACATAACTGCTTCTGTATATAACCATTAATAATAGACACATTAAGAACACCGAGCAACGTGAGAGGTAACCGTGTTACATGTGAATGCTTTTCTTTTATAGAGATCTGTACACCTGTCCTGGTTTTCAGGGTTTGGACCCAAATGCAGCAGATGAGGAGGCAGGAGTGTCCAGCAAAAGTCCTTTATGTTGTTCGAATGTGCAAAAACCAAACTGAAGTCTCTCCAGAAAACAGAGGAAATCATAGCAGCAACACGAGGTATGAACAGGACATGACGGGACCAAACTCAACAGAACAGGAGCCAAGACCAACAGGAGGAAGAACAGACGGACCGGCGAGAAGGTAGGGTAAGACGACACAATTTTTCAAGACGGGGGCTGACGAGACATGGGTGAAAGTGATCAGGGCAGATGGGACCAGGGAACCAAAACTGAACTGAGTGCACAAAGAGACAGACTTACAAAGTAAAACAGGAATCAACAAAACAGGAGACAAGAAAATCCTCAAAACACAAAAACCAAACCACCAGACCCTGACAACCCTGCTGATGATCAGGGTAGTTAGCATCACCAAGCTGCCATTTTCCTTCTTAAATCCTACAGAAACAGTCAAGGGGTAGTTTTTACCCAGGATTTTGCCCGTCCCCCTCCGTTCTGGTTTGTTTTGTGGTTGTATGTTCACCGTCAAGATCTTTTATTTTGCTCTTGACATTACAACACTGCGCAGCGACACACACTCACTTATCCTATCGTATGTGGTTAAGTTGATCAGACTCACAGCTTGGGATCATGGGAACCATTTAGCAAAAATTAATTTGATTTGTTTTTTAGTATGTAAATTTATAGTGTCAACTCTTTGTGTATTAGGTTTCACTAAGTTTGATGGTTGTTCATGGCCACTCTTGAAGCCCGGCTTCAGGGCAACTGGGGGGAAACAGGTGGACCAGCAGTGCTTCTGAGGACACTGCAACAGATGCATGCTAACAATCAGAGCGCTACGGTCCATGCTGCCTGTTTGTCTTACTGGCTGCCAGCCTGTGTGTGTCCACTTCCTGACCCTGTGGTGCAGCAGTGCAAGCCGCCCCCTCCCCTAGTCACCCCTGTTTCCCTTTAATATCTGACATGAGTAAATGAATAATTGATCCAGAGGCTTTAGCTGCTCCGTAACTCTACCCTTCACCGCAGGACAGGAGGCAGGCCAGCACCCTCTGCCAACAGATGACTTGTGAACACAGCAGAAAAAAAATCATTCAGTGTGACCACTGATGAGTACAGCCTCTATAATTGGCGTCAGAGACACAAAACATGTTGTTGATGTGAGCGCTAAGCCAGCTGATGCCGACAACTAGCTTCAGTGTGTGGCCGGCTGCAGCAGTTGAAGCTGTGGGGTGAGAGCAGTCTGTGTTATCGTAAATCTGCTATGACTCTTAATCTAACCACACTTGCCCCCCATATCGGTGGTCATACTTCAAGTTCGGCCCTTCTCCCAGAGGCCTGGGAGCCCAAGATTTGTTCTACCCTTCTTGCCTTAGCTTTTCCCAGGACTGTAATTTTGAACATAAATTCTTTACTGTATGCTCCAGAGGTCACTGGTCCTGGTCTGCTAACAGCTGACTCTTTGCTTGTTTTCCCAGCTAGCATGGCTTCAGTTGTGTCTCTTTCTCATTGACAGTTGCAAGAAAACACCTTAGAATTAACTGGTTTTCTGTATTAATCTGCCATACAGGGTAATGTGAGCTTCATGTGTGTTCATGTATTCACAGTTTTGAAAAAGTTAAGCGAAGCATTTGGGTTAGTAGCTGGTCAAACATCTTTTAGCGGCGATGGCTTGAAATAGATGCTTTCTGTAGCTCTGGATCCAATGTGCACAACATTCAAGTGGAACTCTTCTTGACCATCCCTCTTTCCAAAACTACTAACAGCTGAGACACAATAGTAGGATTGTCTGGTATTCATGGCTCTCTTTGGTTTATTGCACAGCATCTCTGTGGAGTTAGCTTCTGGGCTCTTCTTGGCCTCTCGAAAAGGTATAGTTTCCTTTTTTTTAAGCCGTTAGGTGGTGGCTTTACATAAATGCTTAAGTTCATTGTCCTGATGCATCACCAACACCTTCTACTAAGCTTCAGCTGATGGATAGTAACGCTGATGTTGACCTGTAGGACATTTTAGTAAGCTCAAGAATTCACTCTCCTCTCAAAAATGGTGGATTGTTCAGGCCCTGACTTAGTGAAACAAACCCAAATCATGTTGCTCCCTGTACCATACTTCACTCTTGGGACATTGTTTTGATGTTGGTGCCCATATAGGTATGTATTGTTGTTTTTGGGGCCATACAAAGTGAATTTGGTCCTGAAACATTCGCCTGTTAGGTGCTCTCATACGAAACATCAGGCAGGCAGCAATGCTGTCTGTTCAAAGACTTTTCTATGGGAGAATCATGAACAGTGATGTTTGCCAGTTCCAGTGATGCCTTAAAACTTTTATATCTCCTTTATTTCAGTTAGGACTCTAACTGTCTTGTCTGTCTTGATTTTCTGCAGTGGGATGGGTCAGGATTTCATTGGGCCAAAGTAATTTCAGCGTGCACGGGGATGGCATGTGCAACTTTGCTTTTCACTCAGCAGAGCTCTTACTGAGAAATTATAATTACTTGTCTATTTCCTTCATCATTTTGTGCTTGTCGATTATTGTGATTTTGATGAAGAGCTGGTCACATTTTATAGCAAATTACTGTAGAAAATGAGTTAACTCTACAGGATTTGGATATTTTTTCTTGCCACTGTTGATTATGAAGTGTTAGTTTGTACTGTACTCATGTGTTTTTACAAACCAGGGTAGAGAAACCCAATGTGAAGGATGGCTGGTGGCAACTGAAGATGTCTGACCAGGTACAGTAAAACATCAATGTTTATGATATGTAACATAGTGTTGTAAAGGGAATGCAACTGCCATAAAGTGGAAGTGAAGAGTTAAAGTGGATTTATGCTTCCACGTAGCAGATACGCATGGCCCCTAAGCTGCTTCTGGCATTGATACGTGCGTTATTGTTTGCGTCGCTCTGTAATTCCAACAACAACCACTAGATGGCAGTGCAGGTTCTTTCTGCAGCACTGAGCTTGCAGTGCTGAGTTTCCTTTTATGTCCTGTATGTAGCTCAGACATAGCAACAGAGCAAATAACGTATGTTTTGTGCGAGTTGGAGCTGATAAATGCTGAACATTAGTCGTTTTTACTTACATTGCAGCAAACTGACGTTCCACCCAACTTGAAAACGTTGAAGAAGTAGCGGTGGGAAAAACGAAGACAAAGAAGAACAAATCTACCAATCACTTTTCTCAATTTTCGCGTTGACTTGTTGCACAGTTACATTTGGAGAGAGGTGCTACAGTGTAGCTACGGCATCAGTTCAACGCAGAAATATAAATCAGCCTTGAGAGGCTTCTGCAGCCAGCAGGGATGGGAGACTGCCAGAGCTCCATAATGCTTGATAAAAATAATCAAATGATGTTGAAATTGATATTTTAACATGAAAAAAGTATTTTGTGCTGCTTTAAGTGGCAGCAGAATGGTACTGTTATAATGCTAAAATAAACACAGATAAGACTGTGATACTTGAAGCGCTGGAGCGATAATCAAACATAAAAAGTGCTAAAGAAGAATCCACAGGAACGAATGTGATTCATTTAGGAAGTGTGAGGATTACCTGATGACACGAGACAGGATGCAAATGTCTTGGCGTCACATGGTATTTCCTCTGTAAATTATCAAAGAACAAAAGCCATTTCAATGCGCTATAAAGTAAAAAATACAATCGGGCTGTGATGAATGGGAAACAATAAACACGATGAGTCATCCTGCAGCTGCTGCTGCAAAATTAGCAGTTATTTTCATTTCTGGACCAACAGGAAATTGCCAGCTCAAGCTATGTAGGAAAATATTCTGAATTCCTCTTCCTCCAAAACAAGTGGCTGAAGTAAGGTGGAATTTATTTAAATCATCAAGGAATTTGGTGAGCACTGAGTGAAATGTTGAACTTATAGGGGAAAAAATAAGTGATGGAATGTTGCTGATGATAACAAGACAATTCTACTATTACATATATACAAAAACAAAAACCTAACATTGACAAATGTACCAGATGAACCACAACTTAGAGCACGTGTCAAACACAAGGCCCGCGGGCCAAATGTGATGCATATTGACAATAAACTACATCTCCCACAATGCATTTCATCATCACCAACAACGATAACAGTAATTTACCATGAGCAAGACAATAAGACGATTTTGAGAACTGATGTTCTTAAGAAAAACCTCTACAAACTAACCTTAAAGGTGGGGTGGGTGTTGTTTTTTTGCAACACTTTTTACAATATTGCCTGAAAACCTTTTCACATTTCCATTGCACCCACTGAAATAAAATGTTTGCAAAAAAAACTAAACATTTTGGTCCAGTCTAGAAGGTATAATCAGAGAAAAACTCTGACCAATCAAAAAAGTCATCATCACTATTTTGATTGGCTGCCTAATACGTCCATCAAATATCACCCCTCCCTCCCTCCCTATGGTTCATGCAGTCGTGAATCATGTGAAGGCGTGGTTTCGAGGGGTGAGCTGAAGAGGAGGAGGCGGAGCCTTTGGGAGGAGGGAGGGAGTGTATATTTTCAAAATCTCACTTGAGTTGGATTGCTGGAACCGTTTTTCAAACAACACCTACTCCACCTTTAATATGTCCAAGAAAACAGAAATTAATGCACAAGGAAGCAGTTTCATGAACGAATACAAGTTTGTACCTCAAGGTGAAAAAACAGTGTGTCTTTTGTGTTATGAGGCGGGTGTCAGTCGTGGAAGAGTATAATCTACGTCGGCATTTTGACAACAAACACAGAGCTAAGTATGCTAAATTTAGCCAACAAGAAAAACAAAGAATCACTTCCACTTCTGAAACCAAGGTAATGGATACTCTCAGTGATGTTTACAGAGTCCGTTACCATAGCAACGGACTCTGTAAACATCACCTGTTTGAGAGCAGGTTTACAACCACAAATACTCAGTTTAATATAATAATGAGTTAAATATTTTAAACTTTAATACACAATAAATATAGAAACAGTTATTTATCAATATAATAAGGTGCAGTTTAAATTATTTTGATTTACATTGTATTTTGTTACATTCATGCTGTCAATATGGCCCTTCAACCATGACGTTGATGTGGCCCTCAGTGAAAATAAGTCTGACACCCCTGACTTAGAGAGTAAAAAAAAAATCTCAATTCTTTAGATACCTGAGACCGTGTCAAAAACTATCCACAATAGAAAATATTGGCCAAAATTTTGGTTTGATTCAGGAGCTTGAAAGGAATCCAGGTTTTAAAAAAAATGCATTTTTGTCATAACCATTTGCATGAGCCAAAATATGAATATTCTTATTCCAATCCCAAAAAAAAAACCTGCCAACGTATTGGCTGTTATGAGAGATCTTTTAGGGATCCTCAGGCAAACAACTGGTTGCATATAAACTAATGGTTTGTATCATAACTTAGCAAGTCCTTTTTTTTCACATGTGTCAAATCAAACTTTATTTATAAAGCACTCTTCATGCTCTCAGGCAACACAGAGTGCTTTACATAATAACAGAAACAACATATGTTAAAATAAAATAAAATCCATCACACATCCAAATATACTATATAACAATTAAAAACACACACACACACAAAAACAACGTCCTCCAAAGCAACACCCCCCCTATTCACCACAAACATGACACAATCCCCTCATTTTCTGTCTCTTACATATATAAAGCATAAAAATACTTATAATTAACTAAAATAAATAAATGTCTAAATATAAACTTCTAGCTTGGCATATATATATATATATATATATATATATATATATATATATATATATATATTATATATATATATATATATATATATGTATATATATATATATATATGTGTGAATGAGAGTGAACGTGTCCCTCACCAGCCCTCTTTGACAGTCCTTTAGAAGATAGTTAATTGACATCTGAAACCCTGAATCTACAGAGAGCTCTAAAATCACTGACACTGAAGAACAAAAAGACACACAAAGACACAGGACAGAAGATCCTCAGTCTAAACACCAGGTTTGTTGTATGTACAGTCTTTGCTGCCCAGACACTTTTAATCCTTACAATTACAGCTTCTAGCAGTGAAGCTGCTGGACCCCTAAAAAAAAAAAAAAACAAATGCAGAACTAGTGGGTGAAAAATAAGTACACCCACCCTTACTGCTTCCCTGGAAATGATGTAGCAGTCAGGCCAAGCTGATCAAAAACACATCAGCAGTGGTCTAAGCCAGTGGTTCTCAAACTTTTAATACTGCGTACCACCTGAGAAACTGTTCAGCTCTCTGAGTACCACCATGATGATCAATTTTAAAATATATTAGCTTTAAACACACAGAGATGTTTATTCCTTATTGTGGTTATTTATTACCTGAATTGTCACCTTACTGAATCAGACACTTACAACTCTGTCCAACAATTCTCACATACTCAAAAATAAACAGCAAAATAAACAGACTCAAAAGTTGTTACATCTGCACTGCAACTGAATATGCAACAAATATTTTAATGATCTCAAGCTACACATTTCATTTGAAGCGTTGTATTTATAATGCAGTGTATGTTTCCGATTTTTTTTTTTAAGTTAAAATGTGGAAAAAATGTGGAAAGTCATGACGTTCCCCGCGTACCACCAGAGAGCGCTCGCGTACCACCAGTGGTACCGTACCACAGTTTGCACACCACTGAGCTAAGAGAAGCAAATGTTTCTACTCAACTGGGAAATATATTAAGTCCATTTCTAAGTAGTTTGGAGTCCATCGTTCTGTGATGAAACCATAGTTGCCAATCTGAACAAGCCACAAGGCTTCTGGAACAATGTTCTTTGGCCATATTGGAGATGTTTCGTCATAATGCACAATGACTTATTTAGCTAACAACAAGCAGTGCACAAAAATCTGATCACAACTATCAAGCACAACAATGGAAGTGTAATTATTTAGGTTTGTTTGTGGCAAGAGGACCTGAACATCTTGCAGTCTTTAAGTTGATCTGGAGTTCCTCTAAGTAGTGAGTCAAACGTGATGCCATTCAACCACTAGCTAAAGCTTGGTTGAACATGAGTCATGCAACAGGACCATGAGCCCATGCATGCTGGCAAATATACAACAGATTAGCTGACTGAGAATGTTGTAATGGTCCTCTCCAAGTCCCGAGCTCAGCCTGACTGAAACATGGTGGGGGACCTTCAGAGAACTTAACTGAATGCCTGCAAACTTCAGTCAACGGAAGCCATGTTGTAAAGAAGTGGGCTATCATTCCTCCATGATCATGTGAAGACTCATACCAGAATTCTAGAAATCATTTCTTCAATTTCAGTTTCCTGCTGTAAAAGCTGCTTCTCTAAAATGTTGATTCATTTGAGTTTACTTGCTTTTTTCACACATCACATCTGCATTTTGGCTTCATTTCAACAAAATAAATACAGACATGCTGTGATATGTCATGTTGTGGGTAATCTTAACTTATTTTAACTCAGTTATAATGGTAACGACCAAATTATTATCATTATTTATTTATTTATTGATCTTTACTTTTACATCCTGAACCATAAAACCTTAGAACTGAGTGCTTTCTTTTATATTTACTCAGAGCAGAACTGCAATTCATCATTCAACCATCTACAAACCCAATTCCAAAAAAGTTGGAATGTTATGTAAAACCTAAATAAAAACAGAACGCAACGATTTGCAAATCTCATAAACCCATATTTTATTACTAAGAGAACATAAAGAAAATATCAGATTTTGAAAGTGAGATATTTCACCATTTGATGGCAAATATTGGCTAATTTTGTTTTTAATGGCAGCATGTTGTTTATGGTTGGGTAGCATCTCCTCTTCTTTTGATGACTGTCTGTAAACATAAAAGAGGAAATTACAGGCTGGAAAAGAAATTAGCGCGAATGAAAACAAAATAGAGTACAGTGGCACGAAATTAATTGGTTCTGGAAGTAGTTTCATAACCTGAAAATTTCGTAAGTAGAGACGCATTTTCCATGTAAATGCCCTAATCCGTTCCAAGCCCCCCAAAATTTGAAAATAAGTTTTTTTTTATAAATTGTAAATAATGCATGAAATGACATAAAAACCTGTAAGAAATACATGTTAGAACTAGAAAAGCACTCAGAGAGCGCAGACCTCCACCAAGCGCAACAATTATCAACATTTTGAAAGTGATCCAGAATCCAGGATTTCTTCCAGATCACACTCAAAATGAAATCAGTTCTTTCTTTTCACATTTCTGACAACTCCTGAAAATTTCATCAAAATCCATCCAGAACTTTTTTAATTATCTTGGACACAGACAAACAGATAAACGCCGGCAAAAACATAACCTCCTTGGTGGAGGTAAAAATTGTTCGTTTACCTGGGTTGGTGGGTTACGTTCATACAGACAAGGGGCCCTCCTAGCCAATGGGATGCCAGGAAGATTGCATTTGGGGTCGCATCTCAACCATTACAGTAAGAACTCGCCAAATGTCGACGACCCCAGCCGACACAGTCGACAGATACTTTAAGGGAAGGTTGAAAAGAACTTTTAAGAGAGAGTTCAAGAGGAGCGCGCCTACCAGCCCAGTTCAAGCGGCTCTCAGCCCCCAGATGCAGGTCACCCAGCAGCTGCAAACTATCGCGGCTGCAGTACAGAACCTGCAGGCACAGATCCAGCCCCTTCAAGCCACTGTGGACAATCTGGCCAGCCAACAGCAGACCATGGCTGAGCAGCAGGCAGAGGTCCTGGACCAACTCTGCGCCCTCACCACCGCTCTGCTGACGCAGCCCCGGGATCCGCCAGCTCCTGTCGTCAGTGATAACGCCGCCTCAGCGACCGCTCCGCCGGCCTCCCCACCTTCGCCTCGTGAGCCCTGCATCTCCAGTCCTCCGCCGTTCGATGGTGACTTCGAGAAATGCGCCACGTTCATCATGCAGTGCGAGCTCGTCTTTCAGCATCAGCCGAGTATGTTTTCCACCAGCGCAGCTCGCATAGCCTATATGACCAACCTGCTCACGGGACGGGCCGCGCAGTGGGCAACCGCCTGCTGGTCCATGGGGGCCCGTTTCTGCCGTAATTACCAGGACTTTGTCACAGAACTCCGTAAGGTCTTTCATCACCCGGTGGGGGGCCAGGACCCGGGGGTCCGGCTCATTCAACTACAACAGGGCAACAGTCGAGTATCAGATTACGCCGTGGAGTTCCGGCTGGCTGCAATGGAGAGCGGGTGGAACGACCAGGCCCTCCGGGTAATGTTTCGGAGGGGCCTCAACGACACTGTCAAAGACCAACTGGCCACCCGTGAGGAGCCCTGTCCCTGGAGGGGCTCATCTCTTTAGCCGTCGTCGCTCCAGCCCGCCCGAGAGAAACGCTGTCTCTCTGCCAGGCCCAGTAAGTGATTACCGCCCGCCAGCCCACACAACCCAGGAAGAGGAACCCATGCAGCTGGGCAGGACCCGACTGAACCCAGCGGAACGAGAGGCCCACTTCCGTAATGGACTTTGTATTTACTGTTGATTAAAGGGACATTATATCAGAACCTGCCCCACGCGGCCAAAAGGCCAGGCTCATCAGGACGCCGGGGGATACTGATGAGCCGCCTGTCCAACTCCCGTCGCCCTGTTTGCCAGCTAGTGAGCGTTAGCCTGTCCTGGGAAGATCAACGGTTTGCGGCGGGGGCACTCATCGATTCGGGGGCCGACGAGTGTTTCCTGGACGTGGACTTCGCTGAACAGATCGGGGTCCCGTTGCTGCCGCTGGAGAGACCTATGGAGGCGTATGCCTTGGACGAACGACGCCTGGCCAGCGTCACGTTACAGACTCGTCCTGTCACTCTCACCGTCGCAGGGAATCATGTAGAGCAGCGGCGGTTCTACGTCATTCAGTCCCCCTCCGTTCCTGTGATACTGGGACTTCCCTGGCTTATTCACCACGAACCCCGCATCACTTGGTCTACCGGCTCCATCCTTGAGTGGGGACCCGACTGTCACGCCCATTGTCTACGCTCCGCCCCCAGCGCTTTACCTCGCCAGAGTCCCATCATCGCCCTGCCTGATCTCTCCGCTGTTCCCACCGTCTACCATGATCTTGGGGAGGTATTCAGCAAATCCTGGGTGCAATCTCTTCCCCCTCACCGGCCCTACGACTGCGCCATCGAGCTCCGCCCCGGGGCCCCTCTCCCCGGCAGCCGTCTGTACAGCCTCACCCTCCCAGAAAAAGCCGCCATGGAGAAATATATTACTGAGTCACTGGAAGCAGGTCTCATCCGCCCCTCATCATCCCCAGTGGCGGCAGGTTTCTTCTTCGTGAAGAAGAAGGATGGCGATCTCTGCCCCTGTATTGATTACCGAGCTCTGAACGAAATCACCGTCCACAACAAATACCCCCTGCCACTCATGAGCTCCACCCTCGAGCTGCTAACCCAAGCCACCGTCTTTACTAAACTGGACCTACGCAGTGGATATCACCTGGTGCGCATAAGGGAGGGCGACGAGTGGAAGACGGCGTTTAAAACCCCACCAGGACATTATGAATACCTCGTTATGCCTTTCGGACTCACCAACGCCCCCGCCGTCTTCCAAGCCCTTATGAACAATGTTCTGCACGACATGTTGGACTTGTTCGTCGTGGTTTATTTGGATGATATCCTGATCTTTTCCAAGACCCGAGAGGAGCATGTCCAGCACGTCCGCCGTGTTCTCGAGCGACTTCTACGGAACCGGCTATTTGTGAAGGCAGAGAAGTGCCTGTTTCACGCCACTTCAGTGGAATACCTGGGTTTTATCGTTGAGGAGGGGCAGTAACGAGCGGATCCCCGCAAAGTCCAGGCGGTGGTGGACTGGGCTATTCCCCAGTCCCGTAAGGATCTCCAAAGTTTCTTAGGCTTCTCCAACTTCTATCGTCGCTTCATCCGCCACTTCAGCGGCATCGCGGAGCCCCTCACCAGACTCACGTCCCCCTCCATCCCGTTCAGCTGGTCCTCCGACGCCGATGCAGCCTTTAAGAAACTTAAGGAACGGTTCACCAGCGCCCCCGTCCTGCTCCACCCCGATCCCCATAGACAATTCATTGTGGAGGTTAACGCCTCAGACACGGGACTTGGAGCCGTGCTGTCGCAGCGCTCGGCCACGGATCAGAAGGTCCATCCCTGCGCCTTTCTCCCGCCATTTCCTGCCGGCTGAAAAGAATTACGACATCGGAAACCGGGAACTTCTGGCCGTGGTCGCTGCATTAGAGGAGTGGCGTCACTGGCTGGAGGGGGCGGAGTTGCCCTTCATAAAATGGACTGATCACAAGAACCTCACTTTTATTCGAGCCACCCGACATCTCAACGGGCGACAGGCACGGTGGGCTTCTTAAGCCGATTCAACTTTTCCCTGACTTATCGGCCAGGCTCCCGCAATACCAAGGCGGACGCCCTCTCCCCTCAGCACCCCAAGGAGCCCACCGTCGAGGACCCCCCCTCCATTCTGCCTGGAGATAAGGTGGTGGGTCGTGTGGCCTGGGGAATTGAGACCCTGGTGAGGCAGGCCCTCCGCTCCCATCCGGCTCCCGGTGGAGTTCCCCCAGGGCGGTTGTACGTACCTGAACCCACCCGTTCACGTGTCCTCCAGTGGGGACATTCCAGCAAATTGGCCTGTCATCCCGGAGTGTTTCTCACCTTCACCTTCCTGGCCCGATGCTTTTGGTGGCCCTCCATGAGGAAGGACGTGCACGACTACGTCATCGCCTGTCCCACCTGCGCCCGTAGCAAGGCCTCTCATCAGCCCCCCGCCGGCCTGCTGCAGCCCCTGCCCGTTCCTGGCCGTCCCTGGTCCCACATCGCTCTAGACTTTGTCACGGGGCTACCCCTGTCTAAGGGAAATACTGTTATTCTTACCATTGTCGATCGTTTCAGCAAAGGTGTGCACCTGGTGGCCCTTTCCAAGCTGCCTTCGGCCCTCGAGACCGCGGAGCTGCTGACCGACCATGTGTTCCGCCTTCATGGGATACCCCTGGACATAGTGTCGGACCGAGGCCCCTAGTTCGTGTCCAAGGTATGGCGGGCTTTTTGTAAGGGGTTGGGGGCCACTGTCAGTTTATCTTCCGGCTATCACCCCCAGACCAACGGCCAGACAGAGCGCATGAACCAGAGCATCGAGGCAGCTCTCCGGTGCATCACCGCTCAGAGACCAACTTCCTGGTGGTCCCCTGGGTGGAATATGCTGTCAACTCTCTGGTCAGTTCCTCCACCGGTCTCTCTCCTTTCGAGGCAGCCTTGGGATACCAGCCGCCGCTCTTCTCAGAGCAACAGAACGAGGTAGCAGTTCCCTCCGTACAGGACCACCTGGGACGCTGCCGGCGGATGTGGGCCACCACTCGAGCGGCTCTCCTTCGAGCAACGGATCGTGCCAGACAAGGGGATAACCGGCACAGTTCCCGGGCGCCGGCTTACCAACCTGGA
Source organism: Hirundichthys speculiger (assembly GCA_018398805.1). Classification (NCBI taxonomy): domain Eukaryota; kingdom Metazoa; phylum Chordata; class Actinopteri; order Beloniformes; family Exocoetidae; genus Hirundichthys; species Hirundichthys speculiger. The sequence goes on along the minus strand of JAGFBZ010001271.1, from coordinate 40,701 downwards.
CAGAAGGTGTGGCTATCCACCAGGGACTTACCGCTGGCTGCGTCCGCCAAGAAGATGAACCCCCATTTCGTCTGCCCGTTCGTAATCGAGAAAGTCCTGAGTCCAGCAGCGGTGAGTTTACGGTTGCCAGCATCCATGAAGATTCACCCCGTTTTTCATGTCTCCCGGGTGAAACCCGTTTCCCGCAGCCCCCTCGTGCCCGCCGCTCCGGCTCCTCCTCCTCCTGAGATCGTCGATGGGCACCCGCAATGGAAGGTCCGTGGTCTGCTGGACGTCCGGCGCAGGGGCCGGGGTTTCCAATACCTGGTGGACTGGGAGGGCTACGGTCCGGAGGAACGGAGCTGGGTCTCGAGGGCCCTTATCATGGACCCCGGTTTGCTCACATCCTGACAAGCCCGGCCGGTCGCCAGGTGGCTCCCGTAGGGGAGGGGGTACTGTTGTGACTCCGCCAGTTGAACAGCAGGGGGACACACCCAGCACGTCCCAGTGCGCGGCCAGGGAGCTGCGCGCTCGGTGGCGAGAGCTGGCTCGGCGTGCTCCCGCCCACACCTGTGCTGCATCACCTAATCACACACCTGCGGCTCGGGACTCGTCACCAGGGAGGATATAAGCCGGATCACTCCAGAGTTCAGAGTGCGAGTTCTTGCCATCCCTACCTGTGTGTTTCCTTCCCGTTGGTCTTCCCCGTGAGTACTCGCCCTCACTCTGTCTTGCTGGTTCTTTGTGGATTTACGCCTTGTGGATTACTCCTCGTGGATCTACCTCTGTGGATTTACTTCCCGTGGATTTTGCTGTGTGGATTACTTCATCGTCGCCGTTCCGGCGCCAGATCACTATCGTTGCCTTACAACGTGTGGGTTCCTGTGCTGGCTGGGCTGCTGGGTTGTACGTTTGTACGTTTGTTTCCAGTGACTCTTCTCCTGGGGCCAAAGAAAGGACTTCTGTGTTCCCCCCCCAGCTCTGGGTTGCCCAGCCTCGCACGTCCGTGCTGCGGCCGCCCTCTCCTTCAGTGACTTTCTTAGTCTGTTGGATTGTTAAATAAAGACGGTCTCGTACCGATAAACTGTATCTTCTCTGTGTCGTGCATTTGGGGTCGCATCTCAACCATTACAAAGATGCTAAGTGATAGCCGATAGCAGAGCAGCTCTGACGCATCACTTTCAAACCGAGATACAGAGCCGACAAAAATGTTTACGTTCAGTAAACTCTGGGAGTTGTGAGTAGCAGGGCTACTGGAGTTTTGCCTTTCGTATCCTGAAATTTCTTTCATAACAAGAGGCAATATTTTCCTGTTTCATAACCTGAAAATTTCGTATGTAGAGACATTCGTAAGTAGAGGTACCACTGTATTTGAGTATTTGACAACTATATAGGTTTACTGGCATTAGGTAACATGACTGGGTTTAAAAGGAGGATTTGTCACTGATGACAACAACAATGTGCTGCTACAGCAGCGTTCTCATCCAGGGACCACTCAAGGCACTTTTACAATACCAGCAGCTTTTCTCACTGCCACTTAATTTGATCAATTTATTTATCAGACCAAATTGTCCCTATAATTACTCCTGTTATTCCTAGAGGTATTCCTATAATTAAATTATATAATGGTAAATATATATGAAGCCGAGGCGGGATTTTAGTACTGTTAGTCTAGATGTGTGGGATCTTCAGGCTCTCAGGTATCGCTGCTTTAAAAACACATGATTCATGATCTGTAACAAACTTTCCTGTCGTTTGTTTTGCTGTTTTGCCCCTTTTTTTTCTCTTTTCTTTCTGTATGTTTGCAGGCCAGATTTTCCTGAGTTTCATGCTGACTTGCAGTTCCATCCTCTGTCCATCCCAGCATTTACCTCCACCTGTGGGTGTAGCAGAGATCTTCAGAACAACCAGAAAACCCGAGGTTTCAACCCGACCCAAACTGGGTCTCGGGTCCATTCACAAGACGTGACTCCGGGTTTGTGTCGGAATCGGTACAGTTTGTCTCAGGTCCGGTCGGTGGTCTCTAACAGGGTCTGCGTTTACCCAAGAGAGATAAAGATATTGGCAGTGGCAGCTGTCATTCATATGATCCAGGTCCTGCTCAAGGTTTCTTCCCCAACGTGGAGTTTTTTCTTGCCACTGTTTGGGTTGATTAGGATTTAATATTATAATTTTACTGATTATATTTGCTCGGGGGTCATGCTCTGGGTCTCTGTAAAGCGCCTAGAGACAATTGACATTGTAACAGATGCTATACAAATTAAATTGAATTGAATTGAATTCTCCACTGGACATCACTGCATTGACTCAGGAGGACTTCCAGAAATCAGTCTGTGAACACAGTTTGAATTCAATCCACAAATGCAAGTTAAACTTGTATCATGCAAATAAGAAACTGTATATAAAATATACCAAAGTTAATTAACATAAGTACCATACTGGCCCGAATATATTTTTAAAGACAATAAGGTTATTCATACTATACTATACTATAATACTATAATAACTAATTACTAATTACTATTTTGCTGTATTAAACATTTTAATGATTTCATCTTTTTTAGGAAGCATGGTTCCATACATGTCAGGTTTCCATGTTATTTAAGATCAAGGTATAATACTAATTAATAATCTGTATTCTCTTCAAATCTGAGACTATGACTCTGTGAATAAGTAACAACCATGTACAGTGATCCCTTGCCACTTTGCGGTTTGAGTACCGTGGTTTTAGTGCTTCGCGGATTTTTTTCAGAAATATATAATATAATCTTTTTTTTAAATCGTGGAAACATCACAGGATGTTGTGCGCGTTCTCTCACAGTAGGGAAATGTTGTGAGCCAGCCTGGCCCCTTTTAGAAGGTAGCCTTATGGGTAATGATGTGGCCTTATGGGTAATGGAGTGTGTGTGTCGTGGGACGGCAGAATGAAAACAGGGTTAGATGAAAAGTGTAGTGAGCATCAACAGCAGCCCAGCGTGTATAGATTTACATTCTCTGTTAACCGACAGGAGCCCATCAGTACAACCTGTGTGATGTTACAAGTTCCTGCAGTGACAGAATAAAATGCTCGTTCCATGCAGAGAAAACCAGACTTTTTGTTTTGTTGTTGTTAGCGTGTTAGCCGCTAATTACGAGCTAAAAATAGCACAATACCAGCAGTTTCTTTACTACGGTTCAGAGACCAGAGGCTGTGAAGGTAACAGAAAGACCACAGTTGAGCCTTTGTCTTGTTTCGCTGCAGTGTCTCGCTACTTTTTGAGGGTTTTTAAACATATTTTAAACACATTATTGAGGCTTGGAGGGCTCCGGCTCCAGATCGTGGATTTTGATCTTTGCGGGGGTGGGCGCCGGTCCCCATTAACCGTGAAAAATAAGGGATCACTGTAGTTCAATAACTGTATAAATTATGTTGATAGCTGCATAACCATCAAAGTCCATTTATATTCGGTTTCAAGATCAATATTAATAATTCAGTCTATAAAAAACAAATTCTGGACTGTAACAAAATTTTTGAGCCCCTTTGTTCTGCCCGGTCTCATGGTGCCTCCATTTATCATCAGATCTGCTCCATGCGTTCACTGTGATGCTCCATTCTCACTGGTTACTTCGGTGCAGCTCCATCTAGTGGTGCAAATGTGTAATGACAATAGAAAAGTCTAGACCACGATTATCAGACAACCCCTTTTTTTGAAAATATGATTTCTAGAATAAAATATTGTCTTGTATTTGGGCCAATACGGTATTATAGAAGAACCATCATCAACACTTAGGGCCTGATTTACTAAAGGTTTGCGTGCGTAAAAACGTGTGCAAACTTGACATCACCCGCAAACCAATGCGCAAGCTGATTTACAAACAGCGTGCAAAGAGAACTGCGCCTCTCAAATGAGCAAAATAGCACACGCTGTTCATTTAGCACTTTTGCCCTGATGAATAATCAATATGGGGCGTACCCGCCAGAAAGCGCAAAATACTGGGAGGGGAAAATGCAAATAGGTCCATTTACCACGCGCAATGAGATTTACCAACCCTGAAAGTAATTGCGGGGATTGTGATTGCGTCTGTATTTAGTACGTTCGAAAGGAAGGTGCTAATCTGCCCAGCATTACGCACCGATGGCTGCTGTTATTGTGGCAAGGAGGCGACATCGCCAAAATCAAAGAATACGCAGAGAGAGAGTCTTTCGGACTCGTGTAAATTTGTTTGCACATGCAAAAGGAGAAATATTTTATTTGAATGTTAAATCGAGTATTATTCAGCAAAAGGTTGCCACAGGAGGCACCAGGGTTTCCGTTGTCTGGTAATTGCCGGACTTTGTCTGGTAAAATATGCGGAAGTCCGGGATTTTATAATCTCTCCGGTCAAAATGTCCGGTGAAAATACTCCTCCCAAGCACAATTTCAGTTGTAATAAAATGGGTTATTTCCACATCATTTTATGAAAAACGCCTCTGGGTTCTCCCAGAGGAGCTGGTGGAAGCGGCCGGGGGATCTGGACCTCTGAAGCTGCTGGCCGCGCGACCCGACTTCGGATAAGCGGAAGCTAATGGATGGATGGATGGATGGATGGATGGATTTTATGAAAAAACATATACTTTTTTTACGAATGAGTAGTGTGTGAGGACGAGTCGGCTCCAGCCACAGCTCCACTCATTGATGCCACAGGTGCGCGCAGAGACGCATCTCCGTAATGACAGCGCTCCGCGGTTATGGAGGCTTGAACTTCTCAACGGCCACTTAACCACCTGTCTTGTTTGCCGAAGTTTTATTAAAGGCCACTTTTTCTTTAGTTCTTTGCCTTATATCTTGCCACCTTCTTTTAACCTCATCTGCCGTTCTTTTTGTCTTACCAACTGCATTTATTCTATCGCAGATTTTCTCCCATATTGCGTTTCTTTTGGTGATGTTTAAATGTCTTTGCTGTAGTTCATGAATGTGTTTATTTGCCTCTTCCACTAATATCTCTAACTCCAACTCGTCAAATTTCATTTTGCGCTTGCGTTTATCCTGCTTTCCATCCAGACTCTCCATGGCGCAAACCGTAAGACACGCAACACCTCATTTAAATACTGCGGTTTGCACCTGTTATCATTTGCGCAAGCATTCTTAGTTGATCACCCGCAAAACACACAACAACAGCACGCGCAAACTTTTTCAGTGCACACGCAATTTAGTACTCTTTATTTAGGATCTTAGTAAATCAGGCCCTTACTGTATTTCCTGGAAGATGCACCCCCTCACTAAAAATAGGGACTTTGACTAAATGTAAACGAAGCTAATCCTAACCTTTACCCTCCTCATTTTTTTCTTAGCAGTCACAGCACTATCAGTTTTTTAGTTTTTTTGTTTGTTTTTCTTTTTGGTGTAAAAGACGCTGTGTGCGGCTGCTTCTTTACAACTGCATGTCTCAAACTGACTTCTTAAGATTATGTAGCAGCGTGATGTCACCGCACGTGCTGAATGAAAAACATACTGTAAACTTATTTATTAATTTAGCAATTGCAACATTGTAAGAAGAAGTGAAAAAAAATAGATATAGTTCATTATTAACTGAAAACCACTAGAGATTTTAATCTGAAACGGTGTGTAAATGATATAGGACCATTATTTGGAATTTTTGGGGTCAATATAGATGTGCCCTGGTTGTGTTTTTTCGTTCCTGGGAACGTTTACGCAATTATGGCAAATTAATGTTGTTATCTTTACTTTGCTACAGGTGTCAAACTAAGTTACGCATAAGCAAACAACGAAAGCATAAAAATAAAAGTGTCAACATAAATACGTGCGTGTCAGAGTGAATGTAGGTGTGTGTGCGTGTGCATGAGTGTGTGCGTTGGGAACAAGGTGGTTTCCAACCACGCGGTGATGCCACATGGCGTGAACTGAAAAAAACAGCAGATGAGGTTACTTTGTGATCAAGTCTTGCTTGGTCAAATATGGCAGACAGGATCATGACCTTGTCACAGCCGGGGCAGGCGAGGCCGCCGCAGAGAACAAAGAAAATTAGAGGCCTTATTGCTAAGATGAAGTGCACGTGTGCACTTAAAGGAAAAAAAAAAGGTGCTCAGGAATCAGTCCTTGAGCCATTTGTGAAGCCGTTCTTGGTGTTGAAGGGCAGCGAGTCCCTGACCTCAGTCCTGACCTCAGTCCTGACCCTGGGTCCACTTCTGAACACATCTCAGTACCTGATCCTGTTCCTGTCCTTGGCCCACCTCCTGGGTCCAAACCTGACCCTTGACTGTCCGTCACTCCACCCCCTGAAGCGTCTGCTCCCGTCAGCCCCCAGACCCCCCCCCCAGAGCAGCCTCTCAGTTCTCATCTGCCTCCTTCCTTAAAGGAAGGGGTCTTGTACGCCTCTTCCATGACAGAACTGGACTATATATGCATACAAATAAAGTGAATTGAGTGATCATTTTCAGCTTTCCTCACATCCCGACTGTTTCACTTCATATAAATCATCAGTTCAGTAAATCCAATTAACAAACTGCAATGTTAGCTGGTCTTGAGTCGAATAAAGCACCAGTTCCAACGGGGGCCTGAACAAAACACATCGCATCTGATTCACACACCGACTTCGGGACAAAGCAGCACAGTTGAATGGTCACGTAGGAAATACACACTGAAAACACAAACACAAACAAACACACACGCCGCCCTCTCTGGAGAGGATCGGGTTTCCTTCTGTGTCCAGTGGCTGATTAAACATTCATCTCAACAGCTTCCCTACAGGGGAGGAATAATGCCCCCCCCACCCCCTCCACAGCCTCCCCTCTCTCATTACAGCTGTTGAGGTATGAGACAAGAGGAGCGCGGCCACATTAATGAAGCCAGAGGCCGGCAGCCAATCATTGTGTGTGCTGGAGCGTTCGCCCAGTGACAGCAGGTCGGCCTGAGCAGGGAGATGCCCTCCTTCCCACACAGTCAGGTTTTTATGATTTAACACATAGCAATGTTCTAACATCACAGTATGAACTGTAATATATTACTATGAACTAATGATACTCGGATGCACCTGACTCAGATTATAAATTATCAATGAACGTCTAAAATACTTACATAAAAAGAGATTAATATATGGGATAAATCATCTCTGTTCAGTTTGAGTGTGTTTGATTAACATATCTGATCCTGATAAGGTGCATTATCTGAAAGTACCTGGTGCACTCATCTGACATTTGTACACGTTTGACTCCTTACTTGTATGGAGTTTATCATGCTGCACAATTATGAATAAAAATCCCAACAGAAAGGAGATGCTTCACCGAGCACAGAAAAAAAAATTTTTTTGATCAATCACTAAGAAATTATTACAACTTTTTTAAAAGCAAAGGTGAAATGATGCACGTATTTGTATTTCTGTATTTTACATCTGCGGCTTGCGTGTGTTCTGTGGTCGTGAATGAATCTGTTTCATGTTCCATGTTTTTGCCTTCCAACGTGTCAGCGTGGCCTCTCGTACATTTGTCTTTTATACTGGCTGCATCCTGTTCAGAGTCGTTGTGGCTTATCCCAGCTGTAATCACTCAAGAAGTGGGGTGTATCCTGGACAAGTCACCAGTTCCTCACAGGGCATGTGTGTGTGTGTGTGTGTGTGGCAAATGACCATGCACACACTTACTCACAGAATAGCCAATCAGTCATGTTTGTGGGCTGTGGGAGGAAGTGGGAGAACCAAGAGAAACCCCCCGAAACAACCCAGCACTCACGACCCACTGAACCACCCAGCAGTTCAGTTCACTTCAGTTCAATTCAGTTCAATTCCATTCAATTCAATTCAGTTCTGTTCAGAATGATGAATTCCTGAGGGGAAATTTTATTGTTGCACTATTAATAAAAAGAAATAAAATAACTTAAGTCAATAAAAATGTATGGAACAAGTAAAACTTTAACTCAAAAGTCCAGTGTATAGAATTTGGCGACACTTAGCTGCATAAATTGCAAACTGCAACCCACTAAAACTTTCTCTAACCACATTCTGTGACTCTTTGGTTTGTTCCTTTTATTCTCTAGAAACATGATGTGGTTGCATATGACGACTCACTATCTAAATGTTTATAGATCATTTTTTGGTAGTAAAGGCTGTAAAAAAATATTCTTATCTTTACATGATTGTATGATAAGTTTGAATGCAGTTTTTCCTGAATTACTTTTTTACCAACTGAAGCAGAAAAGAAAAAAAGAAAACTGCTAATGCCATTTGAAAGATGTTTTACATCTTTTAAATGTAGAAGAATGTAAAACAGAATCACGTATCACAGGTCTAATCAGTGACAGCAGATGTTGTCTTCTCTGAACTCTGAGAGGATCCACATAGCCTGAATAATGATAAAATGAAACTATAATCTACTGCTGGTAGATTTCTGAGACAACAGCACCTCCTGCTGGAAGCATGACAAAAATGTAATAAAAATCTTATGATCCTACTGGATCCTATAATTATAAATATAGCAAATACAACCTCAATAAAAAATTTTTTAAAAGTGTCATTACATATTTCACAAAAATGGAGCCAATGAAATATAATAATGAACAACATATGGCCAATCCTAAGTACCCCCATGATTCAATAACTTGTTATTATGAAGGAATCATGTCCTATTCTCTTTTACAACCTCGCATCAGTTTATTGAGTTTTTTCTTTTCTTTTTTTTTTTTTGGGGGGGGGGGGGGGGGCATAAGCTTAAGCACAGGTCTCTGAAAGTTCTTATGCAGGATTTCAACTGGGATGAGGTCTGCTCTTTTGTTGATTCTATATTTTTCAATCGTTCTGATGTGGATTTAGTGGTGTGCTTTAGATCACTGCCCTGTTGCATCACCCAGTTTTGACCAAATTTAGCTGTCACACTGATGACCTCACATTTACCTCGAGAATATGCTGCTATACAAAGGAGTTCACGCCGGACTCAACGACTACAAGGTGCCCAGATCCTCTGACTGCAAACAAACCTCCCTGATCATTACCTTTCCACCATGGAATGTGTATTTATTTCCCTTTATTTAACCAGGAAGTCCCTCTGAGATCAGAGATCTCTTTTGCAAGGAAGACCTGGCCAATGGAGCAGGCAAACAAAATCATCATGTACAAAATGGAGCATGAAATACACAACTGAAGCATACAAAAGAAGGGCAGTTTTTTTAAACATATATACTCACATAAGCAGATACTCTTAAAATCATTAGTAGATGCAAGTGTTTTTACGTGAGAACTTTTTGGAGAGGGAGCAGATGTAAAGGTGACTGTGTCATCTGCATACAGATGCACTGTCGCTTGAATGCTGTAGTTATCTCAGGAAAGTCTGATATACGGCGCTCTAACTGGACACATTGCATCCTACCTGACAATTTTTAGGCCATTTAAGAACATTGAAGCCAAAGTCAGCATTTCTGAGTTTGTCTAGAAGTAGTTTGTGAGCTTTTGAAAGATCTACAAATAAAGCAGTACCGTGCAGTTTTTTGTCCACGGCACCAGTAAGATCATTTCTCCCAGCCGTAGCAGCAGTGGCTACTGTGACACTTCTAAACACAGACTTAAAGTATTATTATCAGGAAAAAACTGTTTCAACTGTAAATTCACCTGACTTTCAAGAAACTGTTTCTGCTGAAATGTTGTATTTGGTTTTCACCAAAGTGGTTTGGTTTTCACCAAAAACAACACACTGCTAGATTAAGACCTGTTTTCTAATTGAATGATTTTTTAAAATTGTTCTGATCCTGATCCATTAAGACATTTTTTGTTCTCTCCTGGCAGATGTTTTTCAGACAAGTAAAATAAAGCCAAGCTAATTCCTTATTGTCATTGTTATTTAACATTATAAAAACCAAGTTGAATCGGATTTGTGGAACTGGGTCAAGGAAAATCATGACGTATAACTGCAACGTTCCTTTCAGCTGCAGTGAAACTAAACAGTGGACAATCAGACGTTAAGGTGGTTTCAGCAAAAGTACTTCCTGAAGAAAACTGAGATGATCACAGTATCCACAGAACCACAGATCAGAGAAGTGAATCTCACGCTGATAGCAAATGTCAAGTCTTCCAGCATGGTCTGACGCATGCAGGCCTCAGTATGAGCAACGGTTAGAAACTCACTCTAGCAGCTCTAAGACTGCAGCAGACACCCGTCTGACCCAACATGTGACTCTGATCATCCTCCTTACAACATTTAATTCCAGGAACCCCTCCCCTCGCGCCTGACATTCCTCAAAAACCCCCATCATCTCTCCTATTTCCTGTCTAGTCACAGAAGCTGTCCCTCATCCTTGCAGTGAAGGCAGGTATTGATCATGTATCACCAGGCTGCAGGCAGGGTGGCAGACACTTGAATGACTTAATCAGTGCTCATATTGGATTAGTAGGACTGAAAGGACCAGACGGGCCTCTTTAAAGGCCACTTAACTTCCTCTTGAGCAGGGGTGGGCAATTCCGGTCCTGGAGGACTGCTGTCTTGCAGGTTTTAGATGTTTCCCTCCTTCTTCACACCCTGATACAAGTGGCTGTGTCATTTACAGACTGGGGTGCCGAAAAGGGGGGGTAAAGGATACGGATTATAGGGGCCCATGATTGAGGGGGGCCCAGAGAGGCCCCTAATGATGATCAAAAATAGCATCAACAAATTTCGCCGCTGTGTTGGGGGGCCCTGTAAAGATTCTTTTCATGGGGCCCAAAATCCCTAGCGGCGCCCCTGTTTACAGACATGTGCTGACCTTGATGACAGATGATGACGGCTATTAATTAGGATCAGGTGTGTTAAAGCAGGGAAACATGCAAAACCTGCAGAACAGTGGCACTCGAGGAACGGGGTTGCCTACCCCTGATATATATATATATATATATGGCCATCATGATTATACATACAAAACTCTGCCTATGTTTGTTACAAGATCACAGCAGGCTCAAAGAATATGATGACATCTAGTGGAGACATCTCTATTCTGTTTACATGATATTTCTTCTTTACCACACCACAGTTTAATAATAACAAACATATCAGCATATATCGCCGCCACACGTCTGTAGTGAAAGGTGGATGAGGACAAAAGGATGGAGGAAGATAAGGAGAAAGAGAAGCTTCAAATGAGAAAGAAATGGGAAGATGGGAAGAGGATGAAAGGGCGACTTATAAAAACGAGAAAGACAGGAAGGGACATCAAAACATTGACTTTGTGTGTTTTCAGAGTTCTCAGTTTATTTCAACATATTTGGTTGAATCTGACAATATATATATATATATATATATATATATATATATATATATATATATATATATATATATATATATATATATATATATATATATATACACTGAAATGTCTGAGAAGAAAGGAAACATACTTTAATTTTAAATTAATGGTTTTCAAATGAATGTCCAATCATAAAAAAGAGGAGTAACTCAGAGTTTGGCTTCATTAATGTATGCAGTGTGGTACTTTGACCACTAGATGGCGTCCACTGACAACCTTTGTTCTCTTATTGTGGCGTCCTCCAACTTGACCCTGATTCACCTCACGAAAAAGCATAAAATAATCTGTTAAGATTAATTCATTCACCGTCGTGTCATTAAATCATAATAGTTAACTGTGATTCAGCACCAAGGGATCTTTGTTTTAATGGCAACAAGACAAAATACATGATAGAACTGAGACAGAACTTTATTTTAAATACAGACTTACATTATCACTGAATGTCTGCACCGATCTGACTCTAAACCCACTGGAGGACGCTGGAAACGTTGGAAACGTTTCAGCTTCCCAATCAATAAAAAAGTGACTCTTCCCTCCACTGCTGTTGCCTCAAACTGAAGCAAATGATTCATGCTTTGTTCTCCAAAATTAATAGAAAAAAAAATAGCAGCCTTTCACACTCCCTCTGCCTCCCCCACCTGCAACATGACTCCCCAGTCTCATGTTCCAGGTGAATTCAGTTAGACAGAATAATGTGCTCCTCCACGGCTCCAGTCCAGTCCTCTAATTACATCCATTGTATAAAGGACAGGAAGGCCAGAACATAAGCTGCTACGCTTTCACTTTAACTGATGGGTCAAGTGGTCATTTAATTCAATTCAAATCAATTTTATTTGTATAGCGCCTGTTACAATGCCAATTATTTGCCAAATAATGATATTTACTGATCATTTACAGTTGAATCAAATGAATGTCAAAGGGCTTCACAAGCAGTTTCAGTATCACAAACTCTTCTGGTCGAGTATTTTCAGCTCTGACGCTCAAAGACTTAGTTCAAGGATCTGTGTAAAAAATATGCAACTCAGGTACTAACTGAAAGGTTTTTAAATAAAAAGGTCACACTTTTTAAATGTGAAATGAATATTACTATTTAAAATATATACAATTCAAATAAATAATTATTTTTATTTTATTTGAATGTCCATAGAGCCTCAAGAGTGAAACATTAAATGAAAAAAATTAGGAAAGCTGAAGTAATGTAACAGACAGCTGTATTATTCTTCCATCAAATAAAGGCTCAGTTAAGACTAAGACTAATATTTATAAGGACATTGGGCTTTACAGTTGCTCCATTCCTTTGGGTTTTAAGTTTTGTTGGGAACTTTTGCTTATGGGTGATGTTTTATTAAAGTTGATCAATTTATTTATTTTTTGATATTTTTCTTTTGATGTTTATAACAAATGGGAAATTGGATTTGCCAGCTTCTGACAGGTACAAAAATTAGAAATTTAGATTACAGTTCTGATTGGGCATTAGAAGCTCATTTCTCTCAGAAACTGAATTAACTCCATAGCTACTAAAGAACTTTGTTCAAAAGTTAACCCAGTTTCCTGAGGACTTAATGAAATATTGGTGATATGCTTTGGTTACGATACAAAGAGAGCAGAAACTCTTTTCCTCCATGACTTTAAGAAAGCAAAAAGCTAAAGCTGAAGTTTTTTTGACTTCCTACTTTCGACATAAAGCAAACACAGCAAAATCTAAAGTTTAAGGTGGGTGGAAATCCGGATGGGGAGGGCGAAAAACTCAGTGAACTCACTGAATTACATTTGTTAAACTGAAAAGCCTGAAACATGGTTTATTTTTTTGCTGTTTTTTTTTTCATTGACTTCAGACACCCAAGTAAATGTGCTAAAAACAAATACAGTATGGATTAGATTATTCTAGAGTATGTTGAGTTCTTTGCCAAATGCACATGTATGTTCTCTTAAGAAATCACTGTATCATCAATTTGCTTTCTGTGCACGAAACTCAACCAGAAAGAAAAGAGAAATTACAAAACATTTATTTCTTAAAGAAAACATGTTCTCTAAAGCGGATAAAACACGTGAGTAGGTCTGCACAGGGCGCTGTGTGACAAACACCCCCTGCTTCCTCCTCTGATTCCTCGTCTTCCTCCTCCTCCTCCCCTTCCTCGGCACTGCTGGAAAGTTCCGTGAGGTGGCAGATGAAATATTAATCTTTCTGAATTCATGATGGAGGACAGCGAATGGGGGTAGATGAGAGGTGAGCAAAGAGGATTGGCTCCCAAATAAAGAAACGTTAAAGCCTGACAGAGAATCAGGTGGAGTGGAGTGGAAGGGAGGAAGGAAAAAACAGACGAGGGAAAAAGAGAGATTTAGAGATTTACATCCTTACTAGTCTTCATCTCATTAAAGTCCAGATCCTTAAAAGTCTTGTTTTTCTTTTCCTTTCCAACATATATTAAAAGCTGTGGTTACAACTAGACATAATTCCAGACAGCAGACACGTTTAGTCCCAAACTGGTCCACCTTTGCTGCTAATTATCCAGTTCTGGCTCTGGTAGGTGATATGCTGGCCAGACATTACCAACAGGGGTCATGGGTCATCCTGACTCAGGTTATGTCATGTATTTTAGCCTTAAATACCGTGTGCCGACTTAGACATGGGACAAATTGTTGTGATGGTTAGATGTAAAAAAAACCTAGATTTGGGCCAAACACTCTATTGGAAATGTTGTTTTCTTTTGAAACATTCCTGGTTCAAACTTTTTCTGATGTCAGCCACCTCTTCCATTTGGCGGTGGTACATGCCATGCGGGGGCTTTTCCTTCCATGATGGCCCCTCTGGCTCCTCGTCCACGTTGGGTTTCAGTTGCCTGAAACATTCACTCATTTTGTAGCAAGTCACTGGAAAATTCATCTCCAGGAAGGTAAACAAGTTCAGTATAGTTTAAATACAGTCCAATTCCAATTAAATTCAATTTGTTATAATCCACACTAATGCTTAACATCCAGGTGCACCCACAGATGATTTAAATCTCATCTCCTGATTAACAGGATTATCAGTGTGCTCATCATTTGTCAGGGCCGTAGTTTTGTATCAAAGATTCATGCAGCAGTAATCTGAGATGAACTGCTTCCTATTCCTCATCTAAAAAGTAAAGTGATTGTGATGCTTAAAGAGAAGCCCCGTTGTTATTGTGGGCGGGGTTCCTGAGGCAAAGAAACAGCACCTAAATATAGATTCATCTTAGTTCGCGTCAGCAGATTGGAATAAAAGGATATAGAGAAGAAGTATGACATGAAGAGATTTTGCAGCAGGAAAGTTTCACAAAGGAGCACAGGAGAGGCACGATGTCACCTGGAGGCTTTGAAAAGAGGCTTTGATGTAAACACATTGTGATGTTTGTTACTTTAACACTTTTTTTAATGTGAAATGAAATTTTAAATTCAATTAGTCACCTTAGAGTTTAGAGAATTGGTATTAAAGTATTGATGAGAGAAAGAAAATGTCCTCAGCTTGAATACCTCTGAATGTCTGAGAGCACGAGTGACTGCAATGATTTGGACGTTCATGAGTTATTCATGCCTTCCTGTACCTACAAGTAGAATCTGTTCCACTACAGCCAAACTTGTGAACTGTTGACCACTGAGCAGATGCACAGCAGCAGCGGGAAGCTAGGCACTTAGCTCAAAGGCACCTTGTTGACAGAGGAGAAAAAGTTATCCTCAGGAATGAGTCTGCAAATTCGGTTGAAAATATGACTAGTTCAAATCATATTTCTGAAACCTAACCCAGTAAAGAACAAAATCATGTTTTATTTGCAAATAAAATTGGTTCTGTTTTACTACAGTAAGTAACTGGATTATACTGTAGTGGTGCAGCAGAGAAAACTCGACAGCTGACAAGTTTCCTGCAAAGGAGCAGAGAGAAATTCCTAATGCTGAAATGAAGACTATACACTCATATATACTAGAGATGCGCGGATGACGTGTATTTTAACCCGCAACCGCTTCTTAAAATCTCTATCCGCCCGCTATCCATTTGCAGGAACGTTTTTTCACCAATTTTCAAAACCGAACCGACCCGCCATCCTTTTTAATATTATGTCAAATATTTTTTCTTATTATTATTATTTGAGTGCTTCAACCGCAACCCGCCCGAATTCAATTAAAGTATTATTTTTTGACGAGTCATCCGCCCGATATGCGGATTATCCGCTCCGCCCGCGGGTGCGCGGTTCAACCGCGCATCTCTAATATATACACAAATATAGGTCTGAAAACAGCCCCCTTCTTAGAGAGTAATGGTCCGGAGTGGGTAGAAAAATCCAAGCTAATCTCAGTTTGACATTTACCACATTGTAGTGTCTTCTGGAAATACAAACCAAAGACATATACAGTATTAGCATACGTATTTTCTAGTGTAGACTGTAGGACTACTGTGTTAGAGCTTGTTTTTATATTGAAAACATCAAGTCCTTCACACAGTTTATCTCTGTCCTGAATTGTGAAAGTAAATTTCTGGAAACTGTTGCTTCTTCATGTTCCTTTTAGACAACTCCCATTTTTGAGAATGTGATTTCTAGAATAAAATATCGTCCTGTATTCGGGCCAATACGGTGTGTTTGACAACTTGATGTGTTTGACAACTGTGATTGAGTTTCTTTTCACATAGGAAAAAATCTAAGCATACGTAAATACGTTCCTTCAAACCACACAAGAGCATCTTCATTGTCTGCTGGTCAGTGCCTGCTGTGGGAATGAAAACATATAGAATAAGACCCTTTGTGGCAGACTGCTGTTTGTTCAATGGCGTGGTGAACCTACATAAACTGGTTTTCATTCTGGTGATTCTTTATTTTGCTTGTGTTCATCATTTAAAAAAAAATGCATTGGTTTGTAAATGAAGTGTGACTACAGTTGGAGAGGAACATTTTGATCTACTAGAGTTGCTGAAAGTACGGAGCAAACGAGAACAGCGTTTTAGAGAACACTCTAAAACGCTCCAGATCATGCAGCTCTTGGCTGTTGGTCATGTTTTGTTTCCCTTTTCTTTTTCACCAGGACAACTGCACCAGGGTTCGCCAGCTGACTCGACACCGCTTGGTTTCAGGGTTCATGGTCCTCTTGTTTCTGTTGATGTGATCACTGTGTTCACGCCAGATAAGACAAGCCAAACCCACGATGGGAAATGAAGATGAGGTTGGTTCTGAGCAGACCGACGCCTGCAGATGTGACGTAGCGCTTCCTTTGGGGTCTGACAGTTTTCTTTTACTGATCTTTTTATTCAAATTTGCAAGTTTGTGTAACTGACAATACATCTAGGTCAGGGGTCACCAGTCTTGGTCCTCGAGGATCGGTGTCCTGCAGGTTTTAGATGTTTCCCTACTGTGTCATTAACAGACATGGGGTGACCCTAATGATAAGCTGATGGTGGCTATTAATTAGGATCAGGTATGTTAAAGCAGAGAAAGATGCAAAACCTGCAGGGCAGCAGCCCTTGAGGACCGACTTTGGAGTCCCCTGATCTAGGTTATAAGCTCAGCGTAGAAATATTTACTTAAGCCATTTTTATCCCCAACCAAGGCTGAAATTCCAATTCCTCCCTTAACCCTCAAACTCAAAAATGTGCGCTCCCGTGAAGTGCAAGTGTTGTCCCGAT
The DNA here is from genome assembly GCA_018398805.1 of Hirundichthys speculiger. Classification (NCBI taxonomy): domain Eukaryota; kingdom Metazoa; phylum Chordata; class Actinopteri; order Beloniformes; family Exocoetidae; genus Hirundichthys; species Hirundichthys speculiger. The sequence continues at coordinate 23,856 of JAGFBZ010001271.1, read as the reverse complement.
TCTCAGAACATCAAGTTGAGGGACAGGTTTGAGGGCTGTATCACCTTCAATATTGAGATTCGGCACCACCCTTGGGAGTAAGGGCTACCCATAAGGCATTGCATATTTTCGCCAAGACATCTTCAAAAAGAATGGTGATGAAAAAAGCTAGCTACGAAGGTAAGTATTTTCATAGTTATTAAAGATATAAATAAGATAAATTAAAAATAAAGATATAAATGCCTCTTCTTCTTCTTCTACTTCTCCTTTGTCGTCGTCGTTTTCTTGACAGTCTGGATGTAGCTTTGGCATAAGGCCGCCCCCCACAGTCTGAAGACGTAACTATTATGTCTTGTAAAATTATGCTAAACTCGATCACTCATAGGATCACTATGCTATCAGTAGAGAGGGACGACCAACCACATAGATGTGTACTTCCCCAATGAATCGCATTTATTGTTCACTGGTGTACAGTTGTAACATGGAGTAGTGTAACCCCCCCCTGGTGGTGCGGTGGAATAAACACACCAATACATCACAACTCCTCCCCTCTTATTTTAAACACAGGCAAACTGCCAAAAGTAGCCAAATAGGGATACCATAAAATCAAACCACATACTTTTATTCTTTGAACTTACATTCTGAATATTATTACTATTAATAGTATTATCATTATTTTATTTCATTTTATTTTTTTATTTATTTATTTATTTATTTTTTTTGGTGTAACATATGACAGAAACAGGTAACACAGGAACAAAGAAGCTAACTTAGGCTAGGGGGTAGACTGCCTCATCGCCTAGAGTGTGTCAAGGGATTATTCTGCCCTTTTCTTTAATAATAATAATAATAATAATAATAATACATTTTATTTAGAGGCGCCTTTCAAGACACTCAAGGTCACCGTACAAAGATCCATAAAATAATTAGTAAAAACAAGACAGTTAAAAAATATAAATGCAGTACAAAACAAGAAAATGTAATAGTGAGATTATGAGTCCAATGATAAATCAGTCTGTAGATATGCTTGTCTGAAGAGGTGAGTTTTAAGGCGTGATTTAGACAACACTCACTAACTGAACACATGGACATTCACCAGTTCAAAGAGTCAGTTTATCTGGTGGTTTACGGTCCCGCCTGGGGTACCGACACACAGTCTGTTGAGGTGTTCTTGGGGTGACAGTGCAGGCCAAGTCTGACTGACCTGCTGATACAGTTACACATTCACTGACCGGGCTGGGTGTCTCTGGCTTTCCACCTGAGTCAGGCAGAACAGGCAGACTGTCCATGCTGGGTGTCGCTTGCACGTCTGCTGCAGATTGAATGATGGTAGGGTGACATGCTATCATCTGGTCAGCATGCTGATTCCACAGGTGAGTTGAACCGACACTGACCTGGTAGGATACTGGACTGGCTTGTGATGTCACCGTTCCTGCTATCCACTTCTCCTCCCCCTTCCGATAATCTCTGACAAGAACAGGATCGCCCGTGCTGAATGTTCTGGACTTAGAGCGCGCTGTCCTGTAGGCACACTGAACATCTTGTGCTTGATCCACCACCGCTGCAACACTCGGTTTCAGCAGATCCAGGCGAGTGCGGAGCTTGCGGTGAAGAAACAGCATCGCTGGTGATTCCTGAGTAGTTCAATGAGGCGTGTTCCTGTATTGGAGCAGAAAAGCATCCAGACACTTTTGCACAGTCGAGGTCCCCTTAGATGATCTGAGAGAATGTTTAAAAGTCTGTACAAAACGCTCGGCCAAGCCGTTTGTCGCAGGGTGGAAGGGCGCTGAGCGTACATGTTTCACGCCATTTGATGTTAAAAAGCTAGCAAATTCTGCCGACGTGAACTGTGGTCCATTGTCACTCACGAGCACTTCGGGAATGCCATAGAGACTGAACAGACCTCTGAGTACCTGAATGGTCTTCTCTGACGTAGTCGAGTCCATCAACATGACTTCTGGCCACTTTGAGTGTGCATCAACCACTACAAAGAACATGCATCCTTCAAATGGTCCCGCAAAATCTATGTGGATTCGCTGCCATGGGGCAGTTGGCCAGGGCCACGGGTGTAACGGTGTTAAACAAGGTGTTTTCTGGATTCGTTGACAGGACACACATGTTTTGCATTTTTCTTCAATTTGAGCATCAAGACCCGGACACCACACATAGCTCCGTGCAATTGCCTTCATCTTGACCACTCCGAGGTGTCCTGTGTGCAGTTCTTCCAGCACCTGTTGACGCAGTTTGGATGGGACAATCACTCTGTTACCCCACATTACACAGCCTTGCATTAAAGTCAGTTCCTTCTTCCGTACCAAATATGGTGAGAGACTACTGTCTGACGTCTTGGTGGTGGGGAAACAGCCCGTTGATACCATCTCCATGATCTGAGACAGCATGCGGTCAACTCTGGTTTCCCGTCTCACATCAGCACAGCGCATAGGCAAACATTCCAGGTGTTTGATTAGGAATGTGTCAATTGTCCCCTGTTTGTCCTTGTGCCGCTCGGGAAGTGGCATGCGGGACAAAGCATCAGCGTTGCCATGATCCGCAGGAGGCCGATACTTGATGGTATAGTCATGCGCTGCAAGTATCAGTGCCCATCTTTGCAGTCTTGCAGCCGCCATGGAAGGAATCGCCTTGCTGGGGCTCAGTATGGTTGTCAAAGGCCGGTGATCAGTTAACAAGGTAAAATGACGACCATACAGATATGAGTGAAAACGCCTGACTCCAAAGATAATTCCCAGTGCTTCTCGCTCAATTTGAGCGTAGTTTTGTTCTGCTTTGCTCAACGTTCTTGAAGCGAATGCTATGGGTTTCTCTTCACCGCTCTGCAGTTTGTGGGAAATGACAGCTCCCACCCCATAGGGTGATGTATCGCAGGCGAGGATAACTGGGAGTGTTGGATTATAATGAGTTAGAACACTTTTGCTAGCTAGTTCTTCTTTTGCTTTACAAAATGCACTGTAACATTTATTTGACCACTCCCACTTTACCTCTTTATGCAGCAAAGCATTCAATGGATGGAGAAGGGTGGACAGGTTTGGGACAAAACGTGCATAATAGTTAATAAGTCCCAAGAAGGAACGCAACTGACCTGTGTCGGTTGGCTCAGGAGCGTCCAGTATGGCACGGATTTTGTCCGGTGATTTGTGAAGTCCTTTAGCGTCGATAACATGTCCAAGGTACTCCAGAGAGCTCTTGAAAAACTCACACTTTTCCTTTTTAACTCTCAACCCAAACTGTTCCAACCGCATGAGCACCGCTTTCAGCTTTTCCAAATGGTGAGCCTCATTTCTGCCAGTCACAAGAATATCATCCAAAAAGCAGTGGACATTAGGGAGCCCTTGCAAAACTTGGTCCATGATCTTCTGGAAAATAGAAGGTGCGGACGTTATCCCGAAACAGACAGGCACCTGGAGATAGGCCTGCGAAAGATCCAGCTTACTAAAACGATGCCCTCCTGAGAGGGAAGCAAAGAGATCCTCTATCCGAGGTATTGGGTAATGTTCAATACATAAAGCCGGATTAACGGTTACTTTAAATCTCTGCAAATTCTCACATCATCGTTCTTCTTAATGACTGGAAGAATTGGGGTTGCCCAGTCGCTGAATTGCACTGGAGAGATTACTCTCTGTTGAAGCAATCTATCAATCTCAGCTTCCATTTTGGGCCTCAATGCATATGGGACAACGCGCGCCTGACAGAATTTTGGGTGTTGGCCTGGTTTCAATGTCAGGGACGTTTCAAACTCCTTCAATGTTCCAAGAGTTTCACTGAAAACTTGAGCATGGCACTTCAGAACATTTTCCAATGTCTCATTTGTTTTGTGTCCTGTTCTCACTGTCTTTATTTCATGCCAGTTCAGCTTTATGTTTCTTAGCCACTCACGGCCAAAGAGTGGGGGTGACTTCCCTTTCACAATGTATAAGGGCTATCTGATTTTCTGTTTATTCATCTTCACCCATACTTTCACCTTTCCCTCAGGTAATAGCACTTCTCCTGTGTATGTTTTCAACACAACATTAGTCTTTCGCAAACGTACATGGGCAAATTTGGCTTTGTACAGTTCCATTGAGATCAGGGATACAGCTGCACCAGTGTCAAGTTCCATATCAATAAGATGATCTTCAATCTTGGGCCTAACCATTATCAAAGATGATGCTGTGTTTTCCTTTTCAACAGCCATGACTGGTTCTCTCTCTTTAATCTCAGCTGACACCATGTGCACTGTCAATTTAGAGTCTGAATCTGATGTAGACTCTTCTTCACTTTTAATAGTCTTTGCACCTACTTCATGAATTTTTCCTCGTTTTGTTTTGTCAAACTGTTTCCTTGGATTCATTTTTGTTTCAAATTTCTCCTTCGTGTGCTTCTGGTCACTCCTTTTATTTTTGCACATACGAGCGATGTGGCCTTTTCTTTTGCAGCTGTGGCAGGGCTGCTCTCTGTAATAACAGTCTCTTTCATTATGATTTGTCTTGCCACAACGAAAGCATTTGTCTCCCCCTTGTGGTGAAAAGGCGGACACAGCATGCACTTTCAGGGAAGTTTTCAGATGTTGAGCTTCTCTAGCTACAGTTTCCATTGACATTGAAATGTCCATAGCACGCTGAAAAGTTAATGCTTCTTCTGTTAATAACTTTCTCTGGATACTTTCGTTGGTTAGCCCGCAGACGAATCTATCACGCAGAGCGTCAGGCAAATGATTGCCAAAATCACAGTGCTCAGACAACTTCTTTAACATGGCCACATACTGTGCAACACTCTCTCCTTCTTCCTGATTTCTTTTGTGGAAGCGGAATCTCTCGGCAATGATAATGGGCTTCGGCGAAAAATGGTCATTCAAAACTTTTACGAGGTCCGCGTATTGCTTACTTCCTGGTTTATCTGGGGCAAGCAAACTACGTAGCAGTCCATAAGTTGTAGCCCCTATCACGCTCAAAAACACAGCAACTTTCTTTTCTGCCGGGACATCGTTTGCTTCGGCAAAATGTTCAAACCTCTTGACATACGCTGACCACTGTTCCGCGGACTCGTCAAAGGCATCAATATGTCCGATGAGCGCCGCCATTCCCGTGGTCTCGTCTCCCGCTCCGCCGACGGCTTGGTCACCCGCAGCAGTTTCCGCGGCCCGGTCCCCAGTAGACTCACCGGACAGCACTGGTGGGTTACTCGCACTCGTCGCCAGTTTATTATGTCTTGTAAAATTATGCTAAACTCGATCACTCATAGGATCACTATGCTATCAGTAGAGAGGGATAACCAACCACATAGATGTGTACTTCCACAATGAATCGCATTTATTGTTCACTGGTGTACAGTTGTAACATGGAGTAATGTAACCCCCCCTGGTGGTGCGGTGGAATAAACACACCAATACATCACAGTAACTGCACTCAAGGGGTGTCCTATTTCTAAGTCACAAGAAAGCCCTTACACTTATATTCCAGGGCCAAGATTGAGGGCCAAAGAGTGAGGGTTAAGGACGAGGGTTGAGATTGAGGGTTAAGGGAGGAATTGAAATTCACCTCAAAACTTAAAAATATGCTGCATTCACTGTATGTCGTAACGGACAAGTTGTTGTTGTTTTTTTCCTCCTTGACTTCTCACGTGAAGTTAGTTCACTTAAATACAGAAATAATGTTTTTAATAGAGAAATAAATGAGGTAATAATTCTCTACCAGTTTGCCCAGTGTTGATAATGTTGAAAATAAAGACCCTCAAATCAGAGAAATCATAATCATAATCAGAAAAACATAAATTTTCATTTAATGTGATTTTTGATGGACAATGTTTGCAAACTAGGCTGATGATATCTCTAAATAATTTTCTCATCCAAATAGATTATTTTAATTTATTGTTTTTATTATTATTATTTTATTCTTTTACCCTACAAAGGACCTGTTTACGTCAAATAGTTCATTAGTTGCCTGGAGATGGATTTAAGGAGTAAAATAAAAAGACCCCAAACCGTCTCTCCCCCACTTACTTTAATGGAATAAGTACGGGCTTCAAACACACAGGAACTGGACACCTGCCCCTGTTCAATCATTACAGAAAATAAATGTTAAAAATGTAAATGAAGTTATTATGCAGATGATGCTCCCTGAGGGTCCATTGTTCCGTCTCTCACTCCCACACGCCTCGCCTTCTGGGTCACCGCTACAACATGGGTCACCACAAATTGATTTGCTCCGTTTCCCAAATGAATATACGCCACATGAAGTGCCTATTCATCACATAACTTGGCGAAGGTTGACGTCTGGCAAAAATCAATTAATGAAAAAAAAAAAAAAAAAGCACACTTGCTTTAAAGTTCTTGCTGGAATCTCAGCTCACTTTGGCATCAATCATGTGGCTGTCAGAGACGATCGAGCTGCACAGCGGTGGATGAAGCCTGGATGAGCCGTGTGGCTGGAAACTGGATGTTTTCTTTTTTTCTTTCTTTTCCTGGACATGTGTAGCCAGTAATGACGTTGTGAAAATGACAGCATCCAGCCCCCGATCACGTTGCACTGCCGGGGAATTTTATTTTGATTAACAGATGAAAATGTTGTTTGTTCTCTGTTTACGACTGTTAACAAGAAAAGCTCTGAGACAGTGAACCGTGAAGGTAACTGAAGCGTAATAGTGTCTTGATAAAATAAAGTAATAATCTCATTTGGTTTCAAAGCAATAAGAAAACTGTAGTGTGGCGTGAGACCAAAGGTGGTTATTTCATTTCAGTGTTGGGAAGAACGATACACAGAAAAATACCTCCATAACAGCAGCTCAGGGGAAATGATGTTTCTGTCAGATGGTTTATCATCATCTGTTCTGCCCGATACCTTATTCTTCCATTTGAGATTTCAGACTTTCTCCCTTTGTCTGATCCTTCCCCCTCTGTTATTTTTAGGGTATCTTTTTTTTCCCTTGTGCAGTTCTGCTCCACACGTGTTTCCTGCGTGTCGTTGATTATCCCAGTGCCCTGCTACGTTGTTGTAAGCTTGTAAGCTTTATGTTGTCGTTCCTCTGTGATTGGCTCTCCAACCATTTATTCCAAACCTGTTCCTTGTTGCGTATGACCCCTTCTTCTCTAAACTGCTTTTACCTGCCGTTCTTCTGCGTCTTGGCCTTCACCTCATAACAGAACGATCGGACACACACGGGTCAAGCAGGAACTGCTGTTGAGGCCCAAGTCTATGACCCGTCGTACCCGCTTATTTGCCTCTATTGGCAGCAGCAGTGTGACATAATTTATTTTTATTTATACAGGTAAGACACATTGAGATCAAGATCTCATTTTCAAGTGTGACCTGTTCAATAATAAATCACAATGAAATACATATAAAAAAATCAATATAGTTATATAAAAAAACAAGTGAGTGGACTGATTCTGAGATAGGTAAGAAGTTAAATAAGAGGGCAGCAGGCTTAGGATGGATTTGTAAATGACTAAGTACCAGTGTATGGTTCTACGCACCAGCTGACCAAGGCGTACAGAGTACAATGATGAGTCATGGGTTTACAACCAGTTATAAATCTCAGTGCACCATGATAAACAGCGTCGAGCAGATGGAGATGATTTGCAGGTGCATTCATATACAGGACATCACCATAGTCCAAGAGAGGCAACAAGGTGGCAGAAACCAGCTGTTTCCTAACCTTTAGAGAAAAACAATGTTTGTTCCTGTAAAAAAAAACCTAGTTTTAGTTTTAATTTCTTAACCAAACTGTTAATATGACATTTAAAAGACAGGCCATCATCTAATATAATGCCTAAGTATTTGTAGGAAGATACAAGCTCGACAGGTGAACCCTGAACAGAGGTAATACAGGGAAGACGGCTGGAACCTTGTTATTTGAGAAGAGCATTGCTTTGGTTTTGTCTGCATTTAGCACCAGTCTGAGATGGAACAGGCGGGACTGAAATATATCAAAAGCAGACTGCAGACGTTCAAAAGCAAGAGCAACAGTGCTCGCACAACAATATAAAGTAGTATCGTCCGCAAAAAGGTGAACAGAAGCATTAATATTTTGACCTACATCATTTATGTAAATGGTGAAAAGAGTTGGCCCTAGGACTGAACCTTGTGGCACATAATCAATATAAGCACTAATTTTCTGCTTTTGGTTTAAAATATTTGATAATTGACATTTTTCCATGACATAGACATTAAACTGTAAACCAGATCTGTGTGCACCTGTATCTTGTTTTAGTTGCACACCATATCCAATAACATTTTTAAAACTGTATATTGCAAAATGCACATGCAAAGCAGTTTACAATACGTACTGCATCATCTATTGTATATTATTTACTTGTATACATGCAATATTGTATACCGCTCAGCCTCTCTCCATGCGGTATTAACGACTAGTCGTTGTTAGTAGTTTGCCATATGTACGATACTGATCCAAAGATCCTGGGTGCACACATGGTCAGTTGGGTCAATTATTTGCAGGATCATTAATTTTAGCTGGTATAATGTGCTGCTTTTGGACACTATTTTTATATCGACTGACAATTTTGTAGTGCACCATGCATGAGATAAAAAGTTAAGATTGATATTTCAACTGGAATTACAAAATAGCTGACTCACTACATGGTGGACTTTGTAGGTCAAGGTCGAAGTCAGATTGATCTATCACCAGGCAATAAAAGGAAATCAAATATAAAACTGTTGTGGCAATAACAGGAATAAATGAAGAGTGAAACAGAAAAAAAATAACAGCGGTATTTGGGTGTCATACTCAACTAAAAAAAGAGAAGAAGAGAAGAGTTGAGTCTTAAACGGCGATTTCCAGGCGCTATGAAGGGGTAGGCTGAATGCTCACTTCCAATATTGTTTTTAATCTGGATCGTGGAACATCCAGAAGCAGCTGTCTTGTTGGTGGCAGGGCGCTACAGGGCTGTGGATGCGTAGACGATCCGAAACAAGACAGCGCCAATCCATTTGAAACTTTAAAGGTAAGTGCTGGAATAATAAAATCAATTTGCAATCAGACAGAGAGTCACTGGATGGATGCCAAGACCCCAGTTATGTGATCATGTTTTTTTTTTGTGGCAGTTATGACAACTGCACTGATCTGCATAACCAATTTGAAGCAGAACAAAGGTTCACATTCAAACATGAGCATGAGGGCTGCTGGGTAGCTCTGTGGTTTAAGCAGTGTTGGGTGTAACGCGGTACAAAGTAACGCGTTACTGTAACGGGATTACATTCGCCAGTAACGCAGTGATGTACCGCGTTACACCCAACACTGCTTAAACCACAGAGCTACCCAGCAGCCCTCATGCTCATGTTTGAATGTGAACCGCTGTCTGTCTTTGTTTCCCTGCTTCAGCGCACCTGATTTAAATGAATGGGTCATTAACTGACTTGTGCAGACCTGGATGACAAGCTGATATGATTCATTCATTAGAATCAGGTGTGTTTGTGTCAGGAAAACCTCTAAGACATCCCAGGACAGCGGCCCTCGAGGACCGAGTTTGGACACCCCTGCTTTAAGATGTTCAGCTATATGCAGAGCGGGAGGACAGAAAAAAATCAAATAATCCCTTTCATGCACGTTCACGGGCTGCGCAACGCTTGTCTGACCTCAGCAACGTGATTTTACGTGACACGTGACCTAGAGAGGGAAGCGCGATTTCATGAAGGTGGAGAAAAATGGCAGAGCCGCTCAGGACGTCTTTTGACGGGTGGAGATACACTACTCTTCGAATTTGTTGTGGTGCCCTGCAGGGCCGTAAATTCTGGGCCCCTACAAAGGAGGTCCTGGTGGGCCCCCAACCCCCCCCCATCACCACCACCAACACCAATCACCTGTCCACACCTGCTTGCTTTATATTGCTGCAATATTATCCGACTTTATATTCCCTTATTTTAATAACAAGACCATTTGAAAGGGTGGGATTTGCTGATCTTGCTTTCTCTCCATAGCACATACGCTTAATAGTAATCAAGCTGCACCTACAATTGTGAGAAACAGCTGTTTTTGGAACGATCTTTAAGCGCATATTCAAGGGGTGTTCACTCTTTTCTTCACACAGAGTAGTCCGTCACAACAGACTTAAGTTTTTCACGGATTACAAAATTATGCCATTTATATAGGGCCCACCAAGTTTGCATTACGATCACCATCATATCTGTCATGAAATTTAGTTTTAGTATTAACTAATATATTCAATATATTTTTTTCCCCCTTAGCTTCCCGTGGGCCCCCCTCTGCCATGGGCCCCCCCAAGGCTGTGTAACTTTTACCCCCTGTCCGACGGCCCTGGTGCACTGTCCCGCATCATTGACATTCCCATCTCAGTTGTTGAACACTCTCTGCAGTCGACTAGAAATGAAAGCCTTCACTGAACGGGAATATCAGTTCCTTAAGGAAACAGTCATGAAACCACTCACAGTGGCTTTGGACATATTACAAGGTGAAGATAACTGCTATTATGGCAGTCTCCCTGCCAACACTAGAGATTCTGATGTCAAGGACACTGGCACTGCAAGATGGGCTCTCCCAGATGACAGCAGGCCTGCCTAATGCCATAGTACAGGTATGTATGTTTTAATAATCTTGAATTTGAAAGTCAAAAGCATTATTATTTATGAATTTTTAATTTGTTTATTTTTTTTACAGGGACAGCACAAATTTAAAGTAATTGCATCAGAGTTAACTAACAGCTAATTATTAAGATGATAGAATAAATAAAAAGACCATTCATGTGGTCATCACATACATATAAAAAATCTAATAAGTGAATGTACACTACTGAACAGCACCGTAAAATGTCAATTCATAATTATTTTTAAACTTTTTAAGTGAATTGTCACAATCCCTCATTTACTCACATGGCAACTACAGCTGAGAAGCTAAATCTAATACTATGCACTGCAAATTATACTGTACACAGCCAAGCTCATCAAATCTTTCCATATCGCATTTGCAGGCCATCAAGAAACGATTTGAGCTGGTGCTGGACAGCAAAGATGCTCTCCTTGCTGCTGTCACACTACCGTTTAAAATGTGGCTGAAAGAAGAAGAGAGAGAGATGCCTTAAAGACATTGCTGATCACTGAATGCCGTGCTTACCCCCCCGACAAGCAGGTTGTTACATAGGCCTCAGACACCCACCTCCAGCACAAGTAAGAATGACTTTTTTGACTTTGATGAGGAGGATCTAGCCCCCTACAACCATGAAACTGAAGTCATTGACTATTTGCAGTCGGGGAGATGGAGCCCCGTTTCCCCACAATAAACACAATAAGACTTTATCACTGCAGTACAAACACAGCCACACCCTCTGGTGCACCGGTTGAGAGGCTCTTTAGCCTTGGCAGCCTGGTACTGACTCCGAAGAGGAACAGGTTGTCTGACAAACGGTTGAGAGACTCCTCCTGCTGAGGTATAACCATTTTCTTTGATGAGAATGTCGAGTAGGATGAAGAAAAAATCTACTGTAAAGCTATAGTTCACATAATTACAAATTACATTTCATATGTAGTGTTAAGTTATTTTCCTTTGAAGTCTCATTCATTGTCTGATATTGTGATGAGAGCCATTGTCTTATTTTATTTAATCATATAATTTAAACAAACTTTGTTTGTACTGGGTGGTTGGAAGGACGACTTAAGTTATGTTGTAAAGAAATTCAGTTTGCTGATGCTTACGTCATGGAAGTATAAACAGACATTTACTGAGTGAATTAAGATTAGAGTGAAAGCTTTAATCCCAATTTTATTTTGAAACATTTTGCATACAGCAAGTCTTGTAGCCTTTTTTGGCAAATGTTCCTGTCATTTTTTCCAGCTTTGTTGCATTAAAGTGCATAAAAGAGATCTTGTGTATGTCCTCCTCATTAGAATACACATTTGTGCTGATCTGGGCACTGCAGTAATAAAGTTCTAACTATATGTTGTTCATTGGCAATCAAGTTAGGTGCAGCTCAGGTGATATTGCGGAGTAATCCAAAAGTAGTGTAACTAGTAATGTAACTAGTTACTTTCAGCAGCGAGTAACTAAGTAAAGTAAGGGATTACTTTTTTTAAAAGTAACTAGTAATGTGTAATGGATTACTTTTTTTGAGTAACTACCCCAACACTGGGTTTAAGCTCATGTACAGGGGCGACCGTCCTCCTGCAGCAGCCCCAAGTTCAACCCTCTAATGCGTTTATGATCAACTCTAGAGATTTCAACCACACCTACTATGAAACTGTCCCTCAACTCATGTTTATTTTAATTTACACTGAAACAATATAATTTCCCTTGGGGGGAGGATTAATAGAGGATTATTCAATTAAATTAAACACATGTCAATCAGCAGCATCAGCAGTGTGTGCAGCGCCTGGATGTGTGCTAATGTTCATAATATAGACATCACTGAAGTCCAGCCACTGGTCCATCATGTGCACACATGCAACACATTTTCCATTCAGTAAATCATGTGGTCACTTTCCAGTGCCATCACTTACAAATGTATAAACTTTGTGCTCTGACATGCTCCTCTGCCTCTTTGACTGCGCCTCAAAGTAAAAACCTGAATAGAATTAGAAACCTTATAGGCTTTTGACTTGGAGCCAAGATGTCAACTCTGTATTTTGCTGGCTTGCTGACCAGTTAACTCCCATAAAATCACTCAAAGGGGGAAAAAAAAAGAAAAGGCCTAAAAGCGTGTGTCCTTTAAGGCAATCAATTTATTACACACACTTTCCCATAGTGGTCGTCTCCTTGGCTAACCGTTCAAATTTGAAACAATTTTTCTAAAAGCTCTGTGTTTTTCAGCTCTGAGCTGATTATGTTATCAGGGCAGAAAGGTGAGGCAGGTGGACGCCACCACTGTTCAGGCCTCCTGTTGCCTGGAGGCCTGGTTTTTTAAAGGATACCCCGTCTCAGCAGTGTTATCGATTCTTCTAATAAGGGACTTCCATGCAGCATCACCCCTGCACTGCAAAAAATAGCCCTACTAGAAAGAAGCAAAATATTCTTAAATCCAATGAAATTTATCTTGTATCAAGCAAAAAAAATCCGCCAATGGGGTAAGCTTTTTTTTATTTGACCAGAAATCTTAAAATAAGCATAAAGTTCTTGCCTCTGAACAACTAAAATAGGGCTTAAAACTGGAAAGAAAATCTTAAATTCATGACCCCTGCCAAGGCTCAAACCAGGCAACCTTCTAGTTATGAAGCAACAGTGCTAACCACTAAGCCACACCACCCTCTTCTCATCATGTATTGAAATAAGTTTAATCTGATTGATAATACCGCAGATCAGCAATCAATTTGCAGTCTATTGCTGATACTGCAGGATCCTCCTGCTTAAACCACATTTCTCTCTGCCCCCTTTCCTATGAAGTACATTGTGATTCAGAATGAGTCAAGGCTCATTTCATTTTGGTCATTTTGTTTTGTTTGTGAGCCATGCAGTTTTCATCCAGCATGTTTAATTGTTTTATGTTATATAGACCAGCCTGCTGTCATCTGAGATATGAAACATGTTTCTGCCTGGTTCAGATGGACGGCAATAAAAATAAAGAAAACCTGTAATTGTCCTTTGTTCATGGTATTCTTAAATTGAGAAACTGTACAGTTGGTCTTACTCTTAAAATAAGGCAAATAATCTTGATCCTTCACTGAGTTTAGTTGTAAAACATTTTCATACTCTGTTTCTGGTTCATTCTAGCTCAAAATTAGCTGATACTTCTTATCAAGAAAATGTAAGATGTACTTTCTAAAAATGAGATTATTTTTCAAATGCAAAACATGCTTGACAAGATTAATTTTCTTTTTGGAACAAAAATAAGACTTATTTCCTTGATACAAGGCTTTTTTTTTTACTTTCTTAAAATTCCTTTTTTGCAGTGTGCCTCAGTCGCCCCTGCATTTGGCTCCTCCACAACTCCATAAAAACTTGGCAAATGCAGGTTTCTGGACTCTGGAAGGAGACAAAGGACAGATTTTCAACAGTCTGCACACTGGAGATGCTTCTTAAATTGCCTCTCTTAAAAACAGCAGGGTGAAAGTGGGCAGAAAGGATGGACTAATTGGTGTGGTACATCAAGCGGAGAAGCAATACCGTTCAATATTTTTGTGTTGATTAGTTGACAGCTCCTCGTTCAAAATGTATATTTGTACATTTGGAAATTTTATGGAAATATTAAAATTTGAAATTGGTTTATGGTCATTGAAGAATGTTATTTTCAGCTTGACTTGCCATAAAACCAACCCTAAACAGATACTCCAAACCTACTTGTGCAGGTTCGTAATATGCAAAAACATGTAAAGAAGGTGGTTGTGAGGAACAAGAATGAAACGGTGGTTACGTGTAAAAAAAAATTCCTCGAAAGAAGAGGCGGACGTGACAGCAAGGAGAGAAGTGAGAAAATAATCAATTATTCCAGATGGAGGAAGCAGAATACCAGCAAAGCAGCTGAGGGGCGGGACGATGGTACCACAGAGGGGCGGGACGATGGTAGCACAGTTCCTGAAGGGCCCGTTGAAACAAAGCACACAACAGAGCACACGCTCTAAAAAACATCCAGATGCACACATGCCAACACACACGACAGTCACTGAGGGGGGCGGCGCAAGACACTACAGCTGTCCCCTTTTAAAAATAACCACAATGGAGGAGCTCTGCAGGCTGGGAAGACAGCACCTGCCCCTACATGCCCCCCCCCCCCCCCCCCCCATTCTCACCAACAGGACAAAACCGGGAGATGAAGGCGGAGGCAAGGAGGCTGACGGCATGCGTGCCTCCAGTTGCGAATTATCCATTCACCCGATTCAGCTGCCTCATTTGCATATTGTTTGACTTGCTCCTCCTAATTTGGGCGCCTTCCTCTTTGAAGGCTGATGTATGTAAACAATGTCTCTTTTCATCTCAACAGGGATTAGACGATGACGGATTCTAGGTCATTAACCCCCAGAGGACCGATAGCTAACAAAGACAGACCTGCCGGGGGTTCGAAACATGGCCGCGTAATCACCCTCAGCGCTTTAGACTGGTTGTCTAGAGAGTTTTCAGGCAGAATGTAATCTGCCAATGAATACTGCACGGCTGCAAGATTTCACTGATTATACGTTTCACAAGGCTGAATTCAGAGTATTTCATGTTTGTTTTTTTCCCTTCATCAATTTTCATGATTGTACAAAAGGTTCCAGGATGAAGGTTCAAGTAACCAGCACTGTTGTTCCACAGCAAGAAGGTTTGAATTAAATGTCCCGCAGTCTAAACAGATCCACATCAGATTCATTGGTGAAGGTAAATTGCTGGTGTGAGTGTGTGGTTGGTTGTCTAGATGTGACCCTGCAGTGGACTGGGGACTTGTCCAGGTTGTGCCCGAGGTTCCACCAGATCCCTGTGACCCTAAATAAGAATATGCGGGTATAGAAAACAGATGGATGGAAAGAGTCTCCAGCATTTCTTAGTGATTACCCATAATTCCTGGTTGCAGGGGAAACGTGGAGTTCCCTGGTTTGAATCACTGAGTTAAAAGACCACATTCAGTGGAATAAAAACATTGTTTGCAACATCAACACCTACATAAGTTGCTACTTTTTAATGTGCAGGCACCAAAACTGTTTGAATTTGTCAATGATTTTGCCATTAAGCAATGATAATAGAAGTAAGAAGAAATTACCTTTTCTCACATAAAATCTAAAGTTCATGTAAAATCTCTATCTTTAGTCAGTTTGAGCAGTTCCTAAATATTCACACCAAATTCTGCAGATTAAACCTCGGGAAACTCTTGACTCTTATCATGTGTTTGGAAATGATTATGTTCTGGAGTAAAGACACCTCGTCGATAGTGTTATTAACTTTGATGCATATTTGCAGAAACAACATACTGACTTTTAACCCTATAAAAGATTCCCCTCAAAACCATCCACACAGTTAGTTTGTTCTTGTGATCATATCTACATTAAACAGAAACACAAAGACCCGCTTTAGTAAAACCCAACATTATTGAAGTGCATTGCACAGAAAATAATTTGACTCAAACTCTGGTTTATGTCACGCAGACTTTCTGCGTGTCCATGAGGAATACATGGAAGTGAGCCCATATGATGCTGACTCCATGGTGGGGTCAACGTGAGGTCTTTTCTGCTCTTTTGGACCACTCAAACCCAATCACATTCATGTAACATGCTCTTAATCTGCTGAGAGCCACAGAGATTTGGCAACAGAGACACAGAGTCTGCACGATGCTTTTTTCCCCGTCAGAGACTGGAATCGACTCACCGATTTTTCCAATCGGCGGACCGCTGCTCTACCTCCTGAGCCACAGCTGCCAGAAAAATGAGACCATTAATGCAATATGTGTAATATAAAGTGTCAGTGTACGTCAGTAATTGTGATTCATGCACAATCTAGACTAGGCACCTGATTGGATGGTTGAGATGACATCATCGTGTCAGCTCCCTTTTAAACACTTCAGTGGCAGCAGGCTTTAATAAGTCTTTTTCTATTATTGATTTGGTAAGTGTGAAGTCAATTTTTTATTAATGAAAAAAACAATCATTTTATGTGATAGAGCACGTAGATACATACATGTGTATACATGCATGTATGAAAAATGGAATGAGCGTAAGCACAATAAAAAACTGAGAAAAAAACTGAAGCTGTAAGAAAAGGGAGCAAAACAAAGATGCGTGATGTGGTGAGCACAAAATCTAGATGTGATCATTAAGAATGTGATTGTTGTCAGTGATAAAAATTAGGGATGTCCCGATCACGTTTTTTTGGGTCCCGATCCGATTCCGATCTTTTAATTTTGATGATCGGCCGATTTCTTTCTGATTTTTTCCGATCCGAATTCACTTTTTTTGAGTGGGCAAACAGAGTTTAATTTCCTATGCATTTTATTTCCTGTGTACATTAATAAATAGGCCTGCATCCAAGCTGAGATTAATAGCTTTTATCATCTCATAAAATAAACAATAACTTATTTAAACACTCTTCTTTCTTTCTTTTTTGTTTGGGAGAATTATTATAAAACACATTTAGTTACAGAACAGTGACTGTTCAACAGTCTCAGTACTAAAGAACATAGCACTTCCATTTAAATAGCAGCAGGTGAACTTGGCTAGCAGTTTAAGGCAATGAAAACACTAGCAGAAGTCTTTGCAATCAATGAAATCACATCAGAATAAAAATAACATAAAATATTAACTTAATTTCTTTCAAGACCCGCTGCACATGTTCGCGCACCTTTGTGTCCTTTGTCGTTCATGTAATGACGGGAACGAGGCTCAAGGTAATTAATGAGCCGGTTAAATGCCTTGTATTCCACAAACTCCGTGTCCTCGGTAATACATTCCACGATTAGCTCGGTGATTTTTCTGTATTTCTCCGAGTATTTCAGGAGTTTGTCTTTCTTTTAAAAGTTTCACAGAGCGTTTGCTGCTGAAGCCGCTGCCGTCGGCAGAACAGTGACCGCAGCCGACAGCACCAAAGCTGCAGCCGTCGGCACCACGGCACCTGACAGAAGGCTGCGTGATCGGTGCTGCGTGCTTTTTTAAATGTCTGATTAAATTGGTGGTGTTGTAAACTCTCTTCTTACTTACCCATCATGATATATCAGCCTTCCACACGTTGCAAGTCGCAGTTGAAGCGTCGGTCTTTGTAATTTTATAGCGCTGCCACACTGCTGACATTTTTGCTAAAGTTTAGCCTGACGCCGCCGGTCTTAAAACTTTTAAGGTGGATACAAGACAGCGCTGCTGGGAAACTTCATTTCAGTGCAAATTATTAAATGTATATAGTTTAAAAAATATTTTTGTTTGTGTAATATGATTACTTTATTAATTTGTGTTAATCAGGATCACTTTTTGAGGAAAAAAATAGTGAAAAAAAGATCGGCGTGTTATAATAAGGTTGATCGGCCGATCCGATCCACCTTAAATTTTTAAGATCGAAGGCCGATCCGATCAGGGGATCGGGATCGGGACATCCCTAATAAAAATAGTGAGAAACAATGATACATTTATGGATGACATTTAAAATGAATAAGCAATCAGCAGTCCAAGACTACAGTCCTCCGCCAAGACTGTCTGAAAAAAATAAAAAATCTTGATTGAGAGCCAGATTGGAGACAAAAATTAAGCAGTTCATAAAGTCTGTCCTTTATTTTTATATATTTTTTTTTCATCTTGGAGAAAAACAGAGAAATAAACCGAAACAACAACCTCAGAGTAAAACACACAGAACGTATTTGTGATGCAGCACATCTTCTTTGTACAATCCACGTTAACTCACTGCATGTTGACAAAAATGAAACACACGCAGTGAAATGATACACACAGCTCATGAAGAATAAAACATTCATGACAATCACGGTGATCTAACAACATGAAATGTTATATTTCACCTCGAGTGCATCAGAATGGTATGCATTCACTCACGCGCTGTCTCACACGATAACTTCACTTGCATCATGACGCAAGGTTTCCGCCTGCGGCAAAGTTCCGCATTTGTTTAGGTGGAACACGTGTTCAAGGGTTTTTTTCTGATGAAGTATTTATGAGAACTTTGATGAGTGAAGAGTCCCTCCATGCACGTGTGAGAGAGAAAGAAAGAGAGACGATGAGATAAAGCAACAATTTTGATGTGCTTGAGAAGAGAGAAGAGAAATTGATGTTCTTTCTGTTTAGCTGACGTGTTTATTACAAACTAGTTGTGATGTATTTTGTCAGTTTCGACATATGTGTGTGTTTGTGTGTGACTACTAAACCCACAGATTACATCTCAAGCATGAGTGAGTTGACTCACCAGAGACGTAACAGCAACCAGTAGCTTGAACAACTGAGACTAGACAGGATGAACCTTTATTATTATGTTACTGATATCACATTCAGACTCTGCTATGTGAATTTAACGGCAGATATTGGGACCAGGCACAGTTTTGCAAGTCATCCATTGTCCAATCTTGGTGAGCTTCTGCTTCACTTTCCTGTTCTTAGCTGGCAGGGGTGGCAGCTGGTGTGGTTCTGCAGCAGAAGCCCATCTGCCCATCTTCTAATGTGCCGTGCATTCAGAGATGGTTCGCTGCATACCTTAGTTGCACCGAGAGCTCGTTTGAGTGATTGCTGCTTTTCTATCTCCTTGAAAATGCTCCGCTCGTTCTCTCTCAACCTCTGACATCAACAGAGCATTTTTCGGAAGAGCATTTTCACTCCCAGAGATGGTTGTGTTTGAAAACTCCCTGTATGTCAGCAGTTTTTGAAATATCTCGACCAGCCAATCTGGATAGGGGATGATGATATATCCCTCCCTGATCTTTGTCCCAGTTCCCCCGTTGCTGTAGCATCTTTGATTTACCTCATAGGTGTGTTTTCACAACCCGTGAAATTGTGCAAATTGAAATTTTTAATAGAAAACATGCCTGATAG
The DNA here is from genome assembly GCA_018398805.1 of Hirundichthys speculiger. Taxonomy (NCBI): domain Eukaryota; kingdom Metazoa; phylum Chordata; class Actinopteri; order Beloniformes; family Exocoetidae; genus Hirundichthys; species Hirundichthys speculiger. The sequence continues at coordinate 4,504 of JAGFBZ010001271.1, read as the reverse complement.
AAATGCACGCTCGCATTAGATGTTTTTTCTAATGATTCAAAAAAGGAATATTTACCAAAACAGCAGAGGAAGCACTTTTTGTTTCACACCTACAGGTCACGTGACATTTTTCTGTCGTAATGGCTCACTCGGGCATGATGTCACAGCCCCATCACACAGCTGCCGAGCCCCCACTAACCCTCCTCAATACACAGCTGTGTTATTTTATAATCACATAACCCCCACACGCTCACCACAAAAGCCACCGCAAACAAAACTAAAGGTACTGGACATCCACTGCTATTATTCTTCTGAAGTCTTACCACAACGGGAGAAAAGCTGAGTTTGTTGCATAACAAGAGCATTAATGGAAATATCCTCATTTCACATCGGAGGTTTTTTTTTCATCATTAAGAAATATAGCTTAGGTTTTCTGTGAAAATTCAGTGCAAGTATGGATTTGACACAGTGATGGTCAACGAACTCTAGAAGAAGGTAACCACAACAAAAGAAGGAACACAATAGGTTTGAAAAAATATCAAGGGTTGAAAGGAAAACTGGAAGAGATGTGGAAAGTTAAGACAGCGGTTCTGGCCAGCTGCTACTGAAGCAGTTGGGTTTGTGAGGCCCAGACTGGGAGAACGGCTCCAGCAGACCTCTCTGTTTAAAGGATCACAATGAAGATACTCCGCCTCTGATAGAGGACCTGAGCTTCAGGGGAAAATACCCACCATGGATGGCTGAGAAGGGAGCATTATAGATCACACAGAAAAAAAGCAAACGTTTAGAAACATCAACCCAGTTTGATTGAACGGGTGCTTCCAGACTTTTGACCTGTGCATATTAAGATCCAGATCCTGTTCGTCATGAACCACATGTGCAGGCAGATGCACTCAAGCAGTTAGCAGAAACTGTGGTATTCATTTAATTAAAACTATAGATTTTACTTCAGTTATAGAACCAAATTATTTTAAAAAAATCCATAATCAACTGTGAGGAAGTGTATCACATTTTCCCAATATATTTTTTTTATATTTCTATCATTTCCTCCCACTGAAGTCAGCTGTAATTTTATAAGTTGGGATGGGAGCTATGCTTCTGTCCTTCAGGGCCTGGTTTTGTGTGTGTGTGTGTAGGTGTGTGTGTGTGTGTGTGTGTGTGTTTGTCAGTGAGGTTAGTTGGGGACAGGAGATAAAAGTGTACCTGTCACGTCTCTGTCAGACTGCAGTGAGCACACACACTTTCAGCACCTGCAGGAGACATTGTGTGTGTATTTATTGATTTATTGCTCAAGTTGTGGGGACCTCCATCTGCTCTCACAGTCACACTGTGGGGGGGTTCTGCTTCGCTCTGAGGAGAAAACCAAGACACCAGAACAGAAATTATTTTGAGTTCTGGAGTCTCGCTTAAAGTTTAGGGTTCAGGGTGGGTTAAACCTGGATAATGGTGATTACTGTTAGTGTCAGAGCTGAGTATAAGTCAGAGTAATGGCTCTGAAGCCTGGCTGTGTGGGGTGGGTGTGAATGTAAGTGCTCCGCACAATTGGTAATAAATTCATCACATACCCCCAACACCTTGCTCCCGATGCCACACTTGGTCCATACGCGCGCACACAAATACTCACAGGAGTATCCCAGATCCTCCCAACACGCCTCCATACGCCTGAATATGCAGTTGCTATGGGAGCAGATCAAATGTCAGACGCCTCTGCTGAGCGTGTGCTGACAGATCAGATCCAGGGCTCAGTACTGACCTGAGGGGGGCTGGCTGCCATGGCTTTTAAGATCCGCTCAGTCAAACTTAATTTGTGCTCCATGTTCAGCTCACTGTGATTTGTCGTGTGACACGACAAAACATTAAAAGAAATTATCCTGTTTGATCAAGCAGAAAAGCTTAACAAAAAGAAGAACATCTGCTCTACTCATAAAGTGCTCCAGCCAGGGGAATCCCACCGAAGGCTGTGATCTCCAAGTGGTTTCAGGTGTTTATCCAGAAGAAGGAAAAAAAAAAAAAAGAAAGAAAACTTTCTGTGCTTTGATGCAATGGAGACAAAGATTACATAAGTTAGCAGAAGTCTGACACGCAAGAAGTTTAAAACAGAAATAAAAAACAAAACAAAACAAGAGTGAGATGTAAATGAAGCTGTACGGGTTGCATAAGTCCTGATCAAACTCTCCGTTACTCTTCTGCTCGTTACATCATCTCCGTTTCCAGATGGATGAGGTATCCTGGTCCTGTTGCCACTGTTTCAGTCTGATCCGCCTCCTGTCTCCTACATGAGGACCACACAAATGGGATCTCTTCAAAATAATCAAAGTAAAGACTGAAACACAGACGGCATGTGTTGCAAGTTTAAATCTGGGCAGATCTGCATCTTCTTCCCTGCTTATCTTTGTTCCTGTTAACCTTTCTGCTGCCGGTCTCCTGTTTAACCACATGCTATAGGTGTTTTAGTAAATTCAGATCAGGGGAGGCCACTGAAGATCAAACGTGCGCCTCGCAAACCAAAAAAAACAAAAAAATGCCGTGTAACAGCAATATTTTTACATATCCCTCTTTCCGTGGGCTCTTTCTCCAGTCAGATTTACCGAGACAGGGTCTGGGTCCACCACACATTCATTTATTCTGTTAGTCAAGCGAGAGCCCTGGAGCACCTGGCTAGATTACTAAACACACTCATTTCTTTTATTTTTTTTTTATTTTTTGGCGCTGGTGGCCTTTATTTGATAGTGAAGGACAGACAGGAAACTGGGCAGAGAGAACGGGGAAGACACGCAGCAAAGGGCCTCTGTACATGGTGGCACGGTGGTTGGGGCGGGCAGCCCATGAAACACACTCATTTCCAAACTGTTTGAGTATTTCCTCATCAGCGATGCTGGTGTGGTGGCATGTGACTGTCCAGGACTTCAGCAAGCAATGATAAAGAAAGAGCAAGACTGTTGAGGCGTCATTATTGGAGCCTTTCTTCTTTAGCACTGTGTTAATAAACACTTCAATAATGCAGACAACACAATTGCCAAATACTGCACTTAATTTACTGGTCATCAGCAAGTGAGAGTGCCCTTTATAAAAGCAGAAGTTTTACCAGTTTGCTTGCTGTTGTTTTAACACAAGGGCCCGATCTTCAGCCAGATCTGCTATAGCCGCTATTTAGGATAGCGGGTAGCGGGAAGGCGTTCCCCCGAAAAGAACGCAATCTTCCACTTTTGCTATACATGCTATCCCACCTGCGCTACCCGCTATATTGGGGTGGCCAAAGTCGGTCCTCAAGGGCCGGTGTCCTGCAGGTTTTACCGTCATGGCTGAAAATTTTGGCACCCTTGCACATAGAGACCAAACATCTCCAAATGTCTGTAAAATAAGTTGAAATTGACAAAAGTATTTGGTGTCTTTATTAAACTAATAAACAACACAGAAACCTTGTTTTTTTAATCATGAATTAATATTTCATTTAGAATAATATATTACACAGAAATTGCTGTGGCAAAAGTATTGACACCTTGAATTCAATATTTGGTAGCACATCCTTTGGAGAAAATGTCTGTTGTCAAACTCTTCCTACAGGTTTCAGTGAGATGCCTCCACCTCTCTACGGGCAGTGTGGACCACTCTGCTTTAGCAAACTGCTCCAGTTGACACAGATTAGAAGGGGGCCTTCTTCCAACTGCCATTTTCAGATCCCTCCACAGGTGTTCAATGGGATCAGATCTGGACTCATTGCTGGCCACTTTAGAACCGTCCAGCGTTTTCTGTTGAACCATTCCTGGGTGCTGTTTGATGTGTGTTTTGGGTCGTTGTCCTGCTGGAACACCCATGATGTTCGACGAAGACCCAGCTTCATGACACTTGGTGAAACATTTCTCTCCAAAATACCTTGGTAATCGCCAGATTTCATAATGCCACGCACACATTCAAGGCACCCAGCACCAGAGGCTGCAAAACAACCCCAAAACATTAGTGAACCGCCTCCATGTTTGACTGTGGGGAGGGTGTTCTTTTGCTTTAAGGCTTCATAAACACAGAGTCTATGTGATTTACCAAAAAGCTCCAATTTGGTCTCATCTGTCCACAGGACATTTTCCCAGAAGGATTTTGGCTTTCTTGTGTCTGTCTTTCAGTAGAGGCTTCCTCCTGGGTCTCCTACCATAGAGCCTCTTTCATTGAGCTGGTGACGGATGGTACGTGTTGAAATAATTGTACCTTGTGTCTGGAGGTCAGCTTGAATCTGTTTAGCAGTTGTCCGAGGTTCTTCTCCAACAATCCTTCGCTGCATTCTTTCGTCCATAATTCTCTTGCGGCCACTTCTTTGAAGGTTGGCTACCGTACCATGAGCCTTAAACTTCTTAATAACATTTCTCACAGTGGATACAGGAACATGAAGGTCTCTGGAGATGGACTTGTAGCCTTGAGATTGTCTATGCTTTGCTACAATCTTTTCTTTGACTTCCTCAGACAATTCTCTGCTTTTCTTTCTTTCATCCATGCTCAGTACGGTCATGCGGTGACTCACAACAGCAGAATGAGG
>JAGFBZ010001270.1:0-41558 GCA_018398805.1 Hirundichthys speculiger | reverse complement strand
AGCACTTTACTTACTTCAGTCAGATAAATTCCAATCCAGTAAATCGAGGGGATGATGCTCTCTCAAAAATCTGGAGGGTGTGTTACTTCTTGACCTGAGGACAAGCCTTATATACAAATGTATATGACCCAATAGCATTCTGAGACTGAACAATAGGACCAAATGAGTATGTTAATGTGGTTGAACCAAAAAATAAAAATGAAAAAAAAAGGTTTTTTGGGGGATAACAAAAATTGTTGTAATTCTGCAACAGTGGGTCTTACAGGGTTAACTGTGTCTTTCATTGTTAAGGATGTAAGAAACCACAAGATATTGATGGTATAAGATGGTAACTCACCCTGAATCAGACATCCTATGAGAAGGAAAGTCAGAGCTGCAGACATCTTTGTTTTTAAAGGAGTCTGAAATGTACACATGAAACACTTCTCTAATTACTACAACTATGCCTGATAACTGTGTTGTCTAATTGTTTTTAATTCTGGTTCTTTTAGTTATTGATACAATAATTTTATTTTAATCGCAGGCAGTCAGCGAGGAATTTTTGATGACTAAATTAATAGTTTTTCAATGAGAATGATTGAAAATAATTTCTTAGTATCAAAGACTGAACAGGTGTTAATCATAAATAAATCGTATAAACAATAAACTTCAGCATACAAACCTAATGCAGAGAGCAGTTTTAAGATTTCCACAACCTCAATAACAACATCAAGAAGATAGGACACTAAAGATCTACAATCTGCAAAACATAATGGATCAACAGTGTCAAAGTTCAGAAAAGGAAATATCTGACCTCTTGATGTTGAATTCTGACACTCGTTTATTTATCGTCCAGCTTTGGAAAAATCTTCTACTTCGCCTTGAAGTCTCAATAAAACACATTATAGAACTTCAAACTCTTCTTTGGTTAAGAGTTAATATTCATTTCTGCTATATTCAAGATCAAGTGAGTTACATTGTCATGAAGTCTGTCGAAAAGCTTCTTTAGAAGTGAAGTTACATTCTTACACTACGTGAGTTGACTGAAAAATGCAGAACTTGTTCGATTATCAAATCATTTTCTTCCTTCCTTTTTACACTCAGGACTCTGCTGCCTAAAGATCACTGACTCTGAGGATGACGTTGGCTTGGCACCACATGTGTTTCTTAAGTATAATTCAACTTCTACCTTATATTCGCACATTCATACTTCATATAAGCCACTGGCTGTTTTGAACTCCTAGAAAAGAAAAGTCAAGTTGCCTTCCCTTGAAATCAACTTCGGTCAGCTTGTTGATGTTCTGTGGATTTTGTCAATCATATGTTTTTTGCCATTACGTGAGCAATGTTCCTTTGATATTCCATCTCTTGTCTTGCCCCCCAGTTCATAAACTCCTTCCTCTTATAGTCTACAGACAGAAATTACAAACTGTTTGACAGCTTTTAGGGTCCAAAGCTCAAATTAACATGTATCTTTTATGACCAACCCGCTGGGACAGGACCTCTGTGAAATTAACATTGCTATGCTTAGTGTGTGTCTGAGAGGGTCTCATTATGCATGAGAAATGTAATCCCTAATTGAGAATATTTAATATATGTCCGGCAAATACAAATAGGGCCCAATCTTCTGCCAGATCTCCTAAAGCTGCTATTTAGTGATAGCGGGTAGCATGAGAGACATTCCCCCGCAAAGAAGGCAATCTTTCACCTTCCTAAACCCGCTATCCCACCTGTGCTCCCGCTACCTGCTCTGTCACTGGCGCCGAGCTTCCACTTATTTGGCAGAAAATGTCAAACAAGCTGCTGCAGTCCTTCAACAAGAGGTTTGACAAGTTTGAGCCGAGTTTCCAGAATCTTCTGTCTGCTCAGAAAGCACTGACGGAGAGACTGTCCGTCAACAAAAACCAGACCGCGGATCATGATAAGCGCATCCATGCTGTGGAATCGTCAGTCGCAGAGCTGAAGCAGGAGAATAAAAAGAATAAAAAGAATAAAAAGGCCAAGCTTTCGGACCTGGAGGGGAGATCCAGGCGCAACAACATCAAGATTGTCGGCGTTCCTGAGAAGAGAGAAAAGGGGAGGTCGACAGAGTTCGTCTCCAATTTAATTCCTAAACTGCTGGGGGATGATGCCTTTACCAAGCCGGTAACCATCGATCAGGCGCACCGCACACAACGGGTGAATTACAATTCCTCCCTTAACCCTCAATCTCAACCCTCAATTTCAAAAATGCGCGCTCCCGCTATGTGCAAGTGCTGTCCCGATTCTAAGAACGTCAAGTTGAGGGACGAGTTAGAGGGCCGTATCGCCCTCAAAATTGAGATTTTCCGGCACCACCCTTGGAAGTAAGAGCTACCCAGAAGGCACTGGGTAATTTAGCCAAGACATCTTTGAAAAGGATGGTGACAAAAAAAGCTAGCTACAAATGTAAGTATCTTCGTAGTTCTTAAAGATATAAATGTTACGAAATTATCTTATTGTCTTTGTTTGAGACTTTTTTCATGGATTAACATCGTTGTTGCGTAACATTTATTTTTTTACTTTACGATGTTTGCTGCCGGACCGGCGGTCCCGGCCGGCTTCACGTTATTTGTATTCTTTGTTGTGTAGCGACTGAGGACTGAATAATGTATCCTCTATTGTGTTATTTGCTAATATTATTTGGAGAATATAAAGCGCTCTTTTCAATGTTATCCCTGTGTCATTTCAGTGAATACAGAGACAACACGGGCTCTGATACATTTCAGTCTGAAGACATAACTGCACTCAAGGGGTGTCCCATTTCTAAGTCACAAGATAGCCCTTACTCTTACTTTCGAGGGTTAAGATTGAGGGCCAAAAATTGAGGGTTAAGGGCGAGGGTTGAGATTGAGGGTTAAGAGAGGAATTGGAATTCACCTAACAACGCAAACCCCCAGACGGCTCCTGTCCGTGCATGATAATCACGCGGGTAAATCTCGCACAGGATAAAGAAAAGATTCTGCCGCTCGGGAGACAGCGGCCGTTGGATTATGAAGGTCAGCGTATCCTGATCTTTCCCGACTACACTGCAGAGGTGATGGAGCAACGGCAGGGCTTCCGTGAGGTGCTTCAGCTGCTGAGGGAGAAGGAGGTCCGACACTCGCTGGGTTTCCCGGCCAGGCTCCACGTTCATTATCAGGACCAAGTGAAGGTATTCAGCAACGCGATAGAAGCTAAGAACTTTGTCGACCAAAAACTTTGAAAGTTTGGAGATGATAACCTTTCTTGGTGTGAGGTAAGTCCTATGAATAAAGTTAAAATGATTCTGTTGGTGATCTAGGTTTTTGGAGGCAATGACAGTTGAGGACCATATCCTCTTCCTCTTCCAGAAAAAATTAATCTGTGGTAATATATCCATCTTGACTATTGCTATACGAGCTTGCGTTGATTTTGGTAGGTAAGACCATCTAGTAAGATCTGATTCAATCTTGTTATAGATTCCTTGAAAGTTTTTATTAGCAGTACTAGCCAATGAGGGGAAAATATCTATCCCCAAGTACTTAAACTGATTAACAATAGGAATATTTTGGGGTAATGTCCTGGGGTCCAATTTAGAGTTTAATGGAAAAAGGGCTGATTTTGTCCAATTGATTTTGTACCCAGACAGGAATCCAAATTCCTCAAAAATGTCCAAAATATGAGGTACTGATGCGGCTGCTCTATCGAAATACAGGAGTATATCATCAGCATACAATGATATAGAATGCATGGTGTTTTTGAAAGTGATGGGAGTAATAGATGGATGTAGCCGAATTTTCTGAGCAAGGGGCTCTAGTGACAGTGATAATATCATTGCAAAGGTTGAGTTTGTGACTTTGAAGAATTTCCACCAGGCAGTCAGAGTAGAAGCTATTGTTATTGCTTTGAAGCATGGATGACGTTTGATGGATTGACTTAGAAAAGAGATGTCTTCGACTTTAAGGTCTTTACACAGCATTTCTTCCATGTTCAGCCAGTGGTTGTCTGACAGACTGGGAGGAATCCATTTGTAGATATATTGGAGTTGATTTGCGAGAGAGTAATGGTAGAAATGTGGAGCCGCTAAGCCTCCGTGAGATTTAGGCTTTTGTGAAGTAGCTAGTTTGATCCTTGATGTTTTATTCTTCCAATAGAATTTAGTAATAATTGAATCTAAAGATTTAAACCAAGTACAAGTAGGCTGGGTTGGAATCATTGAGAATAAATAATTTATTTTAGGGAGAATTGTCATTTTAATTAATGCTATTCTGCCCATAATGGATAAAGGTAAATTCATCCAGCGTTGAAGATCGTCATTTACTGTCTTTAATAATGGGGTGAAATTGAGTCCATTCAGCTCTGACAGCCTGGAAGAAACGTTGATACCTAAATAAGTGATGTGACCTGTACTTAGAGGAATAGCTGATGTCTGGGATGTCTCATTTAATTCAGTTTTATTCAATAGTATAGATGACTTACTCCAGTTTATTGAGTAGTCAGCGATTTGGGAATATAAATGAATGAGATTTACTACTTCTTGTAGAGATGATTGAGGTTTTGTAAGAAAAGTAAAATATCATCAGCATATAGGCTCATCTTATGGTGCATTTGAGCTGTACGGATTCCTGTGATGTGAAGGTTCTGACGAATGGTGGCTGCTAAGGGTTCAATGAATATATTAAAGAGGGAGAGAGTGGACATCCTTTCCTGGTTCCTCTATGCAACATGAAGCTCTGTGATGTAATTCCATTCGCGGTAACAGTGGCTGTTGGTGAGTTGTACAGGACCTTGATCCAAGGATCAAGGATTATAAAAGAATCTGGATATTTGGATAACCAGTGTAGTAAACGCTTTTCCAACCAATCAAAATAGATTATTGATAAGGTCAGCGGTGTAGAGTTGAACCCAAATGCACCACGACAGAGACAGAAATGTACAGGCACAGTTCTTTATTCAAGTGTTCAGGCAGGTTCAGAGAACCAGAAAATAGTCAATAACAGTATTTTTAGTGTCAGCAGGCTTATTGGTAGTGGAAGTTGGCTTCGTGGGTTGGTTAGCATTAGCATGCATGCTAATGGAGCCGATGTTAGTTAGAGACCTCTTGGGTTCAAGTCTTTCTCTTCTCAGGTTTGCTCATTCCGGTTTGTTCACAACAACCAAACACTTGCAGTTGGTGATAATTGTCAAGAAGGTACAAATAAAGCCTTTGATCACTGTATTTTGTCTGGAAAACACAGCTAGCTTGCAGAGCTCAGCAAAAAGTGACTGCTCACAGCGCCATCTTGGCTCTCTCCCACACTGCAGCATATCACCTTCACCAATGCTTAAACGTGTGATGCAGACGTCTGCCACAAGTCACTTACGAGCATAAACTATTGGTACTATTTTTACGTATTGACCTTATCCATAGTGCAACAATTGGTTTTGGGAGGTAACCTATAACAGTGAAGCCAGCGGGGAGCAGCAGGAGGGGGAGGCCAAACACGGTGCTCTCCAAAGTACACAGAAAATAAAAGATTTCAGCTGATATCCAAAACAAATAGTTTCTGTCATACTTTTCCTAACAAGGTAAACCAGTGTAAAAAAAAACATCCTTTTTACAGGACAGATATCAAAAAAGGTAATTAAAATGGATTGATGAACGAACGGACAAACGAACAGGGTCTGCGTCATGGGGGGGTCATTCGCGGGCCATGCCCTCCCAAATGAGTTATTGTGCCCCCCTCCACTCGCCCACAAGCAGGCCAAGCCTTTGTGCCAAACTTTGTATTTTATTGATTACTTATCTTATTGAACGTGAAATCATCCTTCGTAAATTACACTTAAAAAATAAATTTACAATAAACACACATTTGTTAGTTATATTTGCGTCACATGTGGGGATTGTTGGGGTTCGCTGACCTCCCCCGGACTGCTGACCTGTGGACTTAAAGTGAGATTATATTTGAATTCAATAATAGTCATGACACTCTCTCAAATTTCGCCTTTGCAAAGGCAGAACCCAGCTTACAGACCCCGCGGTCTGCCCTTCTGCTTCGCCCAGCAGGATTCTACCTCTGGTCTGTGCAGGCTGGTTTTATTAGCATTTTCAGGATACACCCAAGCAAAGCCTGGTTACACAAGATTACATACATAATGATATAGCATGACAGGTGTCTCCTCCACCAGTTAGTTTGAGACAGTGTGTGTTGGACCCAGAGCCGGCCCAAGGCATAAGCGAACTAAGCGCCTGCTTAGGGCCCCGCGGCCAGTAGGGGGCCCCAAAGAGTAATCAACAAAAAAATATTTTTATTTTTTATTTTTTACATGTATGAGTGATGCTTTCTGTATGATCAAGGATATAGTATTGTAAAAATGAAATACAACATGCTGCTGATGTAGGCCTAGTGATTCTTACTGCCGTTCTATGTCAAAGCTCCGCTATACTGGTAATGTGTACCTCCTGCAATGCGCACTGAGTGTCCAAAGCGCAGGTAGTTGAGGAAATGTCACAAAAAAGGACATATCCTTCAGGAGCAGAGAAAAGAAAGAGGAAGAAGAGAAAAAATGCCAAGATAAAGGTATGTTTGCATGTCATGGAATGTTGATCAAAGAGATTTGTGTAGCAGTTAATAACATAGGCTAATAGCTAGCTAGTTTAAAACGAGTGAGATTCATCTTTCATCTGGCGTATTTTGTATTTGTGTCTGAGCTTTAACTTCGAGTTGATTCTCAGGGTTGGCCCTATATATTTCTCCCTTTTTTTCTTTTTGGCTTCAAAACAAAGTTATTGCTAATATTTGATGGTCATCTGTTTGCTAGCAAGCGCATTTTGTTGTTCTTGCACTACAAATTTTTGCACTGCTGTTGTAGTTTTTCTATGTTGTGAAAATCAACCCCAGGCTGCTCTTGAAGCTGAACGTGAGATTAAAAACCATATGTGGCACCCTGAACATCATTCATCATTATTATTTGTATTGTTGCATTGGTATTATTTATGTTATTACCTAGGCCACCCCCTTAAATGTGTAAAGACATGTCAGGCGTAATAAGATTATACTGTAGTAGGTGTGTGAATGATCAACAATCAATATTATTGGCAGAAATAGGGGCCCCACAATCAAATTTTGCTTAGGGCCCCATTGAGGCTTGGGCCGGCTCTGGTTGGACCCTAGTTCCTCTTTTGCGTTCTTTGGGCCTCTAAGAAGCAACTTCTTCTCATTCCGTGATGTGCAACTTCATCGTCCTCCCCTCTGTGCATTTCCTTTGGCCAAGGGCCCACACTCCTACCTGCTGCGATATTTACGGCTACTTCTGCATTAATAAGACATGTCACTATTCTGGGGAGCTTGCCAAGACTCTAAACGGCACTATCTGACTTCTCCTTCTGTAAAGCTTCCCTAATCACGCGTGACTACAGATCTTTTAGGTCAAGAGCGGTTCGAAGCAGATACATTGTTTTTCTTTTTACCTAAGCACACTTAATAACTAATACCATTATATTTGCGAGATACATATGATTATACTTGTAAGACTGTCAATCATACCCTGACCCCTGTTTCTCAGGGTCACCTTCCCAACAAGATGCAGACCTTTTATCAACTTAATTTTGCTCTCAATATATGCGTCCAAATATGCAGCACAATTATAATTTCACACAGCACAATCATAATTCCACGCAGCACAATTATAATTCCCACAGGATGTATGCTCATTGGTCCGGTTCTTGACCTGTGACCTACTGGTTTGATTTGTTGTCATTTTGTCAAGAGAAAGCACGGCCAGTGAGCACTATAGCGCTAGCATTTTTCACAGTGAGCCCAACCTATTATCAAATTGAAATAACATTTCGAAAAGAGAATGGATATAAGAATGTGGCTACACGGTGCTGCGTCCTCGAGGCCTCCTCCAGCTCCATCTACGGAAGAGTGAGCAAATGCACCCGGTCCCAAACACCGCTGCCCCCCGGAAGAGCAAGAATCAGAGCGTCCTTGTTTGAGCAGCCATGATGCACCTGCTAGTGCTACCTGTTGCTAAACAGTTTTTCAGCTCGCAAAAACAATCGCAGCCAATCGAGGGGGACTGGACTGTGCAGCACATCATCTCCAAGTACCACACGCATCTCACCACAATGTCCAGTACTGACTGCTTTTTAAACATGCTTTAACATTTGAAGCCTCCACAGCCATGTGTGAGAACTCATTCTCCACCCTGAGAAACGTATTTTCAGACCCCAGACGCGTCATGCTCCACAGAAGAAAGGCCCAGTTGGTTCAGCTGGCGTTTGAAAGGGACTTAACCAGAAAGTGTACAACTGAGTGGAAGGACACTGTTCTCAGGAGGTTCAGCAACAACAGTCGCCGCTTGCAACTCTTCTAAAGGTGAGACATGCATTTAATTCACTTCATGGGCCAGCCTTGGCTTTTATTATTACTCAAATGTGGAATGTTTGGGTCTGTTTAAATTCGTCAAATTAAATTTGGAGATTCACCGTTCACATTTTTATATGTATGCATTGTATGAGAGAGACGGAGAGGGCGAGGGAGGGAGTGAGGGAGGGAGGGAGAGATGTGGCCTGTACGTCGTTGTTTTGTTTTGTTTCTTTGCAGTTTGGGTGCACAGTACACTTAGATCTGTTCTGCCGCCGACTCTGCGAACGAATGAATGAATGAAGACCAATTAAGCTCTAATCCTGTTATTTCTGGGGTGGTGTAGGGTCTGGGGTGCAGATAGAGATCAGGTTTCTGAGACATGAGGTGACATTTAAAGGGGAAGTGCAGAAATTATTGCTTAAAAATAATGTAAATGTGCAAGTGTATGTAGAGTATATTGAGAAATTGTTTTGTCGCTTAATGATTACCTCTGTATGTGTCTACATCAAGAGCAAAATCCTTAAGCACTAAACCTGATCAAACTAAATTATAATTATATTAAGGAAGCAAAGATTAACTAATACTAACAGCCATGTTCAAAAGTATTTGGATAATGAGACTCCATTATCCAAATACTGAGAGAATGGAGCAAAAATTAAACAGGATAGAGTTTAGGAGTTGCATTGGAGAGAGAAAAAATATTTCCTGTTTCTGAAATGTTGAAATATTGATGAGATCAAGACACAGATATGCAAAACTGTTGTTTGTCACACATTTCCTATCAGTGCCATCACTGTGACAATTCACTTTTTAACTTCTCCTTTCAGCTTTTTCCTTCAGGGGTCACCACAGTGAGTCATCTGCTTCCATCTAACTCTATCATCTCTTCTTTTACACCAACTTCATGCCCTCTTTCTGTCATGACGGGGCCGCCCTGCCTCTTTGGCCTCTTCTGTTGTCCTCTCTCCCTCCTTCCAGTTTGGTTTCCTTGGTGTCCTGCTCGTCCTGTTCTCCCTCTCCTCCACAGCTGTGCAGATGGCAACGAGAACACCGGGCAGCTGCTGTCAATCACCTCATCAACTGCTCCTCTTGTGGCGTTGAGCCCACTTCTATTGGAGGTTATGTGAGTGTGTCTTCTGAATCAAAATTATTTCTAGACTCTTGTCCTCACAATCCTGTTGCCTGTCTCTTCAATGAGACAATACTATCTGAGGACTCAAAACTTTGGATTTGAGTCTTGTTAGGATTAATTTAGAGAACTGTTTTAACTGTTAAAGCTAAAACTTTATTGCTTGTGGCAATGCTGGCTGCTTTTATGACCGTGAGCCCTCAGTTGGCCGCTTTACCAACCTAAAAAACTGGAACATCCAGACTTCCTGACCTGCTGTCTTCCAAGAAAGTTTGCGACAGCATAGATAACACATTTAGTTACATCTCATCTCCTGGACAAACACAACTGCATGTGTCTGGACCTGCGATTCAGAACTGTTGGCCACCTGGATTCTGAGACAAAGAGCAATAAACTCAGAAGAATGCGAGGACCCAGCTTTTTGGAGCTTTAAAAACAGAAACTTCACTACTCTGTATGCATTTCCTGGCATCTCTCTGTGGTGTTAAGGCAATGCATCAATTGGCCGATTAAAATATTCTGCATGGCATATTAAATCTTTGTATTCATCATTGTATATTAAACTCTTTAATTGGTCTTTGTTTCTAGTCTCGTCAATGGTACCAGATAAAAGAACACGGAGAATTACTTTCAGTCTATTAAATCTATTCTAAATCACTCTAGCCTGTTGCACGTCCTTCACTCAGTGTCCCATTTCTTCTTAGCTAACCTTTTCTCTCTACGTACTCGTGCACTTCCTCATTCCACCACCAAGTCTCCTTGTTTGTTTTCCTACCAGATGACACCCAAAGTTCTCTCCCTGATCACATTAGCTGAAGTCATCCAGTCATCTGGGAGCACCTCCTGACCACCCAGAGCCTGTCTCAACTCCTCTCTGAAAGCCGCAGGACACTATTCCTTTTTCACTATCCACTACTTTGTCTTCTTCACTGCCTTTGTCCTCTTCATCTTCCTCACCAGAGTCATCCTACACACCGCTGATCTCCACCGATCTCCTTCAGGTCACATCGTCCGCTCAAAAGTCCACCTGCAAAATGCAAAGCCTGCTTGGATTTTGAGTCATTTGTTAGTTTCTTTGACTCAAAACCATGTGGTCTGGTTATCTGACTGCTGCTTTTGAAATGATTATCTACTAGATGTGACTACACTACCTAAAATAAATTGTGCAAATGTAAAATGTTAAGTAGAACACTTAAATTATAAACAACTATCAAAAATTAGTGCTGTCAACATAACCTCAGTCTCAATGCAGGTGTCTAGTTTCATAAACATGCTGTCGTTTAAGACAGTATAAAAGAGCATAAGACAAAAAAAAAGCAGAAAAAAAATGTCCTATAAAGAAAGGAATATTTGTATCTACTTTTATTCAGTTAATTGTTTGATTGAAGGTGGAGAAGGGGATCATTTCACACAAAAATATCTATGATCTGTAGTTCTCTATAGAGGCTTTGGCACAAAAAAAATCCCTTTTGTTATGTTTTCAATAAAACATCTAGAAAAATGTGGGTCTGGTGAACTCAGCCGTTTATTGCGTTCACATGCAAAAACGTATAGTGATCCCTTATTTTTCACGGTTAATGGGGACCGCCCCCCCCACGAAACTCAAAATCCGGGAACTGGAGCCGGAGCCCCCAGAGCCTAAATAATATGTTTAAAATATACTTAAAAACCGCAAAAAAGTAGCGAGTCACTACAGAGAAACAAGACAAGGGTTAACTGTGGTCTTTCTGTTACCTTCACAGCCTCTGAGGGGTATACTACGAAGCGAGATTTGAGGGTTAGCGAGGTATGTTGAGTCTAAAGCCAGGATTTCTGGTACCACGAAGGTGGCTCTCTTTCAACCTGGCTAGATCACCATGGTAACTTACTCTGCAAACTTATCCTGGTCCGGAGCAGGTTATTTGCAGAGTTTAGGTTCAAATTGGCTCTAAAAAGCACCGCCCTTTCACTTTCACCCAATCCTGTTGACTTTAGCGCCAGGATTGTGTGAGGATAGGAAGAGAGTATTCAGAGACCGGACTGATCCGCTGGCTTCCCATGACCATATTCTCTATGAACGCTAGAGATTTCCAGATGAGAGAATACGTTACATTTGTAATCTGTTAGAGCCAGATATTGGCAGCGCCACCAAACGCAGCCGTGCGCTCACAGTAGCGCTAACGGTGTGCGTTTCTTTGCCACGGGAACCTACATGCATTCAGTTGGTGATGCAGAAAATCTGAGCCAGAATACTGGAATAAAGGTTGTACTTGCTCTAACTGAACTGCTGAATATGTTTGTAGTATTCCCTGGCCATCTGCCCACGCTTAAAATAAAAGAAGCGTTTTACTAAATCAGGTAACATAAATTAATAGTCCATTATATTGATAATCAGTGTGACGTGGAATTTCATGTGAAATGTTTTAATATAATTCATAGATTCCCCAGGGTGATAGGGTACCTATTAAAGTGGCCGGTGAACGTATATTGGTATCACAGATAATATTAAATCTTAAATTAATTTCACATAGATTTAGCAAAAAACTAAAGTGATTTTCATTTATCATTCATAATGGGACAGTCAGACTTACATAATGTTTAAATCTGCTGCATTAAGTTTAAAGTTTAAGCGCTCTAAAAGAGGGAGGGAGATTAATTAAGATGTATTAAGTGGTGAAATAAATATAATTTACTGTGGCAAGAGACTCTACAGAGGGCCCGGGCGGGGTTTGATCCTCATACTCCCGGGTGAAAGTCACGCATAATTGCCAGTCAGCCAAAGGCATATCCCCTTAGCAAAGTAGCCAGAACACGTCATCAATCGGAGGTCAGTGACAGGACCTCACACTGTCACATTACGAATTTACACGATCTGCAATTTTTTGCCAGCACTCCTCTCTGGCTTTATTCGCACCAACAGTATTTCTTTTGGCCATAAAGATTTCTTTGAAATCCTCATAGCTCTGCATTATTAAAACCTGCTCCTCCTGACTGAAATATACGGACCGCCATCTATCCATTTTATCCGGATGAGGCGTCAAATGACGCGTCAAACACCCCTTTTATGTGAACGCGCACAGAGCAGAAAACAGAAAGCCGCGGTTAACAAAGATAGTTGATAACCACCGTCGTGGTACCAGTTATCTCTGATGGAGAGTTTCAGGTTTGTTAAGCCAGCTCACCCAAAGAAAGCCTGGCTGTGTCGAACTTGCTTCGTAGTATATACTCCTCAGGTCTCTGAACCGTAGTAAACAAACTGCTGGTATTGTGCTATTTTTTGCTCGTAATTAGCGGCTAACACACTAACCACAAAAGAACAGTCTGGTTTTCTCTGCATGGAACGAGCACTTTATTCTGGCACTGCAGGAACTTGTAACATCACACAGGTTGTATTGTTGGGCTCCTGTCGGTTAACAGAGAATGTAAATCTATTCACGCTGGGCTGCTGTTGATGCTCACTACACTTTTCATCTAACCCCGTTTTCATTCTGCCGTCCCACGACACACACTCCATTACCCAAAAGGCCACACCATTACCCATAAAGCCACCTTCTTGATTTTTTTTAAATATTATATATTTCTGAAAAATCCGCAAATAACTAAAACTGCGGAACTTAAAGCGCGAATTGGCGAGGGATCACTGTAATTGTAGCACACAGAACCTTAGCTATGCTGCCACCTAGTGATAGAAGAATCATCAACACCGATCACCATATCCCGCTTTCTTAAGAAGTTAACTCCGCATCCACATCATCAGACGCTCTCAATACTGCAGCCTAGCCATACTCACTGCAAGACAATATCTCACTTAACATGAAAAACTTGCTCCAGTGAAAACAGTACCAACATATGGCACATAACATTTTTTGTTTCTTTTTCAGTTAGTGTCTTTGTTTAAGGGTTCAGTCTATCTGGTCCTTTTACACTGCGAGCAGATCTTCTCAGCACAGGTGAAGTGTCTGTCCGTTCAGCTGATACATTGCTTCTGCTGCAGTAGGTAGGTCAGCTGATGCAGTGACAACATGTCCACTGTTGTTCTGCTGCAGTGTCTCTTGTGTTTTCAGCAAACTCCTCCAATTCCTTCTCAGGATCTGTCCATCCTTTACTGTGTAGGATCTTGGCTCAACTCCCTCCAGCACAGTAGCTTTTCTATTCTAGAAGTTGGAATCTTCCACCCTCAGTGTCATGTCGAATCAGTGGAGCGAGACTCCTTGAGGACTTGTCATAATGCCCCTTTTGTCTCTTCTAAAGAGATTTTTCAATTTCTGCCTAACCGCCTTGTGCTGCTGTAACACTGAGACTGTACAAGAACTTTTATTTTGAAATCCCTGCTTTTATGTTGAAATGAAAGAGGAAGTAGGTGAGCAGGGATAAGTATGTGAGATTGTGAGTGTTTTGAAAACGAGAGAGACGAGAGCTAAGTTTTAAGCGTCGGGTGTGGTACGTTACAGCAGTCTGCAGAGCACGTTGGTTGTCCTAAAGTGTAAAATAAACTTCCCAGGATTATACAACTGGAGTCCATGTCAGGTGATCCTTAAGAGCCCCCTCTAAATCACCTATTACACTGGTAGCAGCAGTGGTGAGTTTTTTTCCCCCCTTTTTGCTCGCATTTTTTTTTCTCTCCCCGCTATCCTACTGCAGTCAAGCCAGCCCTCACTTCAAAAAACATGGTCATTCTAGACCCCACTTGTTTTGTGGTGCGCATATATACTAGAGATTACGGTACGGCTGCATTAAGGACTGATTTCAAAATAAAAGAAACCTTTTTGTTGACGTGTTGTCACACATTCAGTCAGCCTGTCTTTCTTGTGTTTGTTAATCAATTAATCAAACATTTTATCAATCCATCTATTAAGTATTTAAATAAAACCACGGGAGGAAATACAATTAAAATAAAAGTTTTTTCAGTATTTACACCTAAAATCAGATTGATGTTAAAAGGAAACTCCCTGTTTCCACAGACAAATTATGATTCAGAATGATAGTTCTCCACCCCAGAATGTCACTCACAAAATTTCAGGAAGTTCTGATGTAGAATTTCAAAGTTAAAGCCCTGGGAAATGTCCAATATTTCCAGTATTTACACCTAAATTCAGATTGACATTAAAAGGAAACTCCCTGTTTCCACAGACCAATTATGATTCAGAATGATATTACACCACCTCACAGTGTGTCTCACAAAATTTCAGGAAGTTCTGATGTAGAAATTCAAAATTAAAGCCCTGGGAAATGTCCAATATTTCCAGTATTTACACCTAAATTCACATTGATATTAAAAGGAAAATCCCTGTTTCCAAAGAACAATTATGATTCAGAATGATAGTACACCACCTCAGAGTGCCACTCACACAATTTCAGGAAGTTCTGATGTCGAATTTCACAATAAAAGCCCTGGGAAATGTCCAATATTTACACCTAAATTCTCATTGATATTAAAAGGAAAATCCCTGTTTCCAAAGAACAATTATGATTCAGAATGACAGTACACCACCTCAGAGTGTCACTCACACAATTTCAGGAGGTTCTGATGTGGAATTTCAAAATTAAAGAATGGTCATTTGCAGGGTAATTTCATAAAGAACCTGTTTATCATACTCTAATACTCTCTTTTACTAAAAGGGACACAGGTAGTGGGTTGAAAATGTCATAGTGGTGTGTCAGAACTACACATCACTAGATATTAATATTTATTAATAACATTTTTTAAGACAAGGATCTAAAATTATTCACACTTTAAAACACTCATATTGTCACAATAAAACAAATACAAAAAATACAAAATAAAATACAATTCCCAATAAATAATAGTTATTAGAAAAAAAAATCTTTTTCAATTTTCAAATGTCTTTCTTTTACTGAACTGAGAATATGCAACAATTGCCTCGTCCCTTAAAAAAAAAAAAAAAACAGACTCGACACACAGGAATAAAATAAAACACACCAAAACTGTGTTGTCCAGTCTTTTTAATATAACATCAATCACCATCTCTGGTTTGGTGGCAATAAATCCTGTCACCGTATATTTGAAATTATTGTCCGTGCACCAGCTTTGTGAAATACACCATTTTTATGCAATGGTAACAATCCAAAGATTTAACAGCACAAGCAGCAATTCCACCTTTCTGCCCTTGCCTTCTCCAGGGCTGCTGTATCCATGTTAAGACATTGCTCATGGTACCATCTCTCACACGATTCACATTGTATCTACAAAATGAAAGGATGGTTATCTCAAAGATTATTCTCATGTTGCTCTCACAAACATAGACCTGTCAGTATTTATGTAGAAATTTGGCCCATACCTTAACTACACTTTCTGTCTTCTCTCTGCAGGCCACACTAAACACTAAACTAAAAAAACTAAACTAAACACTAAAATCACACTTAATATTTTATTCCAAAAATGAATATAAAAAGAATAACGTAGTTTACTGTCAACATGTCGGTGTGTCTAAATATTCAGTTTCAGAGTTTATAATCTTTACTGCTTTTGAACTCCTTTTTGCTTACAGAATACCAGCATAAACAAATACAAATGCTACTATCTCATAGTTTAAAGACAATGGAACTAATATCATAGCCAACCTTGAGTCCTCCCACCCATTCAGTCCAACCATGAAAAACCCAAAACAAAAAAAACAAACAAACAAACAAAAAAAAAAAACTCACCCAGTTCGTCATCGGAGGCCCAGCTCCAGGAGGCTTTGTGGTGGAGCACATGGCACAGTTATTGGCCATATCGAACACTTAAATATAAGGACAAATAAAATTACATTTATAACAAAAACATCAGCTATTTAGTGTAAAATACACCGTCAGGCCATATTCGGCATTGACAGAACAAGTAGCTTACAACACTTTAAGCAAGTACTGCACAGACTCATTAATTCCTCTTTATTTTTTTAATCAGCAAGTTTCAGAAAATTATTTTAAAACCCAGCATTTCGAGTTGTTTCAGTAAACATTTAAATCAGACCTAAAACAGCAAATTATGTACTGCGACAATAACAATAATAATAATAATGCTCTATTAAATTTTTGGAAAGGAGTATGTTCCTGCAGACCCTGTACCTCCAGCCTTCCTGCCTCTCAGCCAAATCATCTGGTTGCTGTATTGCTGTTCTGATGCTCTGCTCTGCTTTACCTTAAAATCTCTGCACCACTCCCCAGCTAATCACCCATTCACCTGTTCTCTTTGCATGCTCACGTCATGGACCACTTACTATATATACACCTATCTGTTGTTACAGTTTGGAGGGTGATTCACATGCGTAATTTCAGCCTTTTTGAACATGCTATACTGATAATTGATAATCCTTGCCTGTTCTGTGTATTTTTTTTTCTTTGAGGCTCCCATTCTCTTGTTACATTTGCCTTGATTGTTTGGTTTCTCTGGCTTCCGCCTATACTGTGGACTGACTTTTGTCATTTGCTTCCTTTAAATTTTTTTAATCCCAATATTGTCTTCTGTTTCACAATAAAATTACATTTACAGATCCCTGTGTGTAAACTTTTAGAGCTATTATTCCACTTTTGAGAAGATTTCTTGAACTTGCATATGAATTACATTTACGAGACACTGTCATGTCCTGATAAGGATGCATTGAGGTTAATATTCCTCTAATATTCCAGTATCTTAAGAGCCATTGCTTTTCTCTTGTTGGCCATTTCCTTTCTCGATGTCCCAAACTTAATGGCTGGAACACCTGGGAAGGCCTTCATCACTGCCTTTGCCATCTAGACCAACAAAAATATTCAAAACATCACATGTGTCTGACTGCTGCACAGTGCAGCTGCTCTAAGGCATAACTTCATTAACCAAAACTGTTATTATGTAATCATTTAGAGTTATACTTGTATCTGATTATTATCTTGAAAAATATACAGTAATTGCATAGGGGGGGGGGCTGTTTTCATGGCGTGGACACATGAGGATGCAGCCACAGGACTCCAGCAGCTGTACCTTGTTAGGCTGAGTTGAGGGATCAGGGGAGAGAGAGGGGAGGGGGGTAGAGGGGATATTTTGTCAAGTTTGGCTTATGTTTATTATTTTTTCAGTTAATTAGGTATTTTCTTTAATCTGTATTAGTATTTGAGTCATTTGCATTGTGGTTGTTAATTGTAAATATTGTTTAATTGTAGTTATGTTTTAAAGTCAGGGGGCGTGGCACTGTGACTGTCCTGGTGTGGGAGGAGACTTAGGCCAGGTGAGACTGAGCAGTGAGTGTGTGTGAAGGTGGGGGACAGGTTGTCTCTCCTCTCCTCTCCTCTGCTCAGCTGCTGTTGTGTGATTGCTGGATCGGCTACACCTGCCCGTCTCCTTTGTCTCCCAGAAGTCTGCTGCAGGTTTTTGTAAGACTCTTTGTACTTGGTTTGTGGACATTCAGTAAAGAAAAAAAGCCAGAGCTCTGGAACCTCAAACCCCGTTGTTTCATACTCCTTTTTTTCCATCCTGCTCTACACCCCTTCTGCCATCGGTGTTTCATCCAGTTAGTAGAGGTTTATCTCCATCCAAAACCCCATAATCATTATATTGATATTTGCTGTGCTGACATAATTCTGCTCCTTGAAGCAAATCCTTCAATTGAAGGTGGGGGGGTTGTTAACCTAACAGTCTCTACCTACATTGAATCTGGAGGTAAACTGTATCTCATCTTATATTTACATGTTTAGTCTGCAGTTCACTGCTTACATAATACAATAATCTTAGTAAAAACTCTGTGCAATGATTTAATTTAACTTATGCAATAACTCTAATATCATTCAACATTTCTTGGTGCACATCATGTACATAATAATCATAATAATGTTATGGAAACATAAAAAACGCATAGACTGCAAAACCACTGCCCCCACTGTCAAATTCTGACCATAATACTGTCCAGTTAATTCCAATTTATAAGGCTGTTTTTAAAAGGAGCAAGCCACAGACTAAGACAGTGACAGTGTGGGACAAGGACAGCATGGACACTCAAAGGATCCTTCCTCTGCACAGACTGGGACATATTTTATAATTTGGATATTGATGAAGCCACTGAAGTATAACAGACTACATACATTTTTGTGCAGACAATGTGGTCACTAAAAAGGACATTACAGTGTACCCTAACAATAAGCCTTACATGACCAAGAGTATAATGGACTGTACACTGTAAAAAAAAAAAAAACGTTGTTTTTATGGAAAAAAAACTGGCAGCTGTGGTTGCCAGAATAATATTGTAAAAAATACAGCAGAGTGTAAACTACATTACGGGAGCAACTGTAAATTTCACAACTTAAAACTGTTATCATTTACAAAATAACATTTTAAAAATGACATGCTGAACTAGTAAATTCAACATCCCTTTTAAGTCAAATTAGCATGACCATGCCGTTATTAAAGCCATTTTTTTCTGTACAATTTACATGTGGTGGTTGCTTGTTTTACATCTAATCCCATTAAATTTCACTGAAAAACTTCAGACAAAAGGCATTATTAAACAGTAAAGGCCTCATTATAAGATAGTAATTTTTACTGTTTTTTTCCTGCTAATTTTATTAAAATGTTGTGTATTTTGTAATATTAAAAGCATTGTTTTGTAGTGAAATAAACATCTACATACTATAACTGAATTAAGACTCACAGGCACAGACACAAACGCAAACTCTGACACGACGTCAAACAAAGATTTTCATCTGTAATGTTTACTGTTAAAACTTAAAGAACTAAGCCACCTAAAGAAAACTTTTTGACGACTGATTGACCACTTCTATATTTTATGGTTACAACTGCACTTTCTTATGTTTGACTTTTACCAGAAATGTGTAGAGAACTATACCCTGTGGTATGGAGCAATTAGACCTTTTTAAAAATCAAGTACAATACCAACTCGTTATTTTAATATTTTATTAATCATTGCAAAGGTATGCAAAAATATTATTCTGGGGTTGTAGACAGGAACTGTCGCTCTTCTCCACTTCGGTGCCTTCTGTGTTGATGGTGGAAAAGCATCTTGGGAAACAGAAGAAAACAGACAAATATGTAATGAATGCACTAAGACTCACAGACATACACAGACTGAGACAGACAGACCCACAGATACACACAGGTTCACAAACAGAGGCAGACACTCATAGACACACAAACGCAACTTCAAATATTTTTTATCTGTAACGTTTATTGTTAAAGCTTAACCCTCTGTTACACCTTGACACATTTATGTGCCACACAAGGTCTGAGGTGACAATATTGTGTGTGCGCGTGTCTGCTGTGTGCGCGTTGCACTGCTTTAAAATGAGTGAACTCAGGACCTTCCTCAGCATGAATAAGTTTGAATAAACTAAAAATAAACTGAAAGTGAAAAATCATGTTGATTTTTTTAATTGACACTTTGAATATTGAACAGCTTTATTTTGATTAGCATGCAAAAGGAGGTAGTATATAATGTATAATTATAAAAATAACAATGCAAAAAAAAAAATCAATGTTGCTGCTAATCTTTCACATATACCAGGCTGCCATAATAAAACAAAAAATGATCCAGTTTGCATCAATTATATGAAAATAAATCAAATAAAATGCTTTTTTAGATCAAAAAATTAAAGGGCAATTAAAGGGTTAAAAAAAAAAAACAATACTATTTGATATGTATGGTTAGGGCAGAAGTTGCTTTCCAAAATAAAAAAAGATTTTCAAAATGATAATTCACAATTTTTAATAGCTTTAATTTTCAAGCACATATTTTTGTGTGAAGGTGTGTTAGTGTAACTATTTTGAAGGTGTATCAGAGGGTTAAAAGACTAAGCCACCTAAAGAAAACTTTTATCTGTTACTGGGGCATCACCACAAACAATGACTTGTCTACGGCTTCAGCCTAAACATTTTTTGGTTCATTTATTTATATGTACAGATTTACTGTGGTGCATCTATGTTTGATTGACTTAGGGACTGAAAATTAAACTACTACTTAGACTTACTTGAGTCTTTATTCACATGTCCCGCCACTCATGATCTGAAAGGTCGTGTATCAACGTGAGGACTCTGGGGTTCACGTGTAGACGGGAGGTGCTGGTCTTTTCCACTTTCGTGCCCTTCTCAGGATTTATGGAGAAAAAGCATCTTGGAAAAACAGGAGAAAAACAGAGACATGTATTAATGATAAAATAACTTCCAAAACAACAATAAAATACTACATCAAGCAACTTTTTTTTGGCTTTTTTTGTTACAGTTCAATAAAAAAAAATGTTGGATGAACAATCCAAAATGACACACCTCTGCAGGAACTCCAGGGTGGATGCCAGTCCGGATGGATAATGGATGTTGAAGTTGTAGTAGCTTCCAAACATCAGACACAATGATGACACAAAGGAGGGGATGTTCTCCTGAACAATGGTTCTGTCAACACTGAGCATACATCGCGTGGCAGTAAAGCAGGATTGCCCTACAAAAAGGGAAGGAAATCAAAAACAAACATAAGTGAAACAAATGGTTGTGCTCCTCAAACACTTCCAGGCACAGACAGACTTAAAGACTCACACAGGTATATTCTCTCTCACACACCCACAGGATTTACACTGTTCACAATAACAAAAACAAGCAGAATTCATTCAGACATAAAATGAAAAACAGCAACAAAAAGTTAACTTACCACAGACAATGATGGTAGGAGTTAAGGGGAGCTTGTCCGTCTGGACTTCCCCTGCCAGACAGGTGTCCTCCACATTAGAAAGCAACATCTCTTCCCTTTCGTCAAAATAGGCCAGCAGCAGCAGGACCATTTCTTTCACATCTTCAGAGCAGCCGCTCCGCTCAGCACCTCTCAACATTTTCACCGTGGTTGCAGCCTGCAAGAACTTCTTGCTCTTGGTCATGCAAACCGTACTCAGGAAGTTCAGGAGCCGCTTCCCCTTCAGGTCCACATTCTGTATGAAAGTTTCTTTAAGTGCCACTCCTGTGAGCTCTTTGAAGTGCACACCCATGCCAAGTTCTCTGAACCAGGAGGGCCAGCCTTCCAGGAGGTCTTTTATATTTTTCCCCTCGTTGACTTGTTTTCGTTGTGTGTAGAATGTTGCCTTCATTAATTGTTTGACCGCCTCCTGATCTGCATTGGTTTGCCGGGACATCCACCTCAGTTTTTCTTGCTTCTCTTGCTGGCTCTCCAGGGTCTCTCCAAGGGGCAGGAATTTTACAGACCAGTTGATGCACCCATATGTGTCCTGGATCGCTGCTCTTTGTTGCGGAGAGATTTCATCTGTGTCAGAATCATCTGTGCGACTCTTTCTTTTTCTTATTTTTGGTGTTGTAGATCTCTTCACGTTCTCTACTCTATTCTGCAGTTGCTTCACAAGAGAGTGGTAACCTGGGCCTATGACATCTCCCTCTATAATGTCTTGCAAAGATTTTGGATACTTTGCCACCATCTTTTTGGCAACATCTGTTGAGTTTCTCTTACTCACTGAAAAACTTTGTCGCATCATATCAGAAACAACGATGCGGACCATCTCCCTTAGACGAGGGCTTGGCCGTTTTCCCCTCTCTAGAGTCTGAATTAACTCTTCTGGGAACTTGTCCCATGGAACCTGGTATGTATTCACCCAGTCAACACCAGGGCTTTGGCAGCTGCTGACAGAGTCTGAAGATGGACTTCTGGGTGAGACAGACTCCAGGGATGGTGGAAGTGCTGGTGAGGGACTAGATGCGCTGCTACTTTCAGCAGTTTGGCCTGCAGAAAGACACACGGACATAGAGAGAGAGAGACACACACACACACAAACACATTATGAGAATGTTTTTGTTTTTCTATGGGAACTAACTGCATCCCATGTTGGAATACTTACTTCTCAATTTCAAAGCAGCAAGCACCTTTCTGGCTTGAATGGGCCTCAAAGCCGTCAACAAATCACTTTCCTTGAGAAACTTGAAATCATCACTCGTCTCGACGCCAAGGGACTGCAATGTCTCCTCCAAAATGTCTTTCGATACATCAGCTAGGTCAGGTATGACCTCATTGATGGCACTCTGCAAAAATGTTGTCTCCAAGTCTGTCATTTCTGGTACAATGAGAAAAATAACATGCAAAATGAAATGTTTTTGTGTTTTCTCCCCACAAGTGCCCAAAATCCTGTTTATCTGGAGAAGATGCTGTGCTTCAGAGGAATCCAGGGACGGACTGGCCATTGGGCAATGTGGGCAAATGCCACTGCGGCCGCCTGGTGATGCGGCCGCTCGTGGCCGCATCACAAATAAATAAATAAATAAATGAATAAATATAAAGCGGAGCGGAGCGGCAGCATCAATAGGCGGCCGCGGTGGGCGGCCGGCAAATGAATAAATAGGCTTAATAAATAAATAAATAAAGCGGAGAGGCTGCGTCAATAGGCGGCCGCAAATCAATAAATTAATAAATAAAAATAATAAAAAATAACGCGGAGCTGAAGGCGGCCACAAAAAAGAGGGGAAAAAGCAAACAAACAAAGCAAAAGATGCACAGCCTGCAGGAACTGTGCTGTGTGTTGCTACTTCCTCCTCCAGCAGCTGAAGTTTTTCTCACATGCGTACCACAAAATACAGTTGGCCTACAAATATTTGTTGACCTTGTCCTGCACACAAGTGGCATGTGAAAGAAGCTTCTCGACACTTAAGTTCATTAAGAGTCGTCTCAGGAGCAGAATGCGAGAGGAAAATTTGGAAGCCTTCATGTTAATGGCAACAGAGAAGGAGATCCTCATGAGACTGGATTCGAATGATGTGATTGATAGAGTGGCAGAGAAAAGCAAATTATTGCGCAACCTGCTACTGTAACTACATAAAGGTAAAAAACATTTATTTTTCATGTTCTGGTTAAGCTATACTATTATGTTCTTGTGACAGTGTGGGGTCCTGTCACCATGTTTACCTCTGATTGATCATGTGTCCTGGCTACTTGGCCAATGGGATATCCCTTTGGCTGACTGGTAAGCACACATGACTTTCACCTGGAAGTCTGGGGATCAAATCCTGCCCGGGCCCTCTGTAGTGTCCCTTGCCACATTCTGTGGCAGTGTAATGTTTATGTTTCTGTTGGTTGCAGATGACCTGAAAAGACAAACGTGGCCTCTCTCTGTCAAAATTGCCAGGGCCTCTTTTTGGTGCCAGTCCGCCACTGGAGGAATCACTTGGTGCCCATTAACAATGTAGGATGTTAAAGGATAAAAATCAACCAAGTCGCTGATTTCAAGACATTGTAACATCACACTGTCTTTTTTCACGGAGTAGAGATGGTACTCAGGATCACAGTCAGCTTTATGTATATCCATCACAAAATACACCTCTGCATCATTTTTAATTAAAATAATGAGAAGCTCTCCAAACTCCACAGTCTCATCATTTTTTGACACAAGGAAATGCCCTTTTTTGTACATTGTTCCTTTGTACTGTATGTCTGTGGAAACACTTGTGGTGTTTTCTGAGAAGCCAAACTCGCTCACTGCTTGTTTAATTGTCTCACTGTAAAGGTTGGCGTAAAATGTACAGCTGTCTTTGACATGCAGAGGCTGACTGCTTCCTGGCCCCACTGAAACATCCGATGTCTCTCGGCCAAAGTAAGACAAATATTTTTAAAGTTTTTCAGATGCCGGGCACATCTCTTAAAGTAGCTGTGTTTACTTTCAAATCGCATCGTCCACAGTCGTATCAGGGGGCCAAACTTCAAAATTAGTGCCGGATAGTGTCGCAAATAATGATGCTTTGGTTTCAATGTGCACTCCGGGAACGAACACTTCCTTGATTCCAAATATTCCTGGATTATGATGTCAAGATATGCTACCTGTGACACAGAAATTCTTTGTGCACGTATCAGATCAACTATATCTTTAAGTTGGAGAATTAACTGCCACACCTCATCTTCAGGGCTTTGCACTTTGTCACCAATTAAAACAGGCAGCAACCTCAAAAAGTTCCAGTTCTGGATGGCTTGGCCTGAAAGCTTAGGACCCTCATTGACAGTACATGGTTTTGTGAGTGCATCAGACCCTTTGTACTTGAACTGACTGATTCGCCGATTCAGAAGTGTATATGTAAACCACTTCTTTTTCTTGATGAAATATTTCAAGTACAGTGCTACATAATAGGATAACACACCCTCAAATATGTCGTGACCTAAACACGGTGGGAGACCAGGCTGGCAAACATGAAAAGCTTTCAAAGCATTGAACACAGAGTTTACCTTTATGCACCTTTACCTTTGTCGTCCTCCCCGTCTCCACATGCAATATCGTTGACAGCTGAGTCGTAAGCTTCAGGTGTGCGCTGTGGACCACAGACATTGGGATCATCATTTTCAAACTCAGTTCGTGTGATTTCGCAGTATCTACAAAAATACTTTGAGCGACTAAAGTTCTCTGTAAACCCGCCAATGCTGTGTGACCCAAGATTATCACCTGCAATGCAATACAGAGCCCCTTTAATGGATTTAGAGTCCACAGAGATTCCATTTTCCTCCAAATCTTTTAAGTCCTCCAACATCTCTGAGAAAACTTTAGCACATCCAAACTGTTTTAGGTCCTTCTCTCCACACAACAACACAAGAGACATGTGATCAGTATTTGACCGCACATAAGCAGGGAAATTTGCCACAGAGAGATAGACAGCTAGGACTTTGTGTTTTTTCTTAGCAGAGCCAAGAGGATTGGTGATTTCAAAAGCATCCTGGTAAAAAAATGATCTTTAAGCAACCTGGATTTTCATTGAAAAACTTGTTTGACTTATAAGTTTGTCCATCATGCATGTCACTAAACTCCTGTGAGTCTGTTTCTTTACTCTGTTGACACACTGTATTCTTCCATAACTCAGATTCTAATAAGGTGTTCAATGTTTGCTTCACCGGAATGTAATACGCATATCGCTGTGTCATGTTTTCATCAATCCCTAATCTTAGTTTTTTGGGCTCAGTGTACTGTAACATATTTTTGAATGTCTGAGTTCTTGAATACGTTGTTCTGAGTGGCCCCTGATGGCAGGCAGAGAATAGGTCTGAATCTCTAACACAATCACAGATTTTGGTGACGGCATCATCTGTTAGACTCATCTCAGCTAGCTAATTATGTTGCTGCATAAGTTCAAGTCCGTTAGCTTCCCGTTAGCTAGCTTGTTACTGCCCTCTCAACGTAGCTTACCTGTTCCCAATTGTCTCCTCAACGTTTTTTAAATAATAAATATATATATCAGCTGCTGCACTGTGTTTCTGCAGGGAAATAAATATATATATCAGCTGCTGCACTGTGTTTCTGCAAGGAAACAAATATATATATCAGCTGCTGCACTGTGTTTCTGCAAGGAAACAAATATATATATCAGCTGCTGCACTGTGTTTCTGCAGGGAAATAAATATATATATATATCAGCTGCTGCACTGTGTTTCTGCAAGGAAATAATTATATATATCAGCTGCTGCACTGTGTTTCTGCAAGGAAACAAATATATATATCAGCTGCTGCACTGTGTTTCTGCAAGGAATTAAATATATATATCAGCTGCTGCACTGTGTTTCTGCAGGGAAATAAATATATATATATATCAGCTGCTGCACTGTGTTTCTGCAAGGAAATAATTATATATATCAGCTGCTGCACTGTGTTTCTGCAGGGAAATAATTATATTATTTACTCCGACTCCTCCGACTGCTCCTCACCACTGCTTCGACTTCTCTTCTCAACTGCTCCTTTTTTTCCCCAATTGCTCCGACTCTTCATCTCCTGCTCTCGCTCCACGTTTCTGCTCCTCACTCTCCTTGTGTCTGTTCCCACAATTCCAGGTGTCCGCGCCGAGTGCTCCCGCAATAAAGTAGCGTCCAATGACAGAAGAGTACACAAACGGTGCTGCTCTATGATTGATCCGAGCAGTTTTAAATTCCAACGCAGCGTTTATGTCTTCCCGTATTTTTTTCCCTATGTGCTCTAGCAGGCTGCGTATTTAATCACAGAAACATAATCTAAAAGAAAGAAAAATAGTGAACTGATTAAAGAAACACACGGAGAGCTTTTTTTCTTTTGTCTTTTACAGAAACAGCTGTCAATCTAGAATATATTGTCAAAAAGAGAACTACAAATGCTGTCTCAGTTCTAAACATGTTTATATTGATTCTCAACTAATCCATGATATCATATAGTATTAGTAACAGCACTTATCTGGAAATCACAACATATTAATTTGTAAAATGTTAAACAGTTTATTTCAGTTCTATAAACCAAGCTGTATTGCAATTTTAACTGTACTGTGTTGGTTCAAGTATTACATTTTTTCTATGTTTATAATACAGCAACATATACATTCTACAAGGAAATATCATCCTTTTAACATATACTAACTGTAAAATCAACAATTATTAACTGTTTTGTTTTTCACAATATATTGCTTTAAATTATACATTGATTCATTGTTTTTCTTGTTTTGTTGTTTTTTTATGTCACAATTTTACAGCATATTAATGTTAATTTCACAGACACTTTAACGGTAAAGTGCTGTATAATAGGAATACAGTAGAGTTTAGTTAAAAAAAACAGTAAATTAGCTGTATTTCACTGATTTTCTGTAATATTAACAGTAAAGCACTGTTTATTGAAAAAACACCTTAATACTGTTGAAATTCTGCCGTTAATTTACAAAAAATTATTTACAGTGTTTCGCAAGAAACTCTATAGTGTCCTTTTGGCAAGCCTTCATTCATGCATGTAGACAAATTGGTTCCAAAACTACAGCCATTATAATTTGAGGATGGAATTTTAAGTGTTTTTGCTTCAAAATAGGGTGGGAGTGGAAGAGGTTAAAAGTGGTGTAAAAATGGTGTGATGCTCACCATCTCACCTTGAATGTTCACAGAACTAAAGAGATCGTCTTAGACCAGAGATCAGCAGGGACCACAGTCCTGTTGTCATACATGACTCACCCATTGAGCAGGTCAGCTCATATAAGTATCTCAGAGTTCACTTAGATAACCTTTAGTTGGAATGTCCATGTGGAAAGTCTGTGTTCCTTTTTTTACAGCAAAGATTGTATTTCTTGCGCAGACTGAGACTGTATGGTGTGGACAAAATAATTATGTTTTTATTTTACCAGGCGGTACTGGAGAGCTTGGTCCGATATGGGATGTCAGCCTGGTATGGCAACCTTACAGTAAAGCTGAAAACCAAACGGACTCGTTTGGTGCACACGGCCACGAAGGTAATGGGAAAAAGTGATTATCAGACCTTGCAGTCCATTTACGAACAAACTGTTCTTAGGCAAGCCCAGAGCACAGCGACTGAGCCATCCCATATCCCAGCCACATCACATACACCTTTGCAACTGCGCAAGCCCTCAAAGCACCAGAAAAACTCCAGCACATTTATGTGGTGAAACAGACATAGGTTGAAACCTCTGTAATCATAGAGGACAGGAAAGAAAATTCCTCAGTGCTATGCAAATGCATACACAGTACACATAATAGCCACAGCCATAATGGACATAATGCTGATTATTCACATGTATTCAAAGTACCTGAGTCTTTGTGCTGCCAGGTTGGAATCCGCTTCCTCCGTGGAGCTTTTTGCAGGATCCACCAGATATACTCTCTGGTTGACAGCATTTATGTACTGAAAATGATAAGACAATAATGAAACAAATGTCGATTAAATCTTTGTAAAACATAACAGACAGTCTGAATGAAATACAATTTGAGGTCGCCTACTAACCAGAGACTTCCAGTGCACATTGTTTATATTTACGAACGACACTATGCCCTGGTATTTGTCTTAAGGTCACCTGTGAAAGAACAAACATACTAATTAGATTTGCATTTTGAACAATATTTAAATATGTCTTATTTTTAGAGTAATGTGAAGTGATAATAGTTTTTCTCTCTATATATGTTCTATATATTCTATTATAAATACACATATATGTATACACACGTGGACAAAATTGTCGGTACCCCTCAGTTAATGAAAGAAAAACCCACAATGATCACTGAAATCACTTGAAACTTGCAGATGTAATAATAAATAAAAATGTATTGAAAATTAAACAATCAAAATCAGCCATCACTTTTGAATTGTTGATTAACATAATTATTTAAAAAAAAAAAAAACTAATGAAACAGGCCTGGACAAAAATGATGGTACCTCTATAAAAGATTGAAAACTATTTGACCAGAGTGACATGAGTAACTCAGGTGTGTCCTTTAATTGACATCACAGGTGTTTCCAAACTCATAATCAGTCAGTCTGCCCATTTTTAAGGCAGACAAGTAGTCACTCTGCTGTTTGGTAAAAAGGTGTGTACCACACTGAACATGGACAACAGAAAGCAAAGGAGAGAATTGTCCCAGGACATCCGAAAAAAAATTATAGACAAACATCTTAAAGGTGAAGGCTATAAGACCATCTCTAAACAGCTTGAAGTTCCTGTGACAACAGTGGCTCATATTATTCAGAAGTTCAAGACCCACGGGACAGTAGCCAACCTCCCTGGACGTGGCCGCAAGAGGAAAATTGATGACAAATTGAAGAGACGGATCGTTCGAATTGTATCCAAAGAGCCCAGAACAACCTCCAAAGAAATTACAGGTGAACTCCAAGGCCAAGGTACATCAGTGTCAGACAGGCATGGACTGGCCATCGGGCGTACCGGGCAATGCCCGGTGGGCCGACGCACATCTGTGGGCCGGCCCAGGTCTGTCATAAAAAAAAAAAAAAAAAGTATATAGTTTTTATTGACCGCGACGGTAATGGACTGGTAGTCGGCTCATAAAAATCTCCGAGGGGGGGGCGACGACGACGACACACACTCAACAAACTCAAGAAAGAGACACTGACAGCTAATCAGACAAGCGCTCCAGTGCTGATGTGAACGCGGTATGATGAACGTTATTTTCTGCTGAAGGGAGGGGGTGGAGGAGGGGCAGGGCCTTGCGAAGACACGAAGTGGCCCATTGGTTGATTTTCTTGACGGACATTGGGCTAGTCCAATGAAATTTCTCAGCTCTCGTTGGCCCGTCCCTCCCATCCCTCCTGACCAAATTTTGCCGTTTGGCCTGACCGGAGAGTGTGGTGGCTCGTGGATGAGTATGGAAATGGAGAAAAAAGCACAAAAGCGAAAGGGAGGAGCAGAAAAGCTCAGAGAACGGAGACAAAAAAAAAATTACAAGTGGATGCAGCAAAATGTGCCAAAATCACGGAAATGTTTTCAACCACAAGCTCGGGGGCGGGGGCCGCGGGGCCATCGAGTGAACAGGTGGTTGTCGGAGAAGAAGCGGACGAGGAGAGGGAGAAGGAGGAGGAGGAGGAGGAGGAGAGAGATGAGACCCAGCAGCAGGGCGAGATTGAGGTCAATAGCTATTTGGAGGTGATCACCTGTGTGTGGGTGTGTGTGTGCGTGTGTGTGTGTGTGTGGTTTAGTCTTTGTTGTCAAATAATGCTTTGAGTAGATTTGGTGTCCAATTTACAGTTTTAAGTGTGTTAAAATATTAGTGAAACATTGCTTTGCTGAAATGCATGATAAATAATTGATAGACAGAAGTAACACTAGTGACACTAACACCCCTGCTTCTCTTTCTCTATGTTTAGTCAAGCCAGAATGTTGAAATGGGAGTGGACGAGTCACAGGGAGATCAGGCAGTTTTAGACTATTTTAGCCGCCAATTTTTTGTAACATGGTTACTCTCTTTCATGTAGGCTACTGCACTTTATTTTAATTTTTGAAACTTCACTATGTGCACATAGTATACAACATGCAGCATGTGCTTCCGCATATCGTATAAATAACCGGTATTTTTGATCCCCGGTGTATGGTGGGCCGCCAGGGATCAAAAATGCCCGGGCCATTTTTTGGTCCCAGTCCAGCCCTGGTGTCAGATCGCACCATTCGTCGTTGTTTGAGCCAAAGTGGACTTCATGGGAGACGACACCACTGCTGAAAAAAATCATAAAAAAGCGAGACTGGAATTTGCAAAAATGCATGTTGACAAGCCACAAAGCTTCTGGGAGAATGTCCTTTGGACAGATGAGACCAAACTGGAGCTTTTTGGTAAGGCACATCAACTCTATGTTCATAGACTTAAAAACCAAGCATACGAAGAAAAGAACACTGTCCCTACGGTGAAACATGGAGGAGGCTCAGTAATATGTTGGGGCTGCTTTGCTGCATCTGGTACAGGGTGTCTTGAATGTGTGCAAGGTAAAATGAAATCTGAAGACTATCGAGGCATTCTGGAGAGAAATGTGTTGCCTAGTGTCAGAAAGCTTGGTCTCAGTCGGCAGGTCATGGGTCTTCCAACAGGACAACGATCCAAAACACACAGCCAAAAACACCCAAGAATGGCTGAGAGAAAAGCGTTGGACTATTCTAAAGTGGCCTTCCATGAGCCCAGATCTGAATCCCATTGAACATCTGTGGAAGGAGCTGAAACATGCCATTTGGAGAAGACACCCATCAAACCTGAGACAACTGGAGCAGTTTGCTCATGAGGAGTGGGCCAAAATACCTGTTGACAGCTGCAGAACGCTCATTGACAAATACAGAAATCGTTTAATTGCAGTGATTGCCTCAAAAGGTTGTGCAACAAAATATTAAGTTATGGGTACCATCATTTTTGTCCAGCCCTATTTCATTGTTTTGTTTTGTTTTTTTTAAATAATTATGTTAATCAACAATTCAAAAGTAATGGCTGATTTTGATTATTTAATTTTCAATAAATTTTTTATTTATTACTTTTGTAGGTTTCAAGTGATTTCAGTGAGAATTGTGGGTTTTTCCTTCTTTAACTGAGGGGTACCAACAATTTTGTCCACGTGTGTGTGTGTGTGTGTGTGTGTGTGTATATATGAAGCAACAAATAACTGGTCTTTCATATGTCCTTTGTCCTCTAAAGGGCTTTGACATTGGTTTACCCCTCCAAGGCACTGCCTTGGCACCCCAAGGGTGCCTCACTCACTGCCCAATAAATAGGTACCAGGCACAGAACGCCCTGCTCTCCCTACATGACCTCAGCATCTACACAACTTGTTTCTGTTTTTATTCAGCCTTGAGTTACTTATGGATCTACCACAACCTCTTGTGGTATCACATTTTGTTCACTAGCACAAGATAGCAGTGCTTGCATCTATGATATTTTGGCTCTGGTTTTCTACAGTGGGAGAAAGTGGAGATGCGGCTTCCATCTTCTTAATTTACAGTCAGTGGGGTAACTCAAAAGCATAGCCCGTTGGAGCCATATGCACATATGTTTATAGTTTTCACTCTGTCAACAATGTGAAGGATACATCAGAATAAAAGAAGATACATCCCTGGCATCTTGTTGAGGAGTTTACCTGTCTGCAAAGCTGTGTTCCTATTACATGCAGTGGGGGCAGAACATGTACCTTCTTGGCTGATCGTTTGAAGGGGAATGGCTTGTGGATTGCTGATACGTATCTTCCCCTCTTTTTCTGTCGCCATTCCTTCCATTTTTCTTCCTCCACTCAGAAGCTCTGCAGAAAGATGTAAGAGATATTGATTAAAGCAGTCACTGAGAATTTAAATTGCTTTGCAGAACAGGTGTACACAAAGAGAGAAAGACAGAACAAATGTGTGTCACAAGACAACACTTGTGTTTATATACCAAATATTATAAGGATTGTAGAACTTTCAGTGCCAGCATTTCGAGGTGAATCTACTTAGCACACTTTTGCTAAATATCACACCCATCCAAACATTGTTAAACGAGCCGTTTGTAAGATTATGGCCAAAACTGGTACTGCAGTCACTTTCAAATTACTGTTGAGCGGCGTGTACCCTCCCCCTCCTCCCCGACCAGAGGTTGCCAGGTCGGCTGCAGAATGCAGCAGGAACGTAGGCTGCCATGGCAAGCGACGAGTCTTACACAGTAAGTTTATTTTCTGTTAATTATATTTAATGCTTTATGAAAGATCTTTTCTTTCTTTGATCTTTCGTAACTAGCGGAAATATTTTCCCATTGAGGCGTTTTGTAACCTGAAAGTTTCGTATGTAGAGGCGTTCGTAAGTAGAGGTACCACTGTTACCTTGTCCAAGTAAATTAGCGTTAGCCAAACATTTAGCTATGAATCTTACCTGTCCAGGAGAAAATCAGCAACGCTGGCGTCTGTCTTCAAATTCTTCTCCGCTTTCAGCCGTCTCCATCTATCAAAAGCATCTCCTATACAAATCCTTGTTTTATTTCGGACCTTGTCACGACGTAACTCGGATTCATAACGAGGTCTTTTAGGTTTTAGAAAGCTAGACATTTTTTCATCCAACACGTTCGTAGCGGCTGAGCTGGCAACCCGGATGCCGAAACACTACTGACTTCGTGATTGGGAGATAGGTGGAGGGTGGCGCTTCAGGCCAAAACAAAAAATGACAACATCAACATCAGTTGAGGGCTGCAACTCCTCTTTTTAAACGGGAATATCCTGGCTTGAGTGCTGTTGTCAGTGACATAAGTATTTGAAATGAACATGATTTTTAAATGTCTGTTGACATATCGGGGTCATTTTATGATTCGTTTTATTAGATCTCTTACATACGGCTCCTTTAAGACAGGTTGTTGTACAGTCTGGATGTTTTTGGTGTGTGAGTGTGTTATTTTATAAAGGATTCACAATTCCTTAGATAGGTTTGTATCCACATGTCACATTCTGCCAGTACTTAATAACCAGGTATTTATAAAAAATTGATTAGACTATATCGTTCACACTTCCATTGTCAAGTAACACAAAGAGATGCAATCCAACTTATGCCTACCATATATATATATATATATATATATATATATATATATATATATATATATATATACTCTAAAAACAAGGAAGGCATCAAAACATTTGATTATTAACTGACAAATGATTTTTGTATGTCCTGATCCCTTGGCATTAATTTCTGGTTTCTGAGTTTTTAGTATGTTGCAATTTCTGATTTTCAACAAAATGTTTCAATAAATAAATAAATAAATTAGATATAAACAGCTAAAAGGTATAAGGTAGGCAACAATCAATAGCCAAATAATCACATACTCACTACAGGGATATTACATTATATGTTTGAATTAAAAAAAAAAATGGGTATGAAAAGAACATCTACAAAAGGGATAAAGAAAGAGAGAAACTCATATGCTCTTTGAATAGTTCACAAAGGCACTTTTAGAAAGGTACTATAATATCTGGATGCCATCTGCTGCAACAAGCAGTGTCATATAACACACACACACACACACAAACACACAGACTGCCTGAGGGAGGGAGGGAAGAGGGAGATGCCATTTAACTTCACTTTTGTCATGAGTCAAGACGAGCAATAAGATTAACCATGTTTGATTTTATCAGAATGTCAAGATGGGAAACAGACTGACTAAAAACAGCTTGGATTGAATTTTAGGACAACCTCAAAACAACTGGGATAATGAGAGTGCAATTTAACTCCAGCAAGACTCTCATGATTTTACTCAGACAGTGATAATTTGTCTGTAACAGAGAGATTGAATACAAAGTCATCAGGTCTAAGACCAGCTTTACTCGACTATTGGTCCAAGAAAAAATTATTTCTTACTTTTTCTTGTGCTTCTCCAGAAACAAACTGAGAATGAGGTAAATTTTTTGTGACATTATTGCAATTATTTCTTATTTGGTCGTGTCACAACTTTTTGTAAGATGTATTTCTCATCAAGACAAAATACCGATAAAGGTGATCTAACAAAATTGTTTACATATTAAAATCATTTCATTACCACTTTAAAGTCATTGGTGTTTGGTAACAATTTGTTGTGAGTGTCATTGTATCATCAGTGCCTCAGCACTAAGGCACTGCTGTAGGGATTTGTTACTAATATTGGGACGTTCAGAGACATTTTCAGCCAATCGTGGTCTCTACATGCCAAACTGTGTAATGGGCCAAGCGAAGCAAAGGTGCCATGTGCACATTTTGTATAAATTTGGACTTCACATTCACGTTTAGAAAGAACATCACTTCCTGAAAAAAGGACACCCAGATGACTATTGCTGCCTTCTACTTGTTCCACAGGTCCACTGATGCTGTCAGCTTTAAGATAGACATACAGACTCATGGAATAACAAGAATTATTGTATCAAACATGTGACAGTTGACCATAGCTGCTCAAGGTTTGGCCTATCACATCTTCTATGACATGATTAGTAGAATGTGCAAACCTTTCTACGAAGAACCCGTTTGGAGTCTTCATACTCCTTTATCAGAGCGGTGTGGGTAAGTTGGTATCGCACCACAAAGTCATCCAATCTGGTGAGCCTGCCTGGAAGGAAACGAATATGCTTCCGGTCCCATTGGCTCTTCTCCATGATGCCCTGTGTCTTGTTGTCCTTGGTTATGTTCTGAGAAAGGAATAACACATTCAGATTTATTAATCATTTAATTTAAATGTCAAATACAATATCATGTATATGAAAAATATCCACTTATCCAATTACTTGTCTTTTAATGTTTCTCAAGGCATTGTATCGCTTTGAGTAGTCCTCATATGGTTGTCCAGTGCCGTGCCGTCCAAGGTCACCTTTGTATTGAAATAATAATTGTGTGTTTTTATTTACAGAAAATATATTTCAGTATATTTTTGCAATTCTGAAAGCAGGTTTCTTGCTTAAACAAAGATAACCAACCTAGCATTATCCCGGTCCACAGTCCAGCATAGGGAAGCAGGTACTTGGCGATGTGCTCCATGATGCCTTTACAGTAATAAAGGTTGGGCTCCCCATCCTTATTCAATGGAGCTCTGGAAATCACTCCCCTGTAGCGTCTACCAAAGATGTTGTTTCCTTTGAGTTCCTAAAGGTCATAGTAAAAATGTGATTAGTAAGTTTCAAAAAATCTGAAGTCCCCTAGCACAAATACAGACAACCCTCTGACCTCAGTGAGTAACAGTCTTGCCTCTGGAATGAAAAACAAACAATCAAAAACAACTGAACTGTAAGACATTCCTAGTTTGACATATTCATGTATAACCTGTCCCATACCCTGAAAACAGATAATTGTCTAGTGTCTCAGTAATAGACACTTTTAGCACTCGTTTCCTGTCAGACCTGTACTAAATGTGATGTACTGTAGTAAATGTAAATGCAAGGCCATGTACTCTTGTCACTGTAACAAAGTTTTATTAGTTGGATACCTGAATTTTGAGTATTTTTTAAAAATAGTTCATCTTACTTTTGCTGAAGTACTTTTTATTTATTTATTTTTATTGCATTTTATCGCTATACATTTGAAATCACGTCCATTACAGAGTAAAAATAATGTCAAATACAAAGGTCATAAGGAACTGTGAAAACTGAACAAGCAAATCAGAAGCTGAAGCAGAGAAGGAGCTGCTGGTGTGTCCAGAGTGGTGACACCATGCTCTCTTTTGACACTCTGGAAAATATATACATGAAATATGCAGTTACTTCGTACTTCTACTTCGCAGAAACTTGCAGTTATGAGGAGACCAAAAATGTGCATGGCCAGGTGGTAGTGGTTCCGTGCACTGCAGGACATAAAACATGAATTACTTTCAATATTTTAATGAAATGTAAGGAAATATGCATATGTAACCTGACATTGTTAAACTAGATTATACTATTTGTGTCATAACCCTATGTGTCTTATATGTAAGACATGCAGGTCTGGTGGAAATTTACTGAGTACTACATTTTACAGTCAGCACTGAGGTAAGGAATCCAAGGGGAACTCTGCCAAGAACGTTCCAATGTTAGTGTGTCATTATGGGGAAGGCCAGTTCCCACCAGTGTTGTTATCAATAGTGCACAGATGATATGGTTACCACTGTGTTCTTTGCATAAATTTGGGTATACAATAAAGTCAAGACTTTATGTTGAGACAGTCTGAGAAAGACCACTTCCTGTTTGGAGTTTCTCCCATAGATGTAATGAAGGCAGGTTCATCCCTTCTCATGCGTGCAAGAACTTCTTGTGACACTTCAAACTCTCTCTATGAGTGGAATCTTATCAAATGTATGTTGTTACTTATTGCATGTAGGCTACAAACAATTTGTCGTAATAATAGGTTATGCTTACTACTTTCTGCACATTTCCTTGGCATTTTTCATTATGTGGCTCAGGCAGCGGTGGAGGATGGGCACCTAAAAATCCACCTTTGTTGCTGTTCCACTTGCTATTTTGTAGTAATGGTCAATGGTATCATGCAAGTTTTTTTTGGCAAATGATAAACATATTGCCTGCATTAATACCATTGACCCATCGCACATCACCATGATGGGTGCCCGCATGCCTCTGTGTCCATAGTACCTTGCAACATCTGTCTGAAATGCCTCAAGAAAATAGAACACTGAGGCTGTTGTGTGGCAACTGGTAAAGGAGATGAGTTTTTGGTAGGATTTCTAACCACAAGTTCATATACATAGAAACCGGGAGAGCCCTTCTCCTTTTTTTTTAATGCTGCCTGTAGCATCTAGGTAGACAATGTCCTCCCGGCATTGCTCCTGGTAGATTTCTATGCTTCTGAGAGACCATAATGGAACACCTTTTGGGTGTAGAAGAACTTTCTGGAGGACCTCATCAGGGGTGTTCTTTTTGTTTTCAATCATTATTTGCAGGCTGAGCATATCATTGCTGTGCAGACGACTTTTTTGACGTAACTCCCAGGATATGTTCTTAAGCACCTGAGGAGTAGGAGCCTCATCCCTGCATCCAGACTCCATTACTTTCTCATCTATTTTTTCCAACTTTTCAAGATACATGGCTCTGGGTAATTGTTTCTGTAGCCCTTGGCCTGTTGTGTTTTTCTCTTCCACTCGTACAGGTTGTCTTTTCAGTTCAGTTTTATTGTGTATACTCTCCCCACCTTGAAACCCGACTGTTGCCTTCAGGTCCTTCTCATTGTCTACAGTCACGGTAAGAGTGACTGGACAGTCCTCAAACCTGCAGTAACCCAGACACCAGAATTCCGGGCTTGCTTTTGTGGAGCCTGGAACCCTCAGCCTGTGCCTCTTAAATGCTATTGAACAATATGGGTGGATGGTCCTCACTCCTTTGGCTATAATGTTTGTCCACTGCAGTCCTTTATACCCTCTGCGTTTTCTTTTCTTTTTTTTTTTTTTTAACACAGCCCACTCTTTGCAGTCAATGAAAAAGTATGATGGATTTTTGGGTAATGTGATCCGGATAAAGATCAGATGTGTTGCTCCTGGTGTCCTAATGAAAATGCAAAATGTTAGTGCTGTACCATAAATTATTATTTCCAAATGTTACACAGTACATTAAAAACATGTTATATACAGTTTGTAATTTGGACTGTAAAAATGTAATTACTTGGTCTACACAAAAACACATGGAATACAATATTTTAAAATAAACTACATAATGTAAGTATACATAGGAAATGTCATGCAGATCCCCAAGAGCATAATTATATGAGGCTGTCAGTTCTCTGCAGTGGCTGCAGGTTCGACTCCCGCCTGCGGCTCATTTGCTGCGAGTCATCCCATTTCTCTCTGCCCCCCTTCCTGTCATATCTTCAGCTATCCTATCCAAATAAAGGCAAAAAGCCTTTATTTGATTTTTAAGGTTTTAGATTTTATTCATATGCACAATAATAAAACAATAAAAATAACAATGCAAAGGCAAATAATTGTGCAGGAGAAGAAAAGAAGCTCAATGATGACTGTACTTCTATAATTCACACACAATTCACAATTCATATTTTTATCTTGTTATGAATATCTTTTAGGGCCACCATAATGATGGTGATGATGACAGTGGGCATTGTTACTCAAATAATTTTATCAACACTTATTTACGGCCACCCCTGTGTCTTATGAGGGTAGATTATTTCAGGTATTAAAAGCATGTGTGACATACACAAAAGTGTAGTCACATTTTGTTATATTATATACTTTTCTTTTTCTTTGAATAGCCTTTATGTGCATTGAGAATGAATGGGGATCTATATGCTGGGAATACGCCTATTCCACATTTCGCCACCAGGTGGCCCCTGCACTTTCAGAGACAGGTTAGATAGGTGCCTACGTGACGTTCTTCTTCAGATGAACAAGGAAGAGAGAACGACGAACACTGAAACTGACTCTGTCTCGTGTTTTCCCTGTTTATTCAGGTTCTACCTGGCAGAGCAGTTTTAAATATAATCTGTTTACTAAGCCACACCGGGGCGTGTAACACATGACCTGTAGTCAGTAAAACATATTGTTGTTTATATATACTATGCCTAATAATTAGAAAGGTACATGTGCAATGCAACAGATGTAAGAATGGTGAATGGCAAACTGACTGCCTCTATATAGCACTTCTGTCAGAACTGCTTTACAATGTATGTGTCACATTCATCTATTCAAACACGCAGATTCATATACACACTGGAGGCTACCATGCAATTTGCCAACCTGCTTATCCAGTGCAATTTGAGGTTCAGGGTCTTACTCAAGAATGCTTTGAGAAACTGTGCAGAGCAGCCAGGGATTGAATCTGGGATTTCAATAACACATGACACACATTGATGACTAACCTGCTC
The DNA here is from genome assembly GCA_018398805.1 of Hirundichthys speculiger. NCBI lineage: Eukaryota > Metazoa > Chordata > Actinopteri > Beloniformes > Exocoetidae > Hirundichthys > Hirundichthys speculiger. The sequence continues at coordinate 2,647 of JAGFBZ010001270.1, read as the reverse complement.
TAGAGATTGGCGTACATCTTCTTCTATCTCGCCTTCACTGTCCAAATGTTTTCAGATAGTGTATATGATATGACAGCATTGCTGCATATTTATGTATGCCAAATGTTACTAATATTTGGCAGAAAAGCCACCATTAAAATGACAGTACTTCCAAAAATTAACCATCTATCTACAATGATTCTAACTCTACCCACCCTCACTTGGGTCTGATCCCTGGACTCAGTTTACACTAAATTCTATTGGAAAAACTAGACACAAGGAATCAAACTAGCCACCCTTCAGAAACCAAAACCACAAGGAGGACTTGAAGCTCCTCATTTCTACCATTACTTCCTGGCAAACCAACTTCAGTACATACTCAAATGGATCCACCCCAATCAATCAGATACCACATGGTTTGATACAGAATAAACAGTTTTCAAAGATATCTAGATCTCAGATTTACCATTTCTCAGCCAGTCTATCAAACGCCATCCCTGTTTCAAAGCACCATCAATGGTGGCGGTTCTGACAGCCTGGTGGGAATTCCATAAAAATCTCAAACACAACTGTTACACATTCTTATTTAACTCCAATCTGGAACAATCCTGACTTTCTCAATAAACCACTCAACTTCTACACATGGACTGATAAAAGTATCACTCACTTCAAATGCATCTTCCATAATAATACACAGGTTTCATTCCACTACCTGGTCCAGAAGTATGGCATCAGGAGCAACCAATTCCTAGAATATCTGCAGCTTAAGTCGACCATTCAGGCAAAATATAGCACCACAATCAGTAACTTGGGTCTTCCCTCCTCACCCTCACAGTTAATTAACATTCCCTCCAATAAAAAAAACTCCTATCTAAACTATATAGGCTAATATCAAAATCAGACACAGCACTATCTATATCAACAATAAAATGGGAACAAGATGTATCAATCTCTCGTGATGCCAGCTTCTGGATCCAAATTTGCAGAAACATCTACTTCATGGCAAAAATGTCAACTTTCAACTCATACAATATATGACACTTCACATAACTCACCTCACCTGGCAAAAATGTTTAAAATTGGGCTCCCGCCTGAAATCTGTTCACACTGCACTCAAAATAGCCTGGATAACTACATTCATGCCACCTGGTACTGCTCACCCGTTCAACACTTCTGGAAAGAAGTCACAAATACACTATCCCTCTTCTTGAGCTGCAACATCTCATTATCCCCTTCACTCTGCCTCAGACATATTATCAATCAACCTCAAACAATCAGTAGATTACTGCTCATAGCCTTAACTACCACCATAAAAACTATCCTCATGAACTGGAAATCAAGGAACACCACCCACACTGCACACTGGAAAACGTACTCATCGATTACATTGCAATAGAAACTGTATCCACCTCCTCCCAAAACTCAGCCATAAATCCTGAAACCATCTGGCAATGCCTAATAGATTGCTTACAAATTTAGTTATTTTATCTTTCTTATTGAATGTTTTTTTTCTACTCGTTTGTTTGTTTATTTATTTTTTTCTGCCTTATTACAGCTATTATTTCTGTCATTACTAGTATTACTACTGTTATTATCATTACTGTTGTTATGACCTTTACCATCATCACTATTGCTGTTATTATAACTATGACGATTATTTTATTTATTTATTTTTGTTGTTTTGCATGTTCACGAACTATGCTCAGTTCAGGGTGGCACTTGCCCAAATTCTTTTATATAAAGAATAGTTCACCTTTTGTCTACTATTAGTATTACTACTATTTTTTTCTCTCTATTAATTTCATTATTTTATTATTTTACAGTAGTAAAAAGTATTATTTTTTTATTGTTGTTTTTGTTATATTAATTGATAGATTAATTATTAATTTATTTATGGATTGATTTTTTTTTGCCCTCCCCCCTTTCCTCCCCTCTACCCTGTCTCTCACATACCCAGCACTCATGCTTACCTACCCGACACACACACTCACCACCACACACACTCACACCTGCACACCCATCAAGACCTAACCTGCTGTTATATGTAACACAACTGACCTGTACTTGTGTTATTCATGTTGTTCTGTCATACTGTTTTGTTTCTTAATCTATTTTGTGTTGTTCTGTCCCTAGTCTTGCAATAAAAAAGAGGAAAAGAAAATGTAAATAATATTTGAAAATTTTTATTACCAAAAAAATACCAACCTGCGGTGGTGACAGATCCCCATTTCCAGCCACAAGCTGGGCAGGTTCAGTCACAAAACAAATGTATATTATAATCTATAAAAGTCATAAATCAAGCTTTGAATATCTGAAAATTAAATGAATAAGTACACACCTTCATAAATCCATACGCCTTGTAAATTCTGTACTGATTATTTTTATTGCTGGGAATCCCAAGTACAGTGCATACTTGACCCCAGAAGCCATCCTTATGTGATGCATTTTCCTCAAGTTTAACACCACTCTTTTGCAGATCTTCAATGTTTTTCAAAATGTCCTCTATCAAGATTTTTTTTTAATTTGTTCAATTGGGAAAAATGCATAGTTAATGATTAGTAACATAGTTGGACATTAATCTGTCATGAAATACAGTATGTGCCATAAAGACTAACAAAAACATTCATAATTAAATGATTAACTTACTCACCCCAAATAACCTGAACGA
>JAGFBZ010001269.1:0-24233 GCA_018398805.1 Hirundichthys speculiger | reverse complement strand
TAATCTCACCTTAATGAGGTGGTTTTCCATTCTGGGTTTTCTCCAGGTGCTCTGGTTTCCCCCCCACATGGGAAAAAACTACCTTAACATGATTATAAATTGTTACCTCCTCTAATCATCACCTTAATGAGGTGGGTTTTCCATTCTGGGTTTTCTCCAGGTGCTCTGGTTTCCCCCCCACATGGAAAAAAAATATCTTAACATGATTATAAATTGTCACTTCGACGACCAGCGCCTTCCAAAGCATCTGATGAATCTAAGAAAAAGAGGAAGATGCTTACCATCAGTGAAAAAGTTAAATTGTTGGACATGCTAAAAGAAGGACGTACTTATGCCGCTGTGGGACGCCATTACGGACTTAATGAATCAACAGTGAGATACATTAAGAAAGAAGAACAAAACATAAGAAAAAAACTGCCTCCGGGTCCTTCAATCGTGATGTGAAACGTGCTGTGACTCACAACAACGAAAACATCGTGAAAATGGAAAATGCCCTGTCGGTTTTGGATATCCGACTGCAGGGATAAAAGGTAAGTTTGGACACCAACATATAAGGACAAAAGCAAAATCACTATATGACTCCTTGTACCTTGATGAGAAGATGCCGACGACGGTGATGATGGTGATGATGATGATGACAACCCCGACGACCCCAGGCCAACCAGCCGTGGCCGGGTCCTCCTCCAGAAAAAAGCGGGGTTTGTAGCCAGCAAGGGCTGGTTTGAAAATTTCAAAAAGAGGTTCGGTCTTAGAAGTGTACCGTTGTACGGGGAGGCGGCTTCTGCTGATAAAGAGTCAGCAAAGCCGTATGTAGAAGAAATCTTCCCGAACATCATTAAAGAAGGGGGGTCCGCCCGGAACAGGTCTTCAATATGGATGAGACCGGGCTCTTCTGGAAGAGGATGCCCTCCCGTACTTTTCTCTTCCAGGAAGAGCTCAAGAGGAGCGGTTCAAGGCTCACAAAGACCGAGTGACCGTCGTGATGTGCGGCAACGCGGCCGGCTTCATGATAAAGCCCGGGCTGATTTATAAGTCCCAAATCCCCGGGCTTTAAAGCATAAAGAAATCTCTGCTCCCCGTCTATTGGATGCACAGCAAGAAGGCGTGGATCACTAAAGCCCTCACCACCGACTGGTTCCTTCACACTTCGTCCCGCAGGTGAAATTGTACCTGGCAGAGAAGGGGCTTTTCCCTTCAAGGTCCTCCTCTTGATGGAGGTGCAGAGGCCATGCAACTGACCCTGCAATATGTCGGGGTGCAGGTCGAGTTTTTGCCCCCAAACACACCATCTCTCATCCAGCCGATGGATCAGGGGTCATTCGGGCTTTTAAAGCCCTGTACACTCGGTCGACCATGAGGGGCTGATCGCATCGATTGCGAAGGGGAGGGAATTTAGTGTCCAGCGTATTGGCGAGGCTATAACATAGCCGTTTGCCTTTCCAATATTCAAATGCCATAAAACGATGAAGATGGAGACTGTGAGTTCCTCATGGAAAAAGCTGTGGCCCGATGCTGTCCACGATTATCAGGGATTTACTCCTGAAAAGGTCCACCACTGTGCTGTGGATGAGACTGTGAAGCTGGCGAGGACCTTAAAAACGGCAGGATTCTCTGATATGACGTCAGAGGACGTGAACAGCCTTATTATTTGCCACTCCGACCCGCTGACGGACGAGGACCTGATCGAAATGATTGTATCTGGACTGCGGTCAAGCCAGCCGTCTCTCCTTTTTGCGAAGTCAAGCGAGCCGCTCCAACATTTCAAGTACTCATGTGTTGCAGGCTTTACGGTAAATGGACGGCTACGGGTGAGAAAGTCAGCGCTAGGAGGCCACAGCGTGTATTAATATCCGGTTTTCAAAATAAAATGTGGGTTATTGAAAGGCGTGTAAGTGTGATCTTTACCAGTTTTGCATCATTATGTCACATGACCTAGAGGCGATTGAAATAAATTGTTGATCAGAAATGTTAAAATGGAATAAAAAAGAGGTGTATCTCAACCAGCCAGTGTAGTACTGTGATCCTGCACTGATTTTGAGTCATTAGGTCACATGACCTGGAAGCTATTGAGCTAAAATGCTAATATTTGCTTTAGAAATTAATATAAAATCACAGAAATGGTAAAGTGGAATAAAAAGAGGTGTATCTCAACCAGCCAGGGGAGTACTGTGATCCTGCACTGATTTTGAGTCATTAGGTCACATGACCTGGAAGCTATTGAGCTAAAATGCTAATATTTGCTTTAGAAATTATTATAAAATCACAGAAATGGTAAAGTGGAATAAAAAGAGGTGTATCTCAACCAGCCAGGGGAGTACTGTGATCCTGCACTGATTTTGAGTCATTAGGTCACATGACCTGGAAGCTATTGAGCTAAAATGCTAATATTTACTGTAAAAAATTAAAATAAAATCTCAGAAATGTTAAAGTGGAATAAAAAGAGGTGTATCTCAACCAGCCAGGGGAGTACTATGATCCTGCACTGATTTTGAGTCATTAGGTCACATGACCTGGAAGCTATTGAGCTAAAATGCTAATATTTACTGTAAAAAATTAACATAAAATCTCAGAAATGTTAAAGTGGAATAAAAAGAGGTGTATCTCAACCAGCCAGGGGAGTATTGTGATCCTGCACTGATTTTGAGTCATTAGGTCACATGACCTGGAAGCTATTGAGCTAAAATGCTAATAATTATTGTAAAAAATTAACATAAAATCTCAGAAATGTTAAAGTGGAATAAAAAGAGGTGTATCTCAACCAGCCAGGGGAGTACTGTGATCCTGCACTGATTTTGAGTCATTAGGTCACATGACCTGGAAGCTATTGAGCTAAAATGCTAATATATACTGTAAAAAATTATTATAAAATCTCAGAAATGTTAAAGTGGAATAAAAAGAGGTGTATCTCAACCAGCCAGGGGAGTACTGTGATCCTGCACTGATTTTGAGTCATTAGGTCACATGACCTGGAAGCTATTGAGATAAAATGCTAATATTTACTTTAAAAAATTAACATAAAATATTAGAAATGTTAAAATGGAATAAAAAGAGGTGTATCTCAACCAGCCAGGGAAGTACTGTGATCCTGCACTGATTTTGAGTCATTAGGTCACATGACCTGGAAGCTATTGAGCTAAAATGCTAATATTTACTGTAAAAATTATTATAAAATCTCAGAAATGTTAAAGTGGAATAAAAAGAGGTGTATCTCAACCAGCCAGGGGAGTACTGTGATCCTGCACTGATTTTGAGTCATTAGGTCACATGACCTGGAAGCTATTGAGCTAAAATGCTAATATTTACTGTAAAAAAATATTATAAAATCTCAGAAATGTTAAAGTGGAATAAAAAGAGGTGTATCTCAACCAGCCAGGGGAGTACTGTGATCCTGCACTGATTTTGAGTCATTAGGTCACATGACCTGGAAGCTATTGAGCTAAAATGCTAATATTTACTGTAAAAAATTAACATAAAATATTAGAAATGTTAAAATGGAATAAAAAGAGGTGTATCTCAACCAGCCAGGGAAGTACTGTGATCCTGCACTGATTTTGAGTCATTAGGTCACATGACCTGGAAGCTATTGAGCTAAAATGCTAATATTTACTGTAAAAAATTAACATAAAATCTCAGAAATGTTAAAGTGGAATAAAAAGAGGTGTATCTCAACCAGCCAGGGGAGTACTGTGATCCTGCACTGATTTTGAGTCATTAGGTCACATGACCTGGAAGCTATTGAGCTAAAATGCTAATATTTACTTTAAAAAATTATAAAATCTCAGAAATGTTAAAGTGGAATAAAAAGAGGTGTATCTCAACCAGCCAGGGGAGTACTGTGATCCTGCACTGATTTTGAGTCATTAGGTCACATGACCTGGAAGCTATTGAGCTAAAATGCTAATATTTACTGTAAAAAATTAACATAAAATCTCAGAAATGTTAAAGTGGAATAAAAAGAGGTGTATCTCAACCAGCCAGGGAGTACTGTGATCCTGCACTGATTTTGAGTCATTAGGTCCAATGACCTGGAGCTATTGAGCTAAAATGCTAATATTTACTGTAAAAAAATATTATAAAATCTCAGAAATGTTAAAGTGGAATAAAAAGAGGTGTATCTCAACCAGCCAGGGGAGTACTGTGATCCTGCACTGATTTTGAGTCATTAGGTCACATGACCTGGAAGCTATTGAGCTAAAATGCTAATATTTACTGTAAAAAATTATTATAAAATATTAGAAATGTTAAAGTGGAATAAAAAAGGTGTATCTCAACCAGCCAGGGGAGTACTGTGATCCTGCACTGATTTTGAGTCATTAGGTCACATGACCTGGAAGCTATTGAGCTAAAATGCTAATATTTACTGTAAAAAATTATTATAAAATATTAGAAATGTTAAAGTGAATAAAAAAGGTGTATCTCAACCAGCCAGGGAGTACTGTGACCCTGCACTGATTTTGAGTCATTAGGTCACATGACCTGGAAGCTATTGAGCTAAAATGCTAATATTCACTGTAAAAAATTAACATAAAATCTCAGAAATGTTAAAGTGGAATAAAAAGAGGTGTATCTCAACCAGCCGGGGAGTACTGTGACCCTGCACTGATTTTGAGTCATTAGGTCACATGACCTGGAAGCTATTGAGCTAAAATCCTAATATTTACAGTAAAAAATTATTATAAAATATTAGAAATGTTAAAGTGGAATAAAAAAGGTGTATCTCAACCAGCCAGGGGAGTACTGTGATCCTGCACTGATTTTGAGTCATTAGGTCACATGACCTGGAAGCTATTGAGCTAAAATGCTAATATTCACTGTAAAAAATTAACATAAAATCTCAGAAATGTTAAAGTGGAATAAAAAGAGGTGTATCTCAACCAGCCAGGGGAGTACTGTGATCCTTCACTGATTTTGAGTCATTAGGTCACATGACCTGGAAGCTATTGAGCTAAAATGCTAATATTCACTGTAAAAAATTAACATAAAATCTCAGAAATGTTAAAGTGGAATAAAAAGAGGTGTATCTCAACCAGCCAGGGGAGTACTGTGACCCTGCACTGATTTGAGTCATTAGGTCACATGACCTGGAAGCTATTGAGCTAAAATGCTAATATTTACTGTAAAAAATTAACATAAAATCTCAGAAATGTTAAAGTGGAATAAAAAGAGGTGTATCTCAACCAGCCAGGGGAGTACTGTGATCCTGCACTGATTTTAGTCATTAGGTCACATGACCTGGAAGCTATTGAGCTAAAATGCTAATATTTACTGTAAAAAATTATTATAAAATCTCAGAAATGTTAAAGTGGAATAAAAAGAGGTGTATCTCAACCAGCCAGGGGAGTACTGTGACCCTGCACTGATTTTGAGTCATTAGGTCACATGACCTGGAAGCTATTGAGCTAAAATGCTAATATTTACTGTAAAAAATTAACATAAAATCTCAGAAATGTTAAAGTGGAATAAAAAGAGGTGTATCTCAACCAGCCAGGGGAGTACTGTGACCCTGCACTGATTTTGAGTCATTAGGTCACATGACCTGGAAGCTATTGAGCTAAAATGCTAATATTTGCATTCAAAAATTCATATAAAATCTCAGAAATGTTAAAGTGGAATAAAAAGAGGTGTATCTCAACCAGCCAGGGGAGTACTGTGACCCTGCACTGATTTTGAGTCATTAGGTCACATGACCTGGAAGCTATTGAGCTAAAATCCTAATATTTACTGTAAAAATTAACATAAAATCTCAGAAATGTTAAAGTGGAATAAAAAGGTGTATCTCAACCACCAGGGGAGTACTGTGATCCTGCACTGATTTTGAGTCATTAGGTCACATGACCTGGAGCTATTGAACTAAAATGCTAATATTTATTGTAAAAAAATTATTATAAAATCTCAGAAATGATAAAGTGGAATAAAAAGAGGTGTATCTCAACCAGCCAGCGGAGCACTGGGATCCCGCACTGATTTTGAGTCATTAGGTCACATGACCTGGAAGCTATTGAGCTAAAATGCTAATATTTGCATTCAAAAATTCATATAAAATATAAGAAATGTTAAAGTGGAATAAAAAGAGGTGTATCTCAACCAGCCAGGGGAGTACTGTGATCCTGCACTGATTTTGAGTCATTAGGTCACATGACCTGGAAGCTATTGAGCTAAAATGCTAATATTTGCATTCAAAAATTCATATAAAATATAAGAAATGTTAAAGTGGAATAAAAAGAGGTGTATCTCAACCAGCCAGGGGAGTACTGTGATCCTGCACTGATTTTGAGTCATTAGGTCACATGACCTGGAAGCTATTGAGCTAAAATGCTAATATTTACTGTAAAAAATTATTATAAAATCTCAGAAATGTTAAAGTGGAATAAAAGAGGTGTATCTCAACCAGCCAGGGGAGTACTGTGACCCTGCACTGATTTTGAGTCATTAGGTCACATGACCTGGAAGCTATTGAGCTAAAATGCTAATATTTGCATTCAAAAATTCATATAAAATATAAGAAATGTTAAAGTGGAATAAAAAGAGGTGTATCTCAACCAGCCAGGGGAGTACTGTGACCCTGCACTGATTTTGAGTCATTAGGTCACATGACCTGGAAGCTATTGAGCTAAAATGCTAATATTTACTGTAAAAAATTATTATAAAATATTAGAAATGTTAAAGTGGAATAAAAAGAGGTGTATCTCAACCAGCCAGGGGAGTACTGTGATCCTGCACTGATTTTGAGTCATTAGGTCACATGACCTGGAAGCTATTGAGCTAAAATGCTAATATTTACTGTAAAAAATTATTATAAAATCTCAGAAATGTTAAAGTGGAATAAAAAGAGGTGTATCTCAACCAGCCAGGGGAGTACTGTGATCCTGTACTGATTTTGAGTCATTAGGTCACATGACCTGGAAGCTATTGAGCTAAAATGCTAATATTTACTGTAAAAAATTAACATAAAATCTCAGAAATGTTAAAGTGGAATAAAAAGAGGTGTATCTCAACCAGCCAGGGGAGTACTGTGATCCTGCACTGATTTTGAGTCATTAGGTCACATGACCTGGAAGCTATTGAGCTAAAATGCTAATATTTGCATTCAAAAATTCATATAAAATATAAGAAATGTTAAAGTGGAATAAAAAGAGGTGTATCTCAACCAGGGTTATTATAGTTAACGAAAACTAAGACTAAAACTAAAACTAGCAATGAAAAAATATTTCAGTTAACTGAAATAAAAATAAAAACTACAATAAAAAAAAAACGAAAACTAAATAAAAACTACAATGAAGGATGTAAAACTAACTAAAACTAAACTGAATTGTAGATAAATTCAGCTTCGTTTTCATTGTCGTTTCGTTTTCTCCCTCGATTACTGCCATAGAGATTACTGCCTGTCCTGCAGCAGCCGCTATGCTACCCTCCCTCCAGAGAGGGGGCAGCATAGCGGATATAATCTGCTGCATACTGCAAGAAGAAGCAACCCACTGGATTTCTGGAGGTCAAAGGGAAGCCATTTATTCAAGACTTGCCCCAGTGGCTCTAGATTTAGTCAGTGCCCCTGCCTCCCAAGCATTTGTAGAGCGCATTTTCTCTATGTGTGGACTTCTATCGGCGGGTCTGAGAAATCGGACTACGACTTCACTTGAGCAGCGTGTTTTTCTAAAGATTAACAAAAAGTTACTGCACTAAAGGTGTGTTTGTGTCTGTGTCTGTCTGTCTGTGTCTGTGTGAGAGCGAGTCCTCTCCACAATGGAGACCATTTTCGTAGAGATATCCTAATGGTGAATTTCATTTCAGTTAAAACAATTCCATGTTGTTCCATTTTTAAATAAAAGTTCAAACAAAAGTTTAATAGATTTACATTCAGAAATCTTTGACGAGTAGTGCAAAAAACATCTATTTTATTTTCATATTTACAATCTTTTACTCTGGCAGATATGAAGCATTTTTCAGCCCTTTTCAGTTATAGGAGTGTCACATGTCAACGGTTTTTTTTTTTTTTTTTTTTTTGAAAAGTAACATTTTGCCTTGTTTTTGGAGGTTCATAACTGTTTTTTTGTATTAAGGTTTTTCCACAACTTCATTCTGGAATACAGACCCTTTTAAGTTTTATTTTTGATTTACCCACAGGTGTTGGTTATAGAAAGAAATTAAAAGGACTTGATGATAAATCATATTTGGTGTCATACATTCTTTCATCCTTTCCAGCTTCTACAAGTCAAGGCTTTCTCTTAATACCTGAAAAACTAAAACTAAGACTAAAACTAAATAAAAACTTAACTGAAACTAGTCAATTCCTCAAAATAAAAACTAAACTAAAACTGCTAAATCACTTGTTGAACTAACTAAAACTAAACTGAAATAAAAAAGCAAACTGGAAAACTAAATAAAAATAAAAACTAAAGAAAATTTCAAAACTATAATAACCTTGATCTCAACCAGCCAGGGGAGTACTGTGACCCTGCACTGATTTTGAGTAATTAGGTCACTTGACCTGGAAGCTATTGAGCTAAAATGCTAATATTTACTGTAAAAAATTATTATAAAATATTAGAAATGTTAAAGTGGAATAAAAAAGGTGTATCTCAACCAGCCAGGGGAGTACTGTGATCCTGCACTGATTTTGAGTCATTAGGTCACATGACCTGGAAGCTATTGAGCTAAAATGCTAATATTCACTGTAAAAAATTAACATAAAATCTCAGAAATGTTAAAGTGGAATAAAAAGAGGTGTATCTCAACCAGCCAGGGGAGTACTGTGACCCTGCACTGATTTTGAGTCATTAGGTCACATGACCTGGAAGCTATTGAGCTAAAATCCTAATATTTACTGTAAAAAATTAACATAAAATCTCAGAAATGTTAAAGTGGAATAAAAAAGGTGTATCTCAACCAGCCAGGGGAGTACTGTGATCCTGCACTGATTTTGAGTCATTAGGTCACATGACCTGGAAGCTATTGAGCTAAAATGCTAATATTCACTGTAAAAAATTCATATAAAATATAAGAAATGTTAAAGTGGAATAAAAAGAGGTGTATCTCAACCAGCCAGGGGAGTACTGTGACCCTGCACTGATTTTGAGTCATTAGGTCACATGACCTGGAAGCTATTGAGCTAAAATGCTAATATTTGCATTCAAAAAATTCATATAAAATATAAGAAATGTTAAAGTGGAATAAAAAGAGGTGTATCTCAACCAGCCAGGGGAGTACTGTGACCCTGCACTGATTTTGAGTAATTAGGTCACTTGACCTGGAAGCTATTGAGCTAAAATGCTAATATTTACTGTAAAAAATTATTATAAAATATTAGATGTTAAAGTGGAATAAAAAAGGTGTATCTCAACCAGCCAGGGGAGTACTGTGATCCTGCACTGATTTTGAGTCATTAGGTCACATGACCTGGAAGCTATTGAACTAAAATGCTAATATTTATTGTAAAAAATTATTATAAAATCTCAGAAATGATAAAGTGGAATAAAAAGAGGTGTATCTCAACCAGCCAGCGGAGCACTGGTATCCCGCACTGATTTTGAGTCATTAGGTCACATGACCTGGAAGCTATTGAGCTAAAATGCTAATATTTGCATTCAAAAATTCATATAAAATATAAGAAATGTTAAAGTGGAATAAAAAGAGGTGTATCTCAACCAGCCAGGGGAGTACTGTGACCCTGCACTGATTTTGAGTCATTAGGTCACATGACCTGGAAGCTATTGAGCTAAAATCCTAATATGTACTGTAAAAAATTATTATAAAATATTAGAAATGTTAAAGTGGAATAAAAAAGGTGTATCTCAACCAGCCAGGGGAGTACTGTGATCCTGCACTGATTTTGAGTCATTAGGTCACATGACCTGGAAGCTATTGAGCTAAAATGCTAATATTTACTGTAAAAAATTATTATAAAATCTCAGAAATGTTAAAGTGGAATAAAAAGAGGTGTATCTCAACCAGCCAGGGGAGTACTGTGATCCTGCACTGATTTTAAGTCATTAGGTCACATGACCTGGAAGCTATTGAGCTAAAATGCTAATATTTACTGTAAAAAATTAACATAAAATCTCAGAAATGTTAAAGTGGAATAAAAAGAGGTGTATCTCAACCAGCCAGGGGAGTACTGTGACCCTGCACTGATTTTGAGTCATTAGGTCACATGACCTGGAAGCTATTGAGCTAAAATGCTAATATTTGCATTCAAAAATTCATATAAAATATAAGAAATGTTAAAGTGGAATAAAAAGAGGTGTATCTCAACCAGCCAGGGGAGTACTGTGACCCTGCACTGATTTTGAGTCATTAGGTCACATGACCTGGAAGCTATTGAGCTAAAATGCTAATATTTACTGTAAAAAATTATTATAAAATATTAGAAATGTTAAAGTGGAATAAAAAAGGTGTATCTCAACCAGCCAGGGGAGTACTGTGATCCTGCACTGATTTTGAGTCATTAGGTCACATGACCTGGAAGCTATTGAGCTAAAATGCTAATATTCACTGTAAAAAATTAACATAAAATCTCAGAAATGTTAAAGTGGAATAAAAAGAGGTGTATCTCAACCAGCCAGGGGAGTACTGTGACCCTGCACTGATTTTGAGTCATTAGGTCACATGACCTGGAAGCTATTGAGCTAAAATCCTAATATTTACTGTAAAAAATTAACATAAAATCTCAGAAATGTTAAAGTGGAATAAAAAAGGTGTATCTCAACCAGCCAGGGGAGTACTGTGATCCTGCACTGATTTTGAGTCATTAGGTCACATGACCTGGAAGCTATTGAGCTAAAATGCTAATATTCACTGTAAAAAATTCATATAAAATATAAGAAATGTTAAAGTGGAATAAAAAGAGGTGTATCTCAACCAGCCAGGGGAGTACTGTGATCCTGCACTGATTTTGAGTCATTAGGTCATATGACCTGGAAGCTATTGAGCTAAAATGCTAATATTTACATTAAAAAATTAATGTAAAATATCAGAGGTTTAACCTACAATGAAAAGAAGTGTTTCGGAAACACACAATGCAGTAGGCAAAGTCCCTTACAGTGAACAAGAATGACGCAACCTTTCCTGATTTTGGTGATGGAAATATGTCATACAATAAACACACACACTTGTATCTCGAAAATATCAGAGGTATATTTCACTTATCCATTATAATTTACCATTGAACATATATTACAAACATAAAACTTTTTTTTTTTTAACAATAGGCTTCATATCTTAAATGAAAAATAATGTGACCCTCTGCATTCATTATCTGACATCTACTTTCTGACTGCAACTTGCATTTTTTATCACACATTTAATTTATGTGCAAAGGACACAATCCCAGTTGGCTGCCCTTGCTCTTTGGAGTTCGTCTTCAGCCAAACCCAGACACTGCTCATGGTACCATTGCTGGCACGTGTCACACTGTATCTGAAAAATGAAATAAAAAAAGACTAAATCTTTATCATCTCATGTGCAATTGAATTTAAAAATGCAAACGATAATAATTTCTGGCCGTAGGAAAGAAAATGTTTGCCATGATAATTTCAATTCTGATTTGTATTAAGAGATTTATGTCCACTGTATTACACTTTTACAATGAGTGTAATATGCTGTGTTAATCTTTTCTAATTAAATAACCAAAACCCAACATCTTGATGTGGCTTTCCACTGCAACAGAACACAGCATTATGTTATTTGAGTTTCAAAAGCTAGGGTCTCTATCATAGGCGGATCTAGGGGGCGGCTACTTGGGCTCAAGCCCCGAATGTTTTCCAAAAAGCCCCGGATCTGAAAATATGAGTATTGTCTATGAGCGTCTATGAGTGAGTGTAACGTGTAGTACTGGAGTTCACCAGAGAGGGAGCATGAGCGGGAAAGCAGCCTACGTCGCCTGCCTGCGCGGTGTTCTTCTTCTACTACAGTTATACTACGGTTTACAGTTTGCGGTTACTACCAGATACAGACTGAATGTAGCGCCTCCGTGCTAAAATGGACATCAGAAGGTTTTTCAAAACTGCTGCTAAAGAGACTGATGTTTCAGGTTTGTGAATCTTTGACTGATATGGTTTACTAGCTGGCTATCAGTTATGTCCATGTTTAACAGCAACTGCACTGAAAATGAAAGATAGCAAGGTCAATGTTGCGTTACATGATAATAAAAAAGCCAGGATTATTATGAAAAATAAGATTGAATAACAGGCTGCTGGTCTTTGATATTTGCTGAGTAATCAAGTGACAAATTGCCATGTATTTACTCAAGTTAAAGTTGGCTACTAATATAAAAATACAAATCAAACCCTTCATGAAGTAAATTGATTAGTATTACCAGCAAACTGTAGGCTACTGAAAGTATCAAAAGTTGAAGTATCCATTGTGTAGTAAAAAATCCCTGTCAGTGATTTATATTATGTATGATGTTTTTTGGATTAATATTACTGCTGCAGATGTTTAAACTTGTGCTCATGTTAACTCTTTTGTATATTTTGGATGGTTCAATCTACAGTAAACAATGCATTTTCAGCTAATGCAAGGGAGTTTATACCATTCAAAAGCAGAAGAGGAGGCATAATAAGAGGAGAGAGATGACGAGGGGAAGAAATGAGTGAAGAACAGAAGTTGTGAGAATAAAAAGAATATAAATGTGTTACAAGTCAGGAGTGGAGGATTATAGAGAAGAGGACACATCTGGAATGTTTTATTTAAAGAGTGAGGAAGACAAGAAAGAAAGGAGTGAAAGAGTGAGGAAAAAAGGAAGAAGAAAATGAAGAAAAGTTGTGGAGAAAGCAGATGAAAAAGATTGAGAAGATTGAAAGGGTTGAGAATAAAGAACTGAAGAACAGAGCAGTAAAGGATAGCGGAGGTGGCAGCCAGGATCACAGGTAGCTGCACTAAGAAAATAAGATGTTATGTTTTTTTTTTTTTTTTTTTTTTGCTTTTTCCATCTTTAGTTTATGTTCAGTCTTAATACCTGTTTTGTTTTATATTTTCTTCTTTCAGTGGATGTGAGGCATATATTCACCACAACAAGGCTGCTGACGGTAAGACATTTGCACTGTTAAAGAGTCTGAAGTTTAGTTTCAGTGCGCATGGTAGCAAAAAATCCTTTGGGCTAAGCCCCGGATCACCTAGAATTCTAGATCCGCCTCTGGTCTCTATCTGTATAGAGGACAATAGACTACAGTTCTGGCCACCAAATATTACAATGGGAAGGCACAGTTACATTTTTAATCCTTATTATTTTAGTCATAGTGCCAACATTCAGTATCTTTTTCATTCATAGTTTTTAGGGATGTTGGGAAGTTAGGTAGCCTGTAACATTGCTTTTAGTGGTTTGGTACTAAGTTTAGAAAATTCTAAGAGACACTCTTCTATAATTATACAATAAATGCCAAATGATAAATGTACAAGAAACAGTGATAAAAACTCACCCATCGGGTAGCTGGAGGCCCTGATCTGGGGGGCTTTGAGGCAGAGCACATCACACAGTGGTTGTCCAGATCTAACACTGAAATAAAATAAATTTCTGTTGTAATTGACATATGTACACATTCCAAAGTTTATTGGTGTAACTGGTGGTGTCACCAGTTACACCAATAATATAAACAAACAAATTAATGTGAATGATTTGGTGGAATTCACAATATAAATCTACATTAATCTGTTACATTGGCAGCTGTGTTGCTATCAAATTATATGTAGCTTGTCAACTGGATCACTAATAGTCATCAACTCAAATATACTGAAGGAGTTTTCAAGTCTATTTAATAAATTTAACCATCAGTATTGTGAATCCTTATTGAGGGAAAAATACAGAAATAAATAAATCTATACCTTTACAGATTTAAAATGATATAGCTTCTGTTTCAGTTCCAGTTGACTGTATAGACGTTTGCTAAGAGTTATTTCTGATTCTGTGATGGGATTCTGAGTTCATCTGAGATGTATGGGATATATAAATGTGAATTTTTTCATAAAATCCGTGACACTTTTGACTGAAACAATATGAACTGTGTGGACTCTTTTATAGAGGATGTAGTTTATTTGGATGTGTTTGATTGCATTTACTTTCACAACAAGATGAACTACTTAATATAAAGAAAAGAGAAAAATGACTTAAACCTGAATCATTCAGTACTGCCAGTGCAAACTTTGTCCTTTCCAAAGCCATCTCCTTCTTTGATGTGCCAAAGGACATGAGAGGCAATGCAGGATATGCCTCCATCACTGCCTTCGCCATCTACGCCATCATACAGAATCAAGCATGTCATCTTTGAAACAATGTTTTTGAATTATAAAGCAATACAAAGGCAAATATAAATTGATTTGTCAAAAATAAGTATAATAGTACCTAAAACATGCAAATGCCAAACTACACAGGCCGTGACAACAATCATCCCTCACTACAGAAATATTTACAACACTGAAAATACATTAAATTTAAGTGTAAACTCTAAGAACAGAACTATAATTTATGGTATATTAATTATATATTGTACTTAAAATTATTGAATCATAGGCAACTGGACTTAGATTTGTCTTAGAAGACGTTTCGCCTCTTATCCAAGCGGCTTCATCAGTTCTCAACGCATCAGTCTGACTAGTCCGCACTAGTCAGACTAGTCGTCAGACTAGTCTTCTGAAATCTAAGTCCAGTTGCCTATGATTCAATTGTTGCGAGAATGGAACTTACCTGGATAAATGAGAATATCCACAGACTTAAAATTATGTACTGAGGATAGTTAGAAAACTACATTTTTTGTTGCATTGTTATACGGTGATACTTTGTACACTGAATCAAGACACTGAATTAAAAAGCACACAAAACATATGAGTCTAAAGGCAATAAACGCAATGTAATTTTGGACATAGTGACATATCAATGCAACATTTTTCCTAACCACCATGGTACCTTGTGGAAATTACTGACTTTACTTCTGTCACTCTACAGAAGAGCAACAACTGTCTTTTTAGAGCACTTGGCATGTTGTCATTCATCCATTAGGATGTGTCCTTGTGACTTTATCCTGTGAATCTATGAATATTATTTTAATTGCTTAATCCATTTACCAAAGAGTTCTTATGACTTCAAATTTCCAGTGCTGTGTCACTTTATTGTTATATTAAATTTTTCAGTTAAGCACCAGAAGTCTGACCCATAATGTTTGATAGAGAAACAAAGAGATACAAATAAACATCACACATACACACACACACGCGGCCATTACCATGGTGACGATGACCCCACAACTACACTTGTCGCGTTGCGCAGGATGGTCCATGACTCCTCCTCTCCATCTGACTCTTCCCCAGTCGTTCTTGCCATGGACAATCATGTATGAATGTCCATGGCAAGGGTTAGTAACTTTATCTAAGAACACTTTATCTAAGAACGTGGTCTGTAAACTAACATACAGGTGATCTAACAGGAAGTAAGTGTCTCCTCCTGTATGCTGGAAACTGTCCGACTTGACTGCAGCTTTTTGTCTCCACCTCCTGCTGCGGCCGCCTGATCTCGTCTCCTCGCCAGACGAGCCGCAGTTCATCTCAAACGCACCTGCTGCTTCTACTGTGAGATACCTTCACGAGGAGCGACCAGGATTTCAAACACGTTTGATTTTCTTGCAAGCACACGACTTGTGATCGGGAGCTTGTGGGGGAGGTGTTGATCTCTCGTCGTTACCCCACGTATACTGCACGAAGCACGACCCACGATAGGGTCGAAATTCGGCCCGATCCAAAAAATAGTCGCACGACTGGAAAATCGGCTCAAAACGAGCCGACAGTCGCACAGTGTATGCCCGGCTTAAAGCCGGCCAATATCGATCCATAACAATGACACAACCTGAAACCTCCATAGACACTGCAGCGACATGTTTGGAACCCCCCCTAATGGGGCCCCGACTGCCCGTGGCCGGCTTTCTGCGGCGCTTCAGGCCGCGCCCCCTTCTGCCAAATATGGAAGTGGCCCCAAATTTCCTGGCGCCCCCATATTTCCCGGAACACCGGCAGGTTGCTGTGTTTCCAGTCACAATTCTCTCCCCATCACTCAGCACAAGCCTCTGTTGTTTTAGGTTTCAGAAGTGCAGTAAATGTGCTACTGTAAGTACACGCAGTAACCTGAAACATGTTGTCAAATAACTGTACCTCTTCGACAGGATCTCACTATGCTCCCTGCTGTGCTCTAGTTGCAGTTTTGTCTCCATCCTCTGGCCAATACAAGTACTGCAGCCGGAGTTTCGGCAAGATAAAACAAATACTGCATGTGTCTGGTTTACGAACTGACTACCATCTGTTAGAGTTAAATTAAATTGCAGTCCATTTCAGACACCCTTCATGTGGACAACCTTTCTGAATGTTGTGGTGTGTGTGTGTGCGCGCGCGCGCGCGCGCGTGTGTGTGGAAGGTGCTGGTGTAATCTTAGCCTCGGCCTCCAGCTCAGCGTGTGCAGAAAAAGAGGTCCTGGATATAGCGACGCAACCAGTTGGTCTCACTATTTAAACTCATGGCAGAGAGTACGGCAGTAAAGAGGAAGGGGAGAAGTAATGGAAGAGGGGGGGTGGGGGAGGGGGGTGTTGGCTGAGAGGCTGTGGAACAGGCCAGATGATATCAGGGAAAATAAAATAATGAACATGTAATAATGAATATCAGGTCAAAGAAAGTGTTGAATCACAGAGCTGGTGAACTTTGAAAGTTTAGAGGTAAAGTGCAAACATGAAAGTCAAACAAAAATGTGCCAAAATGAAAATGATTAGCCCTCTGACAATTAACAATCAATACTGACTTACTATTTTCTAACAAAGTTAACCCACCGGGCACCGTGGCATCAATTTGATGTTGAAGACTGGTCAAGATTTTGACCACAATGATAAATAGCCTACAGAAGCTTTTACTTCCTTATGGTTGTAAAAAGGTCCAACCAAAAGGACCAATCTCACATCCAATTACTGCATCATACATTGTTAATCAATATATTTGACATCAATACAACATTGCTGCACAAAATCTGACATCAAATTGACGTTGATTTGATGTCTGGAAACAAGGCACTGAATTGATGTCACATTGATGTTCCAATGAAATTGCTCAAGTTGAAGCATTTTACAATGGTTGTGATTTTTTTTTGTTCTTGCTTGTAGTTACCCGTTATAGCTGTGGAGATCGATCCAAACTTTGATGATTTGCTTCAGAATAAAAATGTTTTGTTACACAGCAAATTCAGAAGTGTTACTTTTTCAGAGTTTGAGTATGTAGAGTTGTTTTTTTTAACCTGTGGAGTTCATTAGTAATTAAATACACTTCCCATGTTGGAGCAGTGTCACCGATTGGTTTCAGTTATCAACTCACAGGTGTATATTTGAGATTGAGTCTCCACGGTTCTCATTTTACGTAGCGTGCGTGGGCGCGTCGGTGCGTGTCTGTTGCAACGTACTCTGAATGCGCATGCGCCAAACAAGCAGAAGACGGTTATTTTTCGGCGGGTTTTACACATTTGGACAGAGTGGTGTAAGATCTCTTCTGATAACGGAAAACACAGGTAAGTACATTAGCAGTAATTTTCATACATTTAAATTTGACCAAATGTTAGTGACATCAGATGGCAGTTAAGTAAATATACTGCTCGATGTAGTGGTAAGATGTACCAACTTGTCGTTGCTAGTTGAATTTTTTCTTTAAACTAAGGAGACAGTTAGACAGTGTCACTATTCCCTCTTTTTTTTCTTCCACAAACTGCACTCTCAGTTCCCCTCGGTGTTGTATTCGCTTGTGTTTGTCCTTTTCTCCCGCTCCCTCTCCGGTTGCTCACTACATCCAGCACCGGCTGCTGAATAGTATTCCTGTCTTTAATGGGGCACCTTTTACATCCTGTGAACTAGTGACTGTTCAAAGCCCACAACAGTTTTGCTCTGCTTGTTTGGTGACAACGTTAACCTGATGTTAGCATGATCAGCTCAAAGTAGTAATGATTTTTATTTCTCAGATATGTGTGACAATGCTCTTTAAAGTTCAATACGCAGGAAAGAAACATTACATCTATCTCAATGGAGCATCTTTGATACAAGGTTTTATATATATATATATATATATTAATATATATATATATATATATATTATATAGTGTATATATATAATTTTCTTTTTCAAGTTGACCTGCTTAAGAACTACCGGTATACATTTTTTAAGTTCACCTTTTTTCATAGAAGTACATTTGCAGGAATATTAGTGAAGAAATGACAGAATTCTATATTTGAAAAAATATTACTCTCCAAAAATACATGTGCTTTTTAAAGCGAAACAGAAGTTTGACATCCCTGAAGAAATAAATGTAAATCTTGTGGATGAAACTGGGACAGAAATGGATGAAGATGTCTTCAGTGAAATTCTGGAGGAGAAATCCAACATTGTCTGGACCCTCACTGATGTTTCTTCTGTTGAGGCTAACAGTACCACTATAAAATTAGTCCTATCTTATTTAATATAACTAAAACTACAGTACAGAAGGTTTTGTTTT
This sequence comes from Hirundichthys speculiger, assembly GCA_018398805.1. Lineage (NCBI taxonomy): Eukaryota > Metazoa > Chordata > Actinopteri > Beloniformes > Exocoetidae > Hirundichthys > Hirundichthys speculiger. The sequence continues at coordinate 5,740 of JAGFBZ010001269.1, read as the reverse complement.
TCCTTTCTTTTTTCATGCTTGAATAAATCCACAGACAAAATTATTCTTTCATTGTAGGCACAAAATATGTAATTGTCGTTCACTATTTCTTTGAATTGCTGCTTTCTCCTCAGACTCTCCGGTACAGTCCTCCTGCACAGACTCTCTTTCTGTGTCATCACGTTTGTCAGACAGTGAGCTTACGTTCATGTCCCCTAAAAGGCGATGCATAGATGACACCTGGATGATGTCCCCAAGTAGAGAGTCAAGTGATGACATATCCTCACAGGCCGAAGAGGTTATATTTTCACTTTATTTACATAAAATTGCTTGGTTTTATTTTGTGGAAAATGGTTTGTGAATGGAGGGGGGCCAGTCTAAAGTCTGTGTGAGACACAGCCATTTCATTTCACAATTTTACCTTGCAAATTCAACGTTACATTCTGATTTTAATACAGTTAGGTATATATTAGCTGCAAACTGAAAAATTGTGAATGGATTGAGAGATGTTTGGATGCCTGAATAAATCTGTATTTCAGTAACTTTGGATGTTTCATACTTTTAAGCTTGTCAAAACACTCCTGTATGCTAAGGCATGAGGAGATTAGATACTCAAGAATACAGACAATCAGGAGAGGTTAAAGACCCATCACGGTGAAAACTGGTCAACATGGTTGTTGCAGCAATGATAGAGCAGTATGGGTAAGTTGTTTTTGTTAGGCTTGTAAAGACAGGATAATCAGCTACACAAAAATGTCAGGCTATGGGAAAAAAATCTTTATCAAAGTCTAATCTAAAAATCTTCTTAAGGACTGCTCCACCAATGGATGTAAGGACATGTTATGCATTGGGGATTGTCACCCTGTTCCCTTGTCTGAAAGATCCATTCTCTGAAGAAGGATGTGTAAGTATATCTGTTGAGTTAAAAGGTTTAAAGAGCTATTGCGATGATATAATGATTCAATTTTTGTTCCTGGCAAACTATGTTATTCACTCTTGGAGCACTTCTATGATTCCAAAAGTAATGAAGCCTACATTGCTTGGAAATTAAAAAACACGCAGCGTCAGCAGTGGTCCCAGTAGGGAATCATCCAGCAAGAGAGGACCACAGTTTGCAAGGTCTGTGACTGGAGGGTGACCAGTGCTGAGAGGCCATTTCCCTTCTGAAGCACCACGGACAAAAGGCAGATCTTCTTGAAAAATGGAACAAACATTTCAGCACAGACAAGCCCTGATTCATGATTCTGAGAAGTGTCACACCCTCATCAGCATGTTCCCAAGATTCCTTGATACAAAAGGCCTGGTGAGTCCACTTTGAACATAAAGGCTTTGCTCTAAAATAGTTTTTGTTCTTCACAGCTGCTTTGACACATTAATAAATCTAGCAAAGCATCTCCCTTTTCTTAATTCTGACATGTACGCATGTGAACACCTCAGTCAAGTTTGGCAGTTCCTTTTCAATTTACCTACTTAAGGTCACATCAGTAATAGTGGCTAGCTGGGTTAACCTCAACTCATTGTAGCTTGTCATGTTTTCTCCTGCTTTGATGTTCTGTGTAACTTATAGTTTAACTTTGTTTTGTATCTTTCTTTAAGGTGTTACAAGATTTCAAAATGATGTTTGGAGAGGAAATCTCATCTAAACTAATGGAAAAGTGGGGATCCTCTTTGAGGCAGAAAGTCATCAAAGAAGCCAACAACCTCACAAGGACACCGATGCTGGAGTCTCTCCTTCAGTCTGGGCTAGGGTTAGAACCCAGAGGAAAATGAAGAATCACCAGGTTCGTCCTAGCTTTCACGTACTGTTTTAAATATGTGCAGAATGTTGGAAGCAAATTAGTTGAATGAAACCTTTTTTTTTGCAAATGGCCAACAAATGTCTTTTTTTGTGAATTTCATATCTGATGGTGTTTAATGTAAATCTTTTAGAGTCTGCCTGGGACAGTGACATGGCAGCACTGTAGCTGTTGGTGAACCTCCTGCCTCCACCACCCAGTGGGAAGAAGATCACTGGTCCAGAAGCTCTGAGCCATGTTGCCCAGTTTCACAAAGTAAGTGGCTTCAACTTTCAGTAAAGTGTGTGTTATACTGTTGGAAAGCTGTTGACTGATTTATTTTATTCCATTGATATTTTTTTTCTTTTTTTTTTTTTCATACTCATGCTGCAACCTTCAGGAGACAACAAGCTCAGTCCAGGGGGGGCAGCCCTACATTTTAGCGGTTGGAACATCACGTCACAGCATCAATGACTACTACATTGTTGTGGATCGTCAACTCATTCCCTGCAAGGCTAAGTCTTCAATTTTAGCCTTTGATGAACTTTTAAAAGCACACTATGTGCTAACATTTCTAACTGGGGGTGTCTTTGTTAACAATAGATAATGACTGAGGTGCAGTCCAGTGCTAAATGTTTATGCAATTCTGGCAATGGTTAAAATTTTTATATGGAGGATGTAATTTGTTTCCTCAAGTTGCTGTATACATGCAGTTCTTTGATATAATGCTGTTTTAACATGTGTTAACCTACTTTAAAATAAAGTCTACTTGGACTTTGAGTTGTTGTTTGCCTGTTAGTGTGTAAGATTATCTTTAAAGTAAGATTTAATTTTAAATTGTATCCTAAGAGTGCATAAATGAAAAAGAGAGTTGTTAGATTTTAAAGCTATAGTACACACTGATACACATGTCAAAATCAACTCTTTAAAGCTAGAATTCACTCTGTTTTGGTGATGAACAAACTCTTCTTTCCATGGCACATTGTACTCCATATGGTATATATTAGACACTTTGTCAGAGTTTACTTTTTATTCTCTGTCAATCTGGAAAGAGTCAAATGATATCGGTAAAAGAGTTCATTTATACTCTAATAGTGTAAGAATTATTCACTATTCTGGTGTTATTTATCTAACTCCACTGTCCAATGTGTTTTCATCACTGGGAATTTGGACCCAAATGATTACTCTTAAAGTGTAAAATACACCTTCCAATTTTCTGTGTATACTTGTATGTTTGATCATTGAGAGAGAATGCCATTGGGGGAAGTATTGGAGCAATAGCTATTATAGAACACAAGAACTCAGCGTAGATGATGCCAAACATATTATAATTACAGTACTGTAGACAATACACTTTATAGAATTGCTATTTTAAAGGTCATGTGCATGAAACACTGCAGAAATGCAAAGATCTCGTACACTGTCTTGTATGTTAAACAGAATTGGCTTCATTTAGGTCGTTTCCATCTTGCAGGACCTTCATCAGCTTTTAATCCTGATGACGATCCCGTGAGACAGAACGTTCATTTACGTAAATAAAGCCAATTCTGTTTGCAATACAAGGCGGTGCAGGATCTTTCCATCTGCTTTTGCTTTTTTTTGCAAAAGTTTGACATTGAAACAATGTCTAAATAACATCAATATAATTATTTGGGAGAAATTTCAAATAAGTTTGATATTGAAGTAATGTCAAAATAACATCAATATAATTATTTGGGAGGAATTTCAAATAAGTTTGATATTGAAGTAATGTCAAAATAACATCAATATAATTATTTGGGAGAAATTTCAAATAAGTTTGATATTGAAGTAATGTCAAAATAACATCAATACAATCATTATTTGACATATATCAAATTGATGTCAAAGGATTGATGTCATGTTGATTTACGTTTTTGACTAAATTGTGATGACAATTTGATATCAGTGTTTGATGTCGTGCTGATGTTTAATTGACATCAGGTGCCCGCTGGGAATGCATGCCCATTATCCACATATGGCTGTATGATGATTATTATTTTAATTTTATTTCATTTAAATAAATCTCCAAGTCCAAGTTTGACTGTGTACATTGTAAGTCTGTAAGCTGGTGTGAACAAGTTGATATTTTGACAAGATTGTGACTTCAGAGTGCAGCTGTGATATTTGGCTTTTGATGTGATGACACAAAGAAGGAGAGAGGACAGAAAGACTCTAATATTGAGATTAAAAAAGAGAGGTCACATGGTTACATAAACAGCCTCTTTGCTTTGTTAAGATCAGACTGTGCACAATTGACTGGCTGAATTAAAAATGATTACATGTGACTGCAAAGAGAGAGACAGAAATATGGCATTTATTTCAACTGCTAATACTTTATACTTTTTGTGTTGACAGTTAACATATTTAGAGATATCATCAGCCAAATGAGATGGTTTATTTAATTAAAAAGCTAAAGAAAAAACATAAAGAACGTTTCTAATATAACTCTTAATGGTAAGCATGGAAACTGCTAACATCTGTTATAGTTGGCACACACACACACTGCAAACTGATGTAGGATTAAAACATTCCACACAAAGAGCGTCCACCACCCCGTATCCTTATATGACACTCACTCAGTCTCAAAATCTGCATCCCTCTTTTAAAAAAGAAATCTGTCCTCAGACACTGAGCTGCCTTCACTGCCGTTGTTTCACAAGTCGCTGCCTTTCCCTTGATGTTTTACATTACATGCACGTGGTCTTTAAATGTTTCTTTTTTTTCATCCCAATAATTGTGCTGCTCATCTTTTTCTTTCTTTTTTTTTTTTTTTTAAATCTGAATCCAGAGCATACTGGCAACAAATGCTGGCTGAAGGATGGGGTGGGGGATGAATGGGGAATCTGCCTTCATCAAGAGAGACGGAGGAGAGAGAGTCCAACTGAAAAAGCAAAAGGAGTTGTTGATGAGTGGTGCACGTTGATGAGTGGTGCACGTTGATGAGTGGTGCACGTCAGCCTTCAACTCTCTGAGCAGGCTGAAAACTAATCCAGCTCACTCAAGGCTCAAATGATGACAAAATCTAATATTCTGAGGAAAAGATACAGGAACAAATGCAATGAGCTGAAAAATGCTGAGTCACTGAGGTGAGGCGCGTACATTCATGCTCTTCTGTAAAAAAACAGAAAAACAACCTGTAATTGGTGTAGCACGTAACATTCTGTATAATTTCTGTCGTGCTTGTTTTTTGCATTGACCGTTGATGGCATTAAAAAGCATTAAATTAGATGAGCTGATTTCTGCAGAAACCCTGCACAAGTCAGCTGGTTCTGTGTTGTTACTGTTGGCTGTCTCTCCAGCTGACTTGAATCGAGACCACCTCTTTTCGGGGGTCTCTGTGTTGTTTTGATCCACACCTGACAGTGATTACTGTGCTCTCACTGGCGGGAAACAAACGTAAGCAGATTAAAGCCTGTAGGTGTGAAAGCACCTTTAATTAGCTCCACATTTAAGGCCCATGATATATAAAGTTAATCCTTTCCATCTATTTTCCTGGATTATTTTATTCCGCATTTCTGACCCTGATGGAAATATTGAGCTCATTACCATAATTATGCATTCTGGTAAGGAATTATGTTATTTAAATGAACTAAACCCATGAAGCAGCGCAGAATGAGCAGCATCCGCTCTGCAACTTAGTATTGTCAGCATGGAGATGAATATTACACCCAGTTACCGTGGAAACAGTGTCAGGTTTAACAAATCTGGCCCAAGGATCAGTGTGAGCGCCTCACCTCCACAGGATGTGACAAAGCACTTCTATTATCCTCTCTGATCTGCAGCTTTAATGGCTGCAGAAGCTCACTTCAAAGATCAGTTTCTGCGTGTTAATAAGCAGACCCAACTTTGTGTGCAGAAGAAAGACGGGTCCACTCCGTCTGCTGTTATCTAACCATTTATTTTTGACGCGTGGACGCACACTTCACAGAGTCTGTGACAGACAAGCAAAGATGTGCAGACACTTT
>JAGFBZ010001268.1:0-58715 GCA_018398805.1 Hirundichthys speculiger | reverse complement strand
TCATCACCATCTAGTTAATGGGCAGTGATAGGAGGTGTTCGGGAATTATTAAGATGGGAAATTGCTGGAGTTTCCAATCCATCACTGAGCTGGATTACCATCAGTAAAGGTTAATAGATCTACTAATCATCAGATGACCTCTGTGAGCAGATGAGTCACCAGCGGGTCATAGTTCATCTGGATGTCATGCTCTGGGTAAAAGGTTCTTCAGGACAAATTTTATGTAATCTCTCCGATCTCAGTTGCATGTATTTATTCCATTTTTATTTGTCAGCTTCAAAGGTATGTTTGACATAACAGGGCAAAATATTGGAGCTCGCTGTAGACACACACAGATATAAATTTAAAGTTCATTTTTGTGCAACTTGGGCAAATCAGCGACCATCTGGAATAAGTGATATATATCAAGGCAGTTTTCAACAGAAAGATGTGAATGTGACATTAATGGCAACACTGAAATACTGATTGTTAGCAGATATAATGTTTAGGACATTGATTACTGTCATTTAGCAGTTTGACATAACTGTAATTGTTAGCACTAAACATAAAGCAGCCTGCATCCAGTGATTAACTGAATCACACTGGTTTACGCTGTGAGCCATTCATTGAAATTACACTTCAGTGAAATCTGAACACTTTTCTGTACTGTTATTAAGCCACACAGTTGACCACAGTGCACTGTGGGAGAAAGAAAAACAGTAGCAGAAAAAAAAGAGTCACGCATCAAAGACGGACATCATAACTTCTGAGATCATTTCCACAGCTCAAACAGTACCGACACGCATGTTGCTGAATCATCTGACTGACAGGGGACTGCTGCTAAGATCAGTGCGTTTTGTAGTGTGAGCTTGCTCCTCAATACATGTGGGTATTTATGTCACAGTCTCCGTTGCAGGTTCAGAGGATTGTCTGCATCAACTTTGACCTCCCTTTCCACCTCACATAAAGGAAACTGACGCACAGCAAAACTGCATCAGCATCACCTTGAACAGGCACGGGGAAAACATCCAGTGCTGTTATTTTGTAAAGAGTGAGCAACATGTGACATGACCCAACAGGAGCTTTTTTTTTTTTTTTTTCCCACCAAAGTTTTATTTTAACTCATGATGTTCTGGAGGGTTTAACAATGTGAGACCAGGAATCTGCAGCCTCCTGGTCTGTTTATCGATGGTTTTCATCATCACTCTGAGCATCCAACAGCTTCCATCCAACATCCAAATACATACAAATACATCTATAATTCTAAATGTGTTGTTAGCTGTCCCTCTCTCTGTTCTGGCTCTGTGATAGACTGGCCACCTGTACGGTGTCAGATGGGATAAACTCTGTGACAGAATACAGCTGTTGGCTACTGGGCGGATAGATTATTATCAATTTTTCAGATTTTTTATATTATATTTATATTTGTTATTATTTCATTATTCATATATATTATTATTGTTATCATTAATATTGGTAGCAGTCATCGATGCAGTCGTAGCTTTATTTAATGATCATTATGTAATGATTATCAAATAATAAATACATACGGTACATATTCTTCAATTATTCCCTTGTAAATTTGCAAGGAGATGGGTATAAACTTCAAATTCATTCTAAACTACAGTAAGAAACTTTACAAAACACATGATTTGGCAAAGCTGCTGCAAGTAAATCACTGCAAATTAAATATGATAGGTTTTACCACGCATTTCCTGAGCCTCCGACTGGGCTTTGGCTCCCACCAGTAGACATGGAGGTAATTTATCCTGCTGTTAATCTGTTTTAGCCGCTCTATGAGGCCCAGATTTCTATTTAATTTCATAAATATTTACAGGATTTAGGCTCTCGAGTCATGTTGCTCCACATCAAAAGTCCTCCAAAAAGGAGGTGGGGGGGGGGGGGGGGGTGACCACCTGGTAGCAGTTGGAGCCACACAAAGTGAATCCAACCACTCCTCTGACATCTCTGTAGCACCAGCAGCAGGTTGCATGTTTGGAACAGCAGATGAGCTCTGGAGTGGCTCCCAGACTTGGTTGTCAGTGGCCACTGCCACTGTCAGCTTTAATAGTGACTTCAAGCCAAAAACACAGACAAACTGCTCACATCAGAACTTGGTGGTGAAAAAAAAAAAAAAAAAAGTCGTGCAGAGTACCCCGGCTCAGGAAGTGATACCACAATGTAAACTGGTAAAATGACTTTTAACTCTTGAGGTAATGCAGTGGCCTTAGGAGATCTCTCAATGCCTCATTAATTCATGTACTTATTTCAATTACCCCTGCAGTCAAGTGGGAAACTGTTTACTCTCCAATGCTCCCTACATATTTAATATTGTCACCCTGTCATTTGTGCCTCTTTAAAACAGGCATCCAGTGCATTGGGCTTAGTTGTAAAATTATGTGAGTAGTTTATTCGAGAAAAATGGTATTTAGGGGATTGTTGGGGCGAGAAGAAGTGCGGAAAGTCTGACTAAGCTTATTAAACCAATTGCTCCTCACCGAGTCTCATGTCAGCACTCAGTCTGATGTCTCTGTGAGGGACCAAAATGTGGCTGGATGCTGCACTTCTTAAACCGCATCACCCCAAGGCAGCGCTGCTCCTGATATCAGCCTCCTGCCTGCGGGACCAAACCAACAAGCTACAATGCTATTTTCAGTCCAGGCCTTGAACTCACACTGGTGTTAAAAGTAACCTCATTAAAATGAGCGCAGGACATTTTGGGTCATGGCAGATGAGATGTGACGATGCACATAAAATTAGAGGGGGGAAAAAAAGTATATGAAATATTAGCCAAAGTGATGAGAAATTAAATGTAGCCTGCGGGCATGCAGCAGCACAGGAGGAGAGAGAGAGAAAGGTTTTCACTTTCTAAATTGACTCTCAACCCACTAACCTCAAATATTTAAATACTGTAAGCACACATAAATCTTAAGTGAGAAACAAGGTCTCAAGCTGTTAACAACAATGAAACTTTATGTAATGTACCTAACTTGGACAAGGTTAAAGACTGTGTGAAGATTTTATGATGCTTTGTGCCCTGCGGTTGAAAGTTGCCCTAACACAAAGCTGAAGCTGTTGCGTTCATCTCTTCCATCCTACGCACATAATTTGATCCAGTACCCTCCATACTTGCTGGGAATGTACTTCTCCCTCAAACCCGAGTTAAGTAAGACTGAGACAAAGGCCAACCCAATAGTTCTGAAACAATTCTGGATTTAACTCCAGAAAAATAACTTAATAAAGTGACAATTTTTTTTTTTTTTTTATCAAAAGAAACTTTAGCTGAAGGAATTATGTTAATTTGATCAATCAACAGTCACAAAGTACTTATTTCTGACCGTATGTGCATTTAATTCCCCCCCCAGGCTCTTCCCCCTACACCAGCGATTATCCCCACGTGGGTTTGCTTAATCTGACCGACGGCACATGTTGACTGATTTCTGTCATGGGAAGAGTCGTGTTTGCTGCTGTCCCGCTCTGTCAACCACAGCTGGACTGCCTGAGAGGAAGGAAATTATTCTCTGATCATTTGGAGGAAAGGGCACATCATTTACGACCACACAAGAAGATTTAAGCGGATGAGAACGTGATCGAGTATTTTTTTTTTCTTTTTTTAAAAATCTCATTTCATTTCATCCTCTGCAGTCAGAGGAAGCAACTTTACTGGACGTGGGATGACTTGTTCCCTGCGCTTTCTTTCCAACGTGTGCGCACGCACTCACCAGAGTCCGGTGCACGCTGGCGCTCAGAGCTGAGGGACCAGAACCTGCGACTTTACTAAAATGATGCTCAACCTGCCCCTGCGTTCACTCTTTCAACTTGTAGCAGTCCTGGCAGCTCTTAAAGGTGAGACTTGTGCCTGCTTTGGATGTAAGAGAACAACTTCCTTGTTTTGTTTGCTCATTGGTTTGAAGGGATTCATTTCTGTTGATGCAGAACCAGGGTGGAAGGTTTGACACATATGAAGACAACTGGGTTGGAAGAAGCCCTAAGGCTTCAGCTGTGTTTACAAGAGAACTGGATGTAGGACTCGCTTTTGACTTTTGATTTTATGTACGCAGAAGAGTGTATATGTATTTTATTCTGACTAAACTGCAAGCAAATCCACTAAAAAAAAAAAAACTACTCAGCTGGTGTGAGTATTAAAACAGAATCATTTTAGGAACAATCACACCATTTCACAGAAAATCCCAGTGTTTTTATCTGATTGTTTCATGAGGCTAGAAGGTTAGGAATTCGTATTTTGTATGGTTTGGCGGTTACAACCCATGGCCTGATCTCATTTTGTTATCCCCCTGTCCAAATAAAAGCAACAGCAGGCTCTCCAGTGGGCATCAGGAGGCTTCATCTGTGGGATTAAAGAGGCCTGAAGCTGAGGTTGCACAGCTGTTTCTCTGGTTGTTTAAAGATAACCTGCACTGGGAGCTCTGAAGCCACAGTGAGGAGTCAGTCTCTGCGTGAAACTGCTATCATGTGAAAGACCATCCTCTGAGATTGGCTGGGCTTATATCAGTGCATGAAATCTGTGTACCGATTTTCCATTATGCACATGTGTGGCTCCAGCATGAGGACCGCGGGACTCAGCTGGGCTCCCAGTGCGTGTCTAAGTAATAGAGCTCAGCCTTTGATATCCTCTCTTCTTGAAGACCATGAATATGCATGACAACCTTATCTTCTAGTCCAGTCACAGATGTGCTGCCCCATGTGTCAGTGAGTTTCATCTATCATTCACTGCTGTTGTTCAGAAAAATGCCACATAGTTCATTTCTTTTGTAATTCCACAAGATGCCTATGGTGAATCCATCCTGGGTTCACTACATTCATATCTGATTAATACACATCAATGCATCGTTCACTGAAGAACAGCAGAACACGTCAATATTAGAATAATAAAGAACTTTAGATCAGAAGCTGCAATAAAAACAAATGTAGAAGATCATTTTCATCTTTGTATTTCTTGATTCTGTTAATCACTGTGACCAACAGTATGCTGTATAGCCACGTCATGGTTTACTGAAGGGACATAAACAGCCAGATTTGAAGACTGTGCATTCAAACATGCTTTAGGAATAGAATAAGAACCAGATGTGACTTGCAGTAATCTAAACTGCACAAACATCTGGGAGTGAAGAATACTATTTACAGCGTTTACCAAGCATTCATGAAGCATTTTGGTTTTAATTTAAAGCATTTTTTTTCTTCCGATGATGTATTTTGTTTTTATGATAGTTCCTTACAGCCAGTATTTGCCTGAAAGCAAAACTCATCACCAGCTCCTAAGTATTTAAACAGAATTAGATGAGATCCTGTGGATGCACCAAATGTCACAGACGTCCATTTATGGATTTCAAAAGGCTTCTTAATGTACAAACTTCAGTAAAAAGGGTGACAGCAATCTGCCCGGTGGAGATTATGAGTTAGGGTTAAATATGATGAGATAACCATTGCTGGACAGATATCCAGCAGTAAACAGGAAAGAAATAAAAAACAAAAAAAAGAAATAGATCATATTTGCACTTTGTTGTCTTTTGGTTTGCTCTAAATCTGCAGATATCATGAAGGATTTATGTGACCTAACCTTATCTGTTTTGACCTTTATGTGAAGTTTCTTTACATCATCTGTGTGATCTCTGGAATCTATAAGATATTTCCCCTGAATACTACCTGTTTAATATTAAGCTTGACATCTGTTCAGTTTCCCTTTTCATTTAGGAGAAAATCTGATTTACATATAGATGCACTCATGAAATAGTGTTTGAAAATCAGGAAAGAATGATATATCCCTTCCAAGACCGTCAGGGAATCAGAGCGTTTTTCTTTGGCCGGGGTCTTTGCATGTAGATGGGATATTTCTCTGGGGTAAAGGAAAGACATATTCACACATTAATTCTGCTGCACTTGAACATGACGCAGGGAAAATTACCAGATGCCTTTGGCAGTAGGAAGTGAAGTCTGTCACATACAGCATCCGGTTGGGACAAACAGTCATGCACAATTTACAAGAAAGGCTCTGATGCTACTTTTGCCAATTCCTGCTATATTGGATTGCTTAGACCAAATATGTCGAGAGTGCAGAGTAGACTTTTAATGAGAGACAAGTGCTCCAAAGACCTTAGGTGAGCAAAATATAACATAAGTGGTGTTTACACAGTTGTGCTTTAGTGGAAGAAATATTGATTTGTAAAATTTGCAGTGGTAGAGCCACATAGCAGATGTGTGTTTTTTGACTGTGTGGTTATTCGGTTTGCACATTTCAAGTATGGCCTGTCATCTGGTTATATTGTGCACAATAGAAATGACTTTGTATTCCATGGTCTGTTCTACTCTATTCCAGCTATAATGAGTGTTATTGTTGTCAAATGCAACTCTTACCTTTGGTAGATGTAAAGTGTAATGTCTTCTATGTTTTGGTCCTAAAAGCCACCATGTCTGAGCTCTCTTGCTCTTTTCTCTTAGCTGCAGAGTTAGATAAAAATGAGCCATATTTGTAATATAAAGTTATCCTTTATAGCAGTGGTTCTCAAACTTTTAATGCTGCGTACCACCTGAGAAACTGTTCAGCTCTCTGAGTACCACCATGATGACCAATTTTGAAATTTAGCCATATATGCCTTCTCAATTAGCTTTAAACACACAGGAGAGATGTTTATGCCTTATTGTGGTTATTTATTGTTACCTGAATTTCATTTGAAACGTTGTATTAATAACGCATTGTCATGCATTGACAAGTCATGATGTTCCCCCACGTACCACCAGAGAGCGCTCGCGTACCACCAGTGGTACGCGTACCACAGTTTGAGCACCACTGCTTTATAGTTCCTCTTTACTGGATCCTTTTGGCACCGAACTCCACTTCTTGCCATCAAACATTTAGGCAAATTTGGACCAACAGTTGTTGTCGCAGAACAAGATATGTGTAAAAACAGTCTCTATCACATAACTTCTCCATAATTTCTCTTTGTAAATTCTTCTCTTTCAGCTGCTGAGAGTCAGAAACTTGGTGAAGACCCTGGGATCTATTCCACTCCATCCCCTGTTTATCCCATTATTAACTTCCAGCTCCTCAATGCGGATCATGTGTTTCTGAAACAGGATGGTGTAGAGTCGTCAGGGAACTCCACCCTGAAAGTTCAGACTCAGACTTTTGTTATTACGGGTCCAGGTACTGGGATCCTCCAGCCAGCTCTGAAGGCCTCATTTGGCCCCCTGGCTGTAGATGCATCTGTTCCTTTAGAGCTGCTCCTCAGTGGACGCAGAATTCTAGCAGCCATTTTGGACCCCCAGGTTCGATCCTCATCTCCTGTTGTTAAGATCCTGTTCCACATGCCCACAGAAAGTAATATCACTTTTAGACAAGAAGCAACGGGCTCTAGAGGAGATAATGAGAGGAAAAATAGTGGGACCAAGGTCAAGGACAGAGCTCACTGTGTCACAGCCTATGCCTTCTGGGAGACGAAGGAAGTCCGTGGGGCCTGCTTGGTGTCTCCAGGTGGATTCTGTGTTGCACAGCTGAAGCCGGAACCCTCTTGGTTCAGTTCAACCAGCAGATCTGGAAGCTCTAGCAGGGAAGCAGACAGAACCGAAGGAAATAAGGGACTTCAGGGGAATGCCGTCGAAGTCTACTTCCAGAGCAGAAGGGACCAGACTGGCCAGTGCACTCCACAGGATAGCCTGCAGAGAGTAGGAGTGGGTAGAGGGAGAGACTCTGGAGGATCGGGGACACCTATGAGGCGAATTGGGAGTGTCACTCTTCTCAGAGCTCCACCAGGGAACCCCGCTTTCCTTCGGCTGAGGCTAGGAGGTGCTGTGGTGATCCAAACTTCCTCCAAGCCTCTGAAGACTACACAAGTGGCAACTTTCTACATTTTTCTGGCTAGTACATCTACATTGGAAACTTTCACACTTAGGTGAGAGCTCTTTTCTGTTTTTCAATGCCAACATATTTTTAAATAAGTCTTATAGCTAAGCAGTAAGCCATTTCTTGGCTTTGATCAGTGATTTTGCTGGTTGCCATTCATGGTGTAGATAGCCAACCTTGAGTTAAAGAAATTAAGCATAAGATTGATGACATGCTGGACCTTTGGACAAAGCTAGTATATATGTTTAATACTTTTATAGTCTTAATCCTTATCAAATATAACTGCACGTAAAACTGATAAATACCTTCACATGGATGGATACTGACCCATCTTCTGATAGCATCGGCACTTTCAAGTACATACACATATTTTGTGGTCTTTCACCGTCCAAAGGTTCAAGCTTGATCAACATTCAACTCTCAATGCGCCTCTAAACAGAAGTCCTCAGCTCTTGAGAAAATGTATACACAATGGTTCATAAGTAGTTTTGATTGTAGCCTTCAAAGCTGCTGATAGTTGAGGAGCAAATATGACAGTTACTCAGTTTTCACTGAGTAGTGCACTTTTTTTTTCTTATATGGCTGGGTATGGAAGGCATGTTCTCTCTGCCTAGAAGAAGTTGGAATCATCTATAGCAACCATAGTAATGGTCTATGTGGCTGAGCATGCTAAGACAAGGGTTTAAGAGGAATTACATGAAAATGGATTGTTTCTGAGACATGTGAAGTGTAAGAACCCAGGCATGGTGTATATGAGCATATTCATGAGGGATAAGCTCCATGCATTTAAACGATTACTTAAGGCACTTTAATATTGATGGGGCTCACCATCAAGGCCACGCAATAAAATGCATGAGTGCCAAAATGACTTGTGTTGTCTGCCAGTTTCACTGGCTTCATAAATTTGTGACATGTCCTGTCTGCTTCTACCTCACAGTTAGGGAGGGAGTTATGGAGAGCACTCTTCCATAAACAGGGAAATAATTGGCAAATGATTCACTGGTTTTCATATCTCAACATCCCACTAACATTTCAACAAGGTTCTGTGGTTATTTGAGTTCATAAATAATGCATCTGTTTAATGGAGCAGGAAAACAAATAACTAATCTTCTTAACTCCTCTGGGTAAAAGTGAAGTCAATATAAAAGCAGCCCTGTCTCAGGGAAACACACAGTTCAATCTGTTTTCAGAGATCCTCTGAGCAGTATTTGATGCACATCAGTGGGCAGAGTACAATCTTTTTTGTTAGAATGATTCAGATCAGTAAAGTGTACAGCCCTGTTTCCAAAAAGGTGGAATGCTAAATAAAATATAAGTAAAAATATAAGTAAAGATCTGTAAATTATTCCAACCTTATATTAAATTGAAAATAGTACAAAGACAACTTTTCAAATGTTGAGACAGTGAAATGCTTTTAAAGCTTTTGGAAAATGTATATTTATTTTAAACTTTGCGGCAGCATTGTGTTTAAAAGATGGTAGAATCGAAAAATGTTAAATCCAGTGTTGTATCACCACAACACTGTGGTGTTGGCAAGTGTGTTTTTACACTTGCACACCACTCCTGAAATGTTCCAGATTTTCGGGAGAACTCAGTTATCCATTTATAGCATTTGTTTTGGATCTCTTGGAGAGATTTTCCATCCTGCAACCAAGGCAAATGTCTAAACATCAGCAGTGAGACACGTTCCGAACACAACAGCTAATCCTCTGGAGTATTGACTCTAAGTGAGCGTGTCAATATTGCGGGTGAATTCATTCAAGAATCTCATCCACCATTCTCGACTTTGGTAAATGAAACACACATTTCCATTTCGTATTTTCTGCATCACATCCTGCTTCCAGGGTCCTCCAGACAAATGCACACCGGCATGTCTTCCCCCATGTTTCACCGTAAGAGAGCTCGTCTCCAGTTGGCATTGTCCTGTTGACATTATCAAGACCTTCCCTGTGAAACAAATGTTAAATGGATGATTGCATTGGTATGTTACTCTATTTATATCCAAATTGAAATATTTGGTTCTTTTTTTTTTTTGGTGGGGGGTGTTTGCTTAAACAAAGACAATATCCTGCCTCGTCATGGAAATAAATAATAGCATGCTGCACATATCCCAACACACACACACACACACACACACACTGGATATAGCTCAGATTGCATTATGGAAATTAAGTGAATAAGAATTGGCAGAGTGACGCTGACCCTTCAGCATCTGCTGTTGTTTTGATTATTTGCAGGGATTTGTTGCCCATTCACCTGAAATTCCCCAATTTGTTCATAGTGACCGTAACACTGAAGATCCCTCAGTCAGGTCAGTTATTTCTGTCTGTGTGTTTCTGACCTACTGCCACATCCAGAATGAGATTGGACAGGAAGAGGAGACTGAGTGCAGCACTTAAGTCCAAGTGAAGACTAGCTCTGAGGAGCTTGGCAAAGTGATTGATTCCTCCTGGGAGAAATCCCTGCTTTACTTCGCTCTTTGGCTCGAGACTGAGTCCACTCCAACAGGGTTAGGCTAGATTATCTGTGGCCCTGATTGAAAATGAATCAAAAGGTTAACCCTTCAAAGTTGAGATGATCTGAGCCAACTGCCAGGATTAACTACGTGTGTCTGTGCTGGCATATGTGTGTGTATGTGTGGTTTTTTTAGGCCAACTTACCTAGCTGTTGCACACATATGTATGCTACTTAAGCACATTTGATAATTTTCAGAGTAACACTCATCAGAAAAACTCATTCATCAGCTAAGGGGCTTTACTAGTTTTAAACTAAAAGACTGACTGGGTTTGGTAAAAAACAGCGATGAAGGGTTGTTCACTTTAAAGGTTGATGTCCTTTCTGCTCCCCACATGTGGCCATGAACTCTGGGTAGTTGCTGACAAAGACAAAAGAGCAAGTATTGAAGTGTCCGGAATGAGGTTTCCCTGCAGGAAGGAAGGCTGGTGTCTGCTCGTGGACAGGAAGCTCAGTGATCCAGGAAGATCCTGGCATCGAATCACTGCTTCACCACATTCAATAGGAACCTGCTGAAGTGGTTTGCCCCCCCGAGGGAGGATGGTCATCAGGTGCTGCTGTCACTGTGCTGCTGAGCTGGACACGCAGGAAGAAAATGATTTATTGAACGCTGAAAATAAAATAAAAAAAAGAAGTGTGAAACTTTGGAAGAATGAGGTTATAATAGTCATGCACTGAAATAAAATCATATGTAAGAAAGAGAAGAATTATTTTTCTTTAAAATATAGTTTCTGACACGTCTCCTTGGCTCTTTCTTAGTATTTAGTAGATCAAACATTCATACTATAAAACTGTAAAATAAAATATTGGAAGAGTTGACTGCTGGCGGTAAGCGGTATGATGAAGAGTTTGATCTCTGCAGTAGTGCATATCTTCTCTCATCAGTGGTGGAACTGTCTGTCGGTTTGCTGCAAAAACATTATTTTGCTTTTCGAAATGGCTTTAACCATCCACTAATCCCACAGTTACAGACATAACTACTACACTAATCTCAATGATTATTTATTAGTCTAATTGCACTTTAAAATGTACATATTTGAAGGTGTTTGTCAGTGTGTTGGACTTGGTCGCATGTAGACTGTGACCAGCCATTACTGTGTACTACAGAGACAGATTATTGACTGTTTAATTTCTGGTTGTGTCTCCCTGCCACATGTTCTAAAATAGAAGATCCTAAAAGCTTTGTGTGATGGCAGAAGAACAGGATTTGCGGGCCGCCCCGGTAGTGCAGTGGTTAGAGCAGGCGGCCCACGTACAGAGGCTGCAGTCTTCGTGCAGCTGGTTGCAGGCTCAACTCCTGGCCCGGATGACCCTTTGCCGCATGTCTGCCCCCATTCTGTCTCTCTCCACTATGAATAAAGGCCACTAGTGCCAAAAAAGTTAAATAAAAAAAAAAGAACAGGATTTGGGATTGATATAAGGAAAGCATTAGAAGTCTTCACGGGTCCACTTTCATGGACCCGTGAAAATTCGACCCGAAACCGACCCGAGCTATTATCATAAGTTCGGGAGTCTGGACCCGGAACCAACCCGACCCGAGTCTTTAGTTACCGAACCGAGTTAACCGAACAGAACCGAGACAATACAGCCTACAGTTGCTCATTTTAAAAGTTGTCTAGCTTTGAATAAAACTTGATTTTCTTACCTCAAGTTGTCTTCTTCTACTCGGTTCAGTTGCTCCATAGGCTACGTGATGTAAACAACAATAAATCCATGTCGTTATTTTCTTTGTGGATACATATTTGGTAGCAACTGCTAACACTAATAGCCCACACCGGTCAGAACGTGTCGTAAATACGTTCTCTCATCCAGCGTTGTCATGTTGGCGATCCGTTGTGCTTTACAGCTGCTGGGCAAACCGCTAATAACACGCTACGGCAACACGATTGTTTCATGACAAATATGTCACGTTAATGAATAATTAATTTAATTGCCCCGAGTCCTGACATTGGCTGCCGCCACCATTATCTAAACGCGGACCCAGCCTGTCAGAGGGCACCGACCGGACCCAAGACTAACTGTACTGATTCCGACCCGAACCCGGAGTCACGTCTTTTGAATGGACCCGAGACCCGATTCAGGTCGGGTGGAACCTCGGGTTTTCGGGTTGTTGGGTTGTTCCGAAGACCTCTAGAAAGCATTTATCTTGTCATTTTAGGTATTCTTTCATAACCTTACTCTCACATGGAGAGTCCTAAACAACTTTGCACCACAGATATTTACAGATATTTAGAGTATGCAAAACTAAAAGCAACACTTTATGGAGTGTTTTTTCTCTAAATGTTTCTTGAGGGTATCCTCTAAGTATCACTGCTTCTTAAACATGAGTTGCAACTATTGCAGCTTCTTTGAATCACTTTTTAACTTATGACTCAAATAATAGCTCCATGATCCTGGCCACTGGTATATTATTGCTCTTGATACAACAGTTTACCCCTCGCTGTGTGCTGGATTTAGAGGTCTGTCTGCTCCAATCACATTATTTATAATTAGCGCTCTATCTCTCACATCAATGCTGTGTGTCTGAATCAGGCATCTGATTAACGGAGGTTAAGTTCACCACAGAGCTAATGGGAATTTAATACCCCTGCTGATTCTCAGTTGGGGAACAGCCTGTGACACATCTGTCTGTCTGTGGCGCACCTCGTTTGACACATTATGAACAATTAAACATACAAAGGAATGCAGACACGACAAACGTTTAGATATAAAGGGATATAGATAGGTGCTTTGAATTAAATGTTCTTTGTGTATGTTTACTGCAGGGCAGGAGTGAAAGCAGGGCTGTCGTTTAGTGCGGCCCGGCCCAGTGACTCAGCACTGTGGGATATTTTGGTTGAGCCCGGCAGAGGAGCGACTCCCAACACTGTCACTGTTGACTGCCGCAGGAAGGCAACAGTCTCTGCAAAAAGGTGAGTGTGCTGTATGTACAGTACAGATACCTATGCCAAGTACGTACGTTTTCAACAGCCCCCCATCTCTGGAAATCTGACATTTCATTTTTCATTTTGTTGACAAAACAAAATAAACAAAAAGACACCCTGAAAGAGGTGACTGAGCACCTCTATCCATATTGGTATCTAATGCGAATCTTTTGTGCCTTTGTGCTATACACAGCTTTCTGCTAATCTGGTGTCATGTCTGAAGCACCCTTAGGTGCATTTCTGCAACATTTTCTCATAGCTGTCTGACAAGGTCAGGCCAAATCTGTATCACTTTACACACGGAGCAAGTCTGAACTGCTGTAGTCACATTAACAGACAGTGACGGTGAATTAATTTGCCACATGGTCAGCTTTTCAGAGGAATCCAGCAGTTTCTGCTGTTGAATAAATCAATGGCAGCATTATCCATTGCTTTACCTACAACAGTTAGCTGTTGTGCCTTATTGTTTTTCTCAGTGTCTGAGGCAAATGAATGGCAATAAACTTTTTAAAAGCGCTTGAGGCAGGGCTCTAGCCTCTGTCTCCCTGAACAGGCATGACTTTATCTGCAACAAAAATATACTGTGTGCTTGTCAAGATTTGAGCCAGGGAGCAGCTAACCAAGGGCGTCCTATTGCGAAGGACTCTTTAAATACACTGTGCTGACAGTTTCTCTTTGTCAGATAGCACCAGACTGCTTCATGTCCGCAGTCTCTTGACCCTTTGATCAAAGTATGCTTGATAAAATAACTTAGAAACAACCTTGGGGTTCCTGATCTCAATCTTTCAGATTCTCACCACTTGTTACTTTGATATATATTTTAATGGAAAAATTTCATGTTCTGAGAAAACTGTGACTCAGTCGTATATACAGTTATATATCTACAATTTTAAGCTTGTTACATTTGTCCTAATACCGATAATTAAGTGCTACCTGTAACCCAGCAAGCTGACGTAGGAAGCTAATGCTTTGGGCGGGTCTTTGTAAAGTACAACTATTATTAGCCTGGCTAGCCATCATAATTACGTTCTTCTTCTATATCACACATTTTTTGGCTCTGCATTTAAGTTTGATTTCCAGGGGTAAAACAAGTGGACACAGAATAAACCGCCTGTGGATGGCATTGATTTGTCATACAAGCAGTCAGAGAAACAAAACATGTGACGTAGGCTGAGAGACAAGAAGACAAGTATCTACAAAAGACATCAAAAATGGTGTGCTGTGGAGTTGGAATGCTGGTGAATGATAGTTGTCGGTTTTGCAGTAAATTGATCCCAGGTGTTATAAGCAATTCTGCACTCATCTTGGTTGTTTTGAATAGTTGGTCTTGGACGCTCCTGCATGAGTCATCACATACAGCCTTCCCTTGCCCTGTTCTGATTAGTTCTGTATGTTCTGCGCCAGTGGAAATGACTGTGAATGGTAGGAGTACCAGGCCCATTTCACAAAAGAAATGCTGGAAATATCTCAACATTGACTGTCACAATGAAGTGTCACTTATGTAATTGTGACACCCACTCAGTTTGCTTAGCAGTTGAACACATCATTACATAACATTTTTTTGGTGATGTAGCTGCTCAAATAGCAGTGAGACACTGGGGATGGTGTCTTAAATAGGGATGGGCATCGTTAGGATTTTATTGATGTTGATGCTGATACTGACAGTGATACTATTTATCGATGCCAATACTTATCAATACTCTATAGTTTGGAACAGAAGTTAAAGATTTGGCATGAAAAAGATAGAAAGAAAGGTAATTTCATTATTTTATGTTTCTGAAAAGCCAATGGAATAGGTTAAAAAAAAAACATAGAAAGAGAAAAATATGTGACGAACATAAATTAATGTACTAAGGATGCATGAAGCTGGTTGGAACCCCTCCACCAGTAGCTGTTTTTAGCTTGGCTGGTTTAGCATTTGCTAGCCCAGGATGATAATTTATATCTATTAATTTCTTTTTTGCCTTCATGAGTCATCTACCATGGGTTTTACATCAGAGGTTCCTGTGTAATTCTGCTTTGAAGAGTCCTGAAAGGATTTACCATGAGCGAATTGGCTTGTTAGCCATTTGTCACTGCAGGTTCAATCTGGAGCTGTTGACCAACTCAACTGAAGGCACTTGAGGCTTCAGCTCAGCCAAGAAGCTGAGTGAGCGCTTGCCCAACAGCTCCGTTTGTCAGCCAGTATGCGGCTGAGTCGAGCTGCTCACAGAAATCATTATAGGACTCTTCTGGTTGGAACTGTGCTGGGACGTGTAGTAAATCATCCCGGTAGGAGGGTCTCTGGACTCTGATTTTACTTTGGTGGTGATATGAAATAACTGCTGTGGTTCGCATGGCTAAGCTAAGCTCCGTCCTTCATACTCAGAATCTTCCGGACCAACCATAGCCAGTCATGGTGGTCTGTTAGTACAAGAACAGCACAAGAAAACATATTGCCTTTAAATATGAGGATTAGAATTCAATTCATAGCTCAGATGTCAATGTAATGCTGAGTGATAAGTTGCTAATGTAACCCTTGCTGAACTTGGCCGCTAGCAATCCAGCCTGGTTCAAATAATTATCACCCCAGCTCTGGTCGTCTTTAATTTCTGGAGCCAATTCTCTCCTTCCCTCTGCGTTGTGTTGTATTAAAGAATGAGTCAGGAATCCGAATGAACCACAAACGCCGTTTAATCTGTGTAACACAGAACAAGCACTGGTCAAAATATGGAGCTCGTCACGACCGCAGCACCTCATGCCCGTCTTCTTACAAAGTGCGGCAACTTAGTCACATTTAAATTTGAAAAACAATAAATAAAAATTACAATATTTACCTGTGTAACACAGAACAAGCACTGGTCAAAATATGGAGCTCGTCACGACCGCAGCACCTCATGCCCGTCTTCTTACAAAGTGCGGCAACTTAGTCCCCGCGGCCTGTATTTATTACAAATCAACCACCAGGGGTGGCGCTGTTTCACCCATAACGAGCCGATAAATGGCGACAAGTGGAATCATAATCCATATTAACCCCGTTACACTCCCTCCTGCCGAATTCCACTTGTCCCATTGAAAAAAATTTACGAATAAAATAAACAAACAAACAAAAAAATAACCAGTGCAGGAAACCCACAGGTATTAACACACAGAGAAAAAAAAAAAAAAGCAAAATCACCATTGTGCAGGAGGAAACATCCACATAACCACCGTTTCCTAAAATGGTCAAATGGCGGTACCAAGAAAAAAATTTTACAGTCACAGTTATCCAGTCACAGAGAGACTACCCCATAAGGGTCAGCATGAGAAAAGGTTGGCCAGACCCCATCTACACACATTGGGACTCGAAATATGCCCGGTTACATAAATCATCAATCTGTAACAGTAAAAGTAGTAAAATACACCACCAGCACAGTAGAAGTAGTAAGTAAGTAAAAAAAAATTTTCACAACATCCAAGAAAATGTTTCAAAACATTTTTTCAAGAACAAAACACAGGAACTCATAACATTATTGTCCCAAAAACTCAAAAGACTGATGCGGGCCTCTGGTGCATCATTTCAATAAGTCTCGTCACTGGTCTCAACAACCGGCCAGCTCTCGACCGACGATCAGTCACATCCCCAGTCATGGTCACCGCTGCAGGCACGTCGGCAGGGATGGCAGCCGACAAGTCAGTGTCCGGTGGCCTAAAGGTCCCTGGGCGAGTCATAGAAACCATCAAGCAATTAGAGTCCTCAGAACTGCTAGCCAGCCGGGAGGGAACATCCTCAGAGGGTCTGGACTGGTCCAAAACCGGCTGAGGTGGAGGAAGCGACACATTGGTCCCAGACTGGGTTTCAGGAGGTCGCAGCCCTGGATCCAGTACCGAGTCCTCCAGCGGATCAACATCCTCCAGATCAGACCCACTGCCCGTCCCTGAAGGCAATTCAGACACCCACACTCTCGTCCTGAATTCTGCCGAATCAGAAGTAACCGCACTGGGAGCCGACCGCTCCGCAGTGAGACTCAGTGAGTTTGATGGTGAAGACAGCACAACCTCCTCCTGCTCCTCATTATCACACACAGGTAAAGGAAGGAAATTCACCGGCATTATCAGATTGCGGTGTACCACCTTCACTTGGCCCGTAGTGGGGTTCTGGATCCGAAAGGTGTGGCTCTCACTACTCTTTCCGACCACCACATACACTATGTTCTCCAGCGGTCAGCGAGCTTCCTCTTGCCACGTTCACCCTTGTTAGCCAGCAACACATGATCACCCAGCTCAACAGGTGCACCACGTACCTTACGGTTGTACAAATCGGTGTGGCGCTGAAGCTGTTTTGTCACCACAGACTGAGCAATTGCCATCGCCTCTTTCATGTCCTTCCGCAGAGACTCAATGTAGCGGTCATAATCCACAACCTCCTGATCACCAAACACTGAGCCAAAAACAACATCCACCGGAAGACGCGGCACTCTCCCAAACATGAGGAGGAACGGCGCATAGCCAGTCGTTTCATGCACAGTGCAATTATAGGCAAACGTCAGGGATTTCAGGGCATCAGGCCAACGATGTTTAGCTCTTGGGGGTAGCGCACGAATCATGTTGCCCAGGGTCCTGTTCATCCTCTCACAGGAGCCATTGCCCATAGGGTGATATGGCGTAGTGTGAGACTTATGCACACCTGCAACACTCAGTAATTCTGCGATAAGAGCACTCTCAAAGTTAGCTCCCTGATCCGAATGCAGCCGCTTGGGGAACCCATAAATGCAGAAATAGTTATTCCACAGCTGATGTGCGCGACCGCCTTAGCCGACTGATTAGGGCACAAGAAGGCATGGGCCATCTTCGTAAAATGGTCAGTTGCCACCAGCACATCTAGTAACCTGTTTGAGGAATCCTCTGCTGTCCCCAAAAATCGATACTGACAAGCTCAAGAGGCTCGGAAGTTCTAATATTTTCCAAGGGGGCCCTAGCTTCTGGCTCTGGCGATTTGCTGACCACACATCGTCGGCAGCTTCGCACATACTCTGTCACATCACGCGCAAGACCAGTCCAATAAAACCTCTGCCTCGTCAGGTACAACGTTCGTTGCTGTCCCTGGTGTCCAGCCTCATCATGAACACCTTGCAAAACCTTGTGGCGCAATGAGAGGGGAACCACATACAGGTAGGTTTTCCGCTTTGTGAAAAGGTTTTTAGCCACCCGGTACAGAACACCATCTCTCATCGCAAACTTCACCCAGCCTTTCAGAAGCCTTTCAGAAGCTTAAAACCTCAGACGACTCCCTGGCACGTTCCCTCCTGGAGGGTCTCCGTCCTCGCTCCACAAAATAAATGACCCTGCCAAGAACAACGTCATTCCTCTGTTTCTCTTTCAACTCACTATGTAATAGCACTTCAGAGCCGATCTGTGGAGGTGTCAGCACTATTTGCGGGAACTGTGGCAGGAGAAGGGCATGGGGACATGGGGACGCACCACTGAATCTCCGTCACTACAATCATGGAGCACAGCAGCAACCTCCTGCGCCGATACAGCTCCCGGGGCAACAACCATCACACACTGCGAAATCGGCTGGCCACACTCAGATGGCACCTCAGGTGGGTTAGCCGACCAGCGAAATGCCTCTTGAACACCACTGGCACCAACTGCGGCAGCCTCTGCTAGCAGCTTGTTGTAAGGCACCCGTGTCAACCGATGGAACGCACCGGACTGCACGAAGGGCTCCCTGCTAAGGGCGTCAGCCACTACATTCTTCGGTCCAGGAATGTATTTGATGTCAAACTGGAATGGCGCGAGCTTAGCAATCCATCTCTGCTCACAGGCATCCAGCCGCCGGGCCTTGGACAGGATGTAAGTCAATGGATTATTGTCCGTCCACACTGTGAATTGGTGACCTCTCAACCAGTGATGGAACTTGTCACAAACTGCCCCCACTTTAAGGCGAAAAACTCCAGCCTATGCGCCGGATACTTGGCCTGGGCATAGCTGAGCGATTTACTCGCAAAAGCAATTGGCCTGGCCGTAGAACCACCAGCAGGCACTTGAGACAGGACCGCGCCAAGTCCATCTGTAGAAGCATCCACAGACAGCAAGAAAGGCTCACTGAAATTTGGGTGAGCCAATACAACCTGGTCCAACAAAGCCTGCTTCAGTTGGCAGAAAGCTCTCCGACATTCATCAGTCCAATCGTCTACGCAGAGCTGTTTGCGAACTTGGCAGCGCTTCCTCCCTGCCCCACGTGGACCCTTAGAACCTGAGGTCAAGCGAAACAGTGGCTTGGCAACAGCAGAACAGCCCTCAATAAACTGCTGATAGTAAACCACCATACCAAGGAAGGAGCGGATCTTTCTCTGAGAAGGAACATTTGTGCCGTCCTCCATGAGGTCTAACTCAGTGAGGGAGGTGATAGCTGTCACCTTGTCAGGGTCAGAGACCGAAATCCCGTCAGCACCGATGATATGACCAAGAAACTTCACTGATCTCCTCAAAAAGTGACATTTCTTCGGAGCCAGCTTAAGGTTATGAGCTTGCAACCTCTGAAATACCAACTGTAGACGCCTGAGCGCTAAATCCTCTGTCGGGGCAAACACCAGGACATCATCCAGATAGCACAACAGACTCATGAAGTTCTGATCACCGAAGATGTTTAACATCATCCTCATGAATGTTGCCGGACTGTTGCAAAGGCCCTGAGGCATCCGATTGTACTCATATAAGCCAAACGGTGATGAAAAGGCAGTGTACTTCCGATCAGCCTCATGCACCTCCACATTATAATAGCCAGAGGTCAAATCCATAGTCTAGAAAGTCGAGAAAAAGGCATTGCCCCCCAGAGCCGCTAGAGCGTCGGCCGGATGAGGGAGCGGATGGGCATCCTTAACAGTACGTGCATTGAGCCAACGGAAATCGTTACAGATCCGTAGGTCACCACCCGTCTTCTTCCACACGATCACCAAGGGGGACGCAAACTCACTGCTAGACTTTCGAATGATCTCGCGCTCCTCCATCTCGTCCAACGCCTCTCTCAGCTTCTTATACTGGGTGGGAGGTACGCGCCTACACGGTAGCCGGAACGGTATTTCATTCGTGACTCTGATGCGGTGTAAGCAACCAGTGGCCTTGCCACAATCTAGCTTGTCCCTCGAGAAGATCGCTGATATCGACTGATATTCGACAACCAGCTCAGCAAGTCTTGCTTTGTATTCAGGGGCAACTTCACATGAATCAACATCCACATCCAAAAGTCCCAGTTGACTCAGCTTAGGCCGAAGTGAAACCGGTAGCACATTGTGTCTGACGCTGAGCAGAAGAGTCTGGCAAAGTGGATGTCTCCGAGACAAGGCTGTGCCTCGTTGCTGCCATCAGACGGCACTTGAAGCTGCTGTCTGACACTGTGCTGAGAATCAGCAAACCTCTGCACTGAAGTACAAGGAGACACATCGGCCAACTTAGCATTACGTCTCAGAGTAACTGGCTTGTCTGATGATGGGTTAATCACTTTCAGGGGGAGCCACCCATCCTCTCTCAGGATCGACACAGACCTTCCCACCAGGACAGTTCTCGGTCTAGATGACGCAGGCGTCGGTTCCACAACAACCACATTCCCAGCCAACCGTCCATCCACACACCGCAGCTTGCCCCAGAGCAGGTGTTCCGTCATGGGATCCAGGGTGACAGCTCTTTTAATTCTAACAGTACCAACCACAACCGGTATGTCATCACCACCAAAGTCTATCCCCGCAAACAAGCTCAACAACTTCCGCTCTGCACCACTACTACAACCGAGCGCTGCGCGGCCTTGGCCCTGAAGATCCCGTTTCAACCTAAGCCTGTCAATAACATATCTCAATAGGTTACTGCCAACAATCAGATCATCGCTCTGGCAGTCGACAACCAGCGTTGGGACGATCACTGTACAACCGCAGATTTCCATTTCCAGGTCACACATGCCAGCAGGTAATGTCCTGGACCCCCCACAACCAATCAATACAGTGTCCGTTGATTCAAGGGTGGGTCCCCTCAAAACATCCTGCTGCAACAACTGTGGTATTACACTAGAGCTCAGGGTGCAAGCCATCGAGCCACTGTCCAGCAGCAACGCTCTGACTGTAACCTTCCCACCCAGCGTAACATTGTCATAAAACAGTTCATCATGTTGTCCAAGTCTCTGAATGTTCTGGATTATGGGTTGTGTGCCCCAATTCCCTCTCCTCACAAACACTCTGACATATAGACTCCATGTCATCCTCAACATCTGCAATGCAATACGGGGATCACATACAGGCCCAACATTTGCCCCCATCAAATGTAGGCCATCTAGTTTCCCTGCGGCTGCACCGCTAGCTTAGCATTCCCGGGCTTCCTGGTTACAGCCACAGGACACTCAGCTTGCGTGTGGTTAGGTGCAAAACAGTTAAAGCACAGACGGTCGGACCTGCAGTGGTACTGAGTAGTATGTCCATTATCGCTGCACACAGCACACGGAACAGGCCTCTCTCTCACCGGCTGATCCTTCCATGTACGCACATTGGACTTACTCTGACCTTCACACTGATGTGGCTGCTGCTCTAGAACCCGTTCAAGAAGAGCGATAACTCTGTCCAGACGGTCTGGCGAACTCTCAGACGCCCGTCCAGCAGGTGACGAAACAACAGCCGCTGAGTGTACAACCGCACTGCTGGGTGTCGCACTTTGTACAGAGGTGATGACTTCCTGCTGCTGGGAGAATAGAATAGAACAGAGTTAAATCTGTGCTTGCTTGGCAGCCTGCGATCTCTGCAGGAACTCAACAAGCTTCTCATGGATAGCAGCTACAGTCCATTCATTCAGTTGCTTACACTTAATATCATCAGCGACAGTTCAGGATCAGGACAGTTCTGGATAAACATGGCAGCCAGATCACGTGATAGATGGTCAAAGGTCTTACTTTGTCTTTTCAAAGAGTCCTCTGTCACCTCAAATGCTTTGTTAAGTCTCAACCAATAATCAAAAGGGTGTTCATCGGGGCGTGGCACAGTACCATAAAAATCAGCCAAGGGCAAGCAAGCTAGAAGACACCGTGTCACTGAAATGCTGTTTCAACATCTCAAAAATCGGGGTCAGGTCCTCTAGTTAGAGTCAGAACAGGTTTACTCCTAATACCCACTTTAACAACTTCACGTGCCCTCCCCACGAGCTTAGACAGACAGCACTTCCTCAGCCTGTTCAGCTACAGGGATACCCCCTTTTTCTTCAGATAGGTTAACATCATCACTTCCCACTCCTGAACTGAACAAGAGTCCCCTTCCCCTTTAAAACTCACAGGCTCTTTCACATCAGGGCGAAGAATGACATTTAACATTGCTGACTCATTAGCTGCAGTGACTGCACTAGAACTTGTTGCATTCCCAAAACGTGTTTCAATGCACGATGCAATACTCTCACCAATAGAAAGTCCAATTTGTGATGCTATATCACTCAAAAAGCTTCTCATTAAGATCACATTGTGGAGCAGTAAAGGTGGTCATTAACATTTCCACCCACATCAATATTCGTTTTGGAGTGGATGCTCCAGGAGAATACAAAATGTGCCCCTACCCCTACCAGCTGAAGGCAGAGGGGTAAGTGCAAAACCTCTCCCCGCCCTACCAAAGGGATTATCAGTCGCCATGGCCAAAAACTTAGACACCCCAAACTTAAAACAAAGTGAAGAAAAATCAAAAAGTAAGACAGAGCACTTCAAATAACACACAAATTGAAACTGTGCCCCAAACAAGTCAAGAAAGCAAAAAACACGGAGTGTCAAAAAAAGACGCTCATTTTAAAAAAAAACACACTCCCAAATAAATGTAGGCCGCAACACCTGCGACACAAAACATCCCTCGTCCACAGAAAAAAATTAACAGTCACGGCGCAAGCATGCATAGACCCCACGCTAAAATGCAAGCAAGCAAAAAACGAACTCCATGTGTCACGAAACCTGCTATCACTGCACTGCACCGCAAAATGCAGTAAATTGTCCGAGCGGGGCGTCAAGGTCCGCTGTCTCCTTCCGATGCGCAGTCCGTGGCCCACGAGGTAAGCAGCTCCAGGAATTAGACGTAGCCCATCCCGCCGATGCAGCCGAAGAACGGGTCGCGGCCCACGAGGCAAGCAGCTCCAGGAATTAGACGCAGCCCATCCGCGCCGATGCAGCCGATGCAGCCGAAAAGAACGGGTCGTGGCCCACGAGGCAAGCAGCTCCAGGAATTAGACGCAGCCCATCCGCGCCGATACAGCCGAAGAACGGGTCGCGGCCCACGAGGCAAGCAGCTCCAGGAATTAGACGCAGCCCATCCGCGCCGATGTAGCCGAAGAATGGGTCACAGCACCAGTGTAACCCTTGCTGAACTTGGCCGCTAGCAATCCAGCCTGGTTCAAATAATTATCACCCCAGCTCTGGTCGTCTTTAATTTCTGGAGCCAATTTCTCCCTTCCCTCTGCGTGTTGTGTTGTATTAAAGAATGAGTCAGGAGGAATCCGAATGAACCACAAACGCCGTTTGTTTAATCTGTGTAACACAGAACAAGCACTGGTCAAAATATGGAGCTCGTCACGACCGCAGCACACCTCATGCCCGTCTTCTTACAAAGTGCGGCAACTTAGTCACATTTAAATTTGAAAAACAATAAATAAAAATTACAATATTTACCTGTGTAACACAGAACAAGCACTGGTCAAAATATGGAGCTCGTCACGACCGCAGCACCTCATGCCCGTCTTCTTACAAAGTGCGGCAACTTAGTCCCCGCGGCCTGTATTTATTACAAATCAACCACCAGGGGTGGCGCTGTTTCACCCATAACGAGCCGATAAATGGCGACAAGTGGAATCATAATCCATATTAACCCCGTTACACTAAAATCATAACAGCAGTTCATGGCTGTATTAGGCAACATCAGAGTCAAGGGCTAGCTGTCAATCAAGTGGGGTCAAATGATATCCGGGTATCTGATCAGTCAGCTTTATTGCTAATATAAATTTATCTGATGTGTGGCTGTAGCTCAGTTGGTAGTCAGTGACTGGATGAGTGTGTCATCCAGTGGATGAGTGTGTCATCCAGTCACTGGAAGGTTGGTGGTTTGATCCCAGCTCCAACTGTTCACATGCCAAAGTGTCCTTGGGCAAGACTCTGAACTCTGTCTTTCCCCCAGTGGGTCTGGCAGCACCTTGCATGATAGTAGCCGCCCACTGGTGTGTGAATGGGTGAATGAGAGGCCAATGTAAACCACTTTGGGGGCACCTTCATAGTGTAGATAAAACAGTATATAAGTGCAGTTCATTTACCAAAAAAAATGTATCCCCCCCATGCAGTTGTCATGGATGTAGAACCTATATAGCCTGTAAAGAAAAAAATGAGCTAGGCTGTAAATATGCATAATTCTGGTGCAATGTTGGTCCTTTTAACATGGGAGTCAATGAGGATTTTTTCTATTTGGCAGCCAGCACCTAGTGATCACTAGAGGAACTGCAGAAAAAAATGTACTTCCTGAATGAGTGTCAATCTGTAAGTGGGATGGTTGCTGTTTGGTCCCATCACCATGGTGATGAGAGCATCACAATTTCATGTTGATTTATTCTCAGCATTAAGTACTGGATCAGAAGCATATGAACTGCTTATGTCCAATATCGTGTACCCCTAGAACATATGTTAATGAGCTGTGACATGTGATCAGAATTTAAATTAATTGAATTATGGCATGTCTCTTTAATCTTCTTTAGCCCACCCAAAAATACTCAAACAGTAAGTTTCTATTTAAGAAAATCAACAACAAACTGACTGATTGTTAAGAAGTAAGAACACTGCTAAGCACAATAAAATGATGAAATCCTCTGCAACACACCAGCACTGGCTGCGTTTACATTGTAGAACGATATGAACTGTCATTCATGACTCCATCCCAAGCCAGCCAGTTCATGCAAACCACCAGAGAGTACCTGGAGAAAACCCACTTCAGCCTCAAGACTGATGCTTAAACATGATTCACTCCTTCACTCTTATAGTATTTCAGGTCCCAAATTTCTAAGAGTGAAAGCACCCATAGACTGCTGGGAAATGTCTGTGAAGTCTTTCCAACACTTGGAACACTTGGTTCAAATTGAAGGAATATAATCAAAATATATTTTGCAGCACCCTTTGTTGTCAATTTTTTTTGTGCAATTTTTTTGCATGCAACTTTTTGAACTAAAATCAGTTAATGTCAGTCAGTGTTGTATGTCGTGCTAGTTTGCTAGCTATCTAACTTTTGGGAAAACAGACTATGTCCATGACCTGGGGCTGCAAATAAAACCTTCAACATACATTGCTCAGATTGGATAACAATGATCCAGTCACTAAATTGCTAATGTATGATTATCTATGGAGAGGGTGACAGTGTTCAGTGTTACAACCAATCTTAACAAAGCACTTCTCCTGCGTCACACACTAAAGCATCCCATCCCTTGATCCAATCTAGAAACAACCCTTTAATCCTCTGTTCATGGATTTTTTTTCCTCCCTTTTTTCATATCCGTTTGCAAATCTATTTTTACTATAGTAAACAGCCCCTTACATAAAAAACTGGTGCAGCTACAAGGCTTCATCAGGAAGAAAACCAAGCAAGAAAACAAATTAATCAAACAAAGAAGCATCAAGTATAAAGAAGAAACTATTTACTAAAAGTTCAAGCTATATACTTCTTCTCTAGTTGTGCTACTGTGTGGAATCATATTTTTATGATTTCAAGATGAAATCCCAGTTGTTATTGTAAAATAAAGCAAAGTGAGCTCTAGTCTCCAGGGTTATCATTCCGATTCTTTTGGGTTTTACTGCCCAGATTGCTTTCTAACAAAAATATACGAAAAATGAAAGCAGTCACAGTGAATTAATTTGACTGCTGTTCTTCTACTTCTTTAATGAATGAATATTAATTTTACAGCACCATCTCTGCCTGTTTTGCCCAGTCCACAAAAAAAACGATTACATCAGTAATGCCTGATGCCGATGCTGCTGGCACACACCAGCAGCCACCTCTGCCCAGCAACTTCCCGCCCACACAGATGCACACCCGCCCGCCATCCATTCGACCCACATACCCATAATCATCCCTAATCATGGCTACGTTATCCAGACTTAGGAGCTTGCACGTTTAGAAGTGCAGATTAGGAAGCAGAGATATTCCAAGTTGAATCCTTATAACTGCGCTTCCACCAGGGGTCATATACTCAAATATGAGACAACCAAGAATAAGCATTCACATGCTTGGACATACTCGATCTCTCTCTCTCTCTCTCTCTCACACACACACACACACACACACACACACACACACACACACACACACACACACACACTGTCACCTCTGTACTTTGAGGTGATGATAGATGGATTTCCAGGAAATATGGGCATTAAGCCCTTCAGTGTTTCTCCGTCTCTCTCAGGCTCAAACTCACATTATTTTTGGTGTGAATCATTTAAATCCATTTTAAATCTGTCTGAGTCTGTTACATTTACAGGGATTTGCAGGAAGATGAGACCAATATTAAAGTAGGCATTTTAGGCATTTTTTAACATGGCTTTTTCATTTTCTTCCCATGACAAGCATCACACTAAGATTGTGCAGCCATCTTAAATTTGATGACTTACATATGCTTTCCATTATACTTTCCGTAGTGTCAAAAGACTCATGGCATTTAATTGTTCAGCACATTCGTGCAATGATCTTTTTCTTTGTGCATCATATGGTCACTAATGCCAAAAACTGTCGTAAGACTAGACAATGTTATGAGTCTATATCTCTCCTATTTGAGATATTTTGACATTTTTCAAGGCAATCATGCACATTAATGAATGTGACAACCTCTCAAAGCAAGTACAGCAAGTATTTAATACAGAGCAGAGTGCTACAAAAAAACTGCTGTAAGCAAGAGAAAGCAGCTCCACCCTTTCTTATTTGTAGTGGTTATTTCCATGTCCTACATGCAATAATTCTAATCATCTGATACAAACTGTAACTTTGTTTTTCTGGCATGTTTGAGTTGCCCAAACCATGTTATTTTCCTAAACCTGACCACATGGTCTTGTTGCCTCAACTAAAGGAAATTGCAACTGAAAACAAACAGCAGATACCTGTCATGGTAAATTCCCACAGTAAAACTGCAATTTATAGTCACTTCTTATTATTTCCAGCCTTTATTCTTATGTGATGTATTAAAGCAATAAGCCTTTTTTCTCAAAACTGTAAATTTCTCCCTCTGAAGAGAAATTGGTATCGTTGCTACTGTATGTTGGTTGTTTCTTTAAGGTTGCACGACTAAGTCATATTCCTGTAAAAAGCTTCATGTTGCTTAATGTAGATTAAAAATAATAATCAAAAAGAAAAAAGATTTTCATTAGAATTATCTAATAAAAGCACACATTCACCCTTCACATTCCCACAAAAAAAGTCTGCTATAAGATAAATTGAGTATACACGCTAGATGGTTTTGCTAGATGGTGGCACTAACCATGAATGTAAATGACAAAAAAACCCAAAAAAAACTTAATAATCTTAACTGCGTGTTTAGTGTTTTGGTAATTTAAGTACAGATTTGTCTATCGTTACTATGTTAAATCTTTAAGCTTTACATAGGATAAGGATGTTAACAAGGAAAAAAATTATTTAAATTTAAATATTTATGGATGTTCACACAGGTTCATGTCTGTTCATGTTGCCTTTTAAAATGTGAGTTTCAGTCATGTACAGATTATTGTTTAGCTCTATGCAAAGTTTTGCTCTTCTTCAAAGTGTCTCGGCTCTACTTATACCCTACTCTATTCCCTTTGATCTCTT
Organism: Hirundichthys speculiger; assembly: GCA_018398805.1. Taxonomy (NCBI): domain Eukaryota; kingdom Metazoa; phylum Chordata; class Actinopteri; order Beloniformes; family Exocoetidae; genus Hirundichthys; species Hirundichthys speculiger. The sequence continues at coordinate 30,648 of JAGFBZ010001268.1, read as the reverse complement.
CTTACTGACAGGTATACCTACACATACTCCAGCATCAAATAACATCACATGCCATTTCTTTGACAACCCTTTGACCAGAATACTTGGCTTAAATCTCTGCCAGCTCACCTTATCTTCCCTTCACACTCTCGAGCCTTATTTTTCCATCTGTCGATGGAAAATGTTTTTTTTTTTTTCCCCATCCACAAAATCTGCAATGTCTTTGCCATCAGTAAGGGCTGTACAGGAGTTTTTCACAAGTTTCAGATTAATTCATGTCTCTTTCATTTTCTTCATTCCATAGGATTTCAGACCAAATGTTCTGTATTTTCAAATTTTACTTCTAGGAAACACAAACACAGTTACACCACAACTGAGCAGCATCAGCATCTATTTACATTAAGAAGACATCATTGCCTCAGTATGTGCAGCACGTGTGAATGTAGGATTTAAAGCAAGGATTTAATTCATAAGCATAAACACTAAAACCTTTAAAATTGCTTTCACTTGTGAAACTATATTCTAATTTCACATTTTATCTTGAAACAGGGGTCTTGTGGAGATTTTACAACTGGACTTTGTACCAAAAGATGTCTCAGAGCAGGTTGAGAGTCAGACCATTTCTTGGCGTCTGGAGTTGCCAGGGAATGTCAGGGATGTGGGATTAATGCGGATCTACACCAGCCAGAAAGAGTACGTGGGGCTGGCACCTCTGGTGATGGTGAGTACGAGAGTGAAATGTTGACGCTTGTGGATGTACTGAAGAATGTATTTTTCTTTATGAGTCACTGCATATATACGTTTTTAATATTCTCATCTTGTTTGTCATTGTGCCCGTTCATTATCAGGACATATAGTCAATGCATTCCTTGCACGCTAAAGAGATGGATTTATTCCACAAATTATCCTCCCGTTCTTCCTAATAGTTGAGGTTTTAAAAAATCCTTCAAGGGATGTCAGATGGTACTTTATGTTAGGGTACCAGCTTTTGTAATGTAGAGGCAAAGGATATAGAAATATATATGAAGTGCCTTAAATTACAATCGGCAACAGCAAGATCCGCGTTTGTGGCCTCAACAAAAGCTCAGATGTGAAACTTTTACAGCCAAATTCAAAGCAAGAAAAACTGAGGAAGTACCCCCAGGACAACTCTGAAACTGTTCAGTAGACGGATTAGTCCTGAAATAAATGAGGGGACAGTCAGATGACCTTGTGTGTGGCTTTACCTCGTTATAAGCACCACTGGATACAAATAAAAAAAATGTACACTGCTGCCTTAAGTTTCTGATGAACACCCCTATTGAGTACATGAATAGAAAGGATATCAGCGGAGAGTTGGTGTCTTAAATGACCAGTTGTTAAAATGTCACCAAAGAGTATGGTGTTGCTTCTCAAGAATAATGCCACATTTGCTGGAACTGTATGCACAGTTATCTTTTGCTGTTCTTTTCCCCCACCTCACAGTGTTCAAAGTCCTTTGAATACTTTGAGATGGGTGGGGGTGGTGTGGGGTGGGGGCGGGGGGCAATTTCAATGTCCTTGCGGAGGCAAGGAGGTTGTCACCCAAGATTTTGCGGTACGTGGCCCCGTTCATCTTTCCATTGATGCGGTGAAGTTGACCTGTCCCCTTAGAAGAGAAACACCCCCAAAGTGTAAGGCTTCCACCACCATGCTTGACAGTAGGGATGGTGTTTTTGGGGTCATATTCAGCATTTCTCTTCTTCCAAACACGTCAACTTGAGTTGAGTTTCCTTGGTTTTTGTGGTGTTCAGCGGCAGGTTGTTGGCTGAACACCACGCTGTCAGACGGTTGACCTCATCTCTGTAGTCAGACTCATCCCCCACTGAGATGAGCCCGACCACAGTGTGGTATCATCTGCAAACTTTATGATGGTGTTTGAGAGATGGGTCGGAGAGCAGTCATGAGTGTACAGAGTGAACAGGAGGGGGCTCAGTACACAGCCTTGAGGTGAACCAGTGCTGAGTGTGATGGTGGAGGAGAGGTAGGGGCCAAGTTTCACAGACTGTGGGCGATCCGTGAGGAAGTCCTTGATCCACTGGCAGATGGGGGTGGATATGCCCAGGTCTGACAATTTCTGGACCAGGATCTTTGGGATGATGTTGTTAAACGCCGAGCTGAAGTCCAGGAAGAGCATCCTAACGTAGCTCCCCAGGTGTTCCAGGTGGCTCAGTGCTGTGTGGATCGCTATGGTGATGTCGTCCTCTGTGGATCGGTTTGCCCTGTATGGCAAGCTTTGAGTACCTTGCCAGGTACGCCATTGGGTCCGGCCACCTTCCTGGGGTTCACCAACTTCAGCACATGTCTCACTTCATGCTCCTGAAGTGTCAGTGTGCTAGTACTGGAGGGTGGTGGGTGAGGGGTGTCCGCTGGTCTGACTGCCTCAAAGCGGGCAAAGAAGCGGTTCAGCTCCTCTGCCAGCGAGGCATCAGTCCTGGTGTTGTCCGTGTTGCTGCTTCTGTAGTTGGTTATGTGATTTATTCCCTGCCACATCTTCCTTGGGTCATTTTTAGCGAAGTGGTCCTCTATCTTTTTCCTATAGGCTGCCTTGGTCTCCCTGATGCCTCATTTCAGGTCGGACCTGGTCATGCTGTACAGGGCCCCTTTCCTCTGATTTAAAGGCGGTGTTGCGTTTTTTTTTAATAGGTGTAAAATCCCCCAGTTTTGGTTCAGTCTCTGATTAGCAGAGTCTGTCACCGGGACCAGCTCTCCATCCTACGGGTAAGAAGTTGCGGTCTAGGAGAGGTTCCTCACTAGATTTCCTCAACTTATTTAAGCTGGTGTCGAGAAGATACGCCTAGCTCTCACTGCCTACTTCCAAACGTATGCCCCGCTCACTCCAATAACTGTCCTTCAGAGGAATAGCCGGGTGGCTCGAAGTCCAGCTATCGGTCACGTCTGTTAACGGCAGCTCTTCTCTCACGATCTGGGCTCTTGTTACAGGCTAGGAAACTTTAGCGGCTCGGACAGCGAGCCTCAGGGACAATTTGACAAAAATGTGGCTAAAATAACCCATAAGAACCTGTGTGTTAGTGCAGAGGCATAAACAAGTCTTCAAGATTCTGAATACAGATGTAATGTCCACAACGACGTCTTATGACAGTTTTTATATTTATTAAAGCAGATTAGCAAGGTTAAGCAACAGCATTGATTGGTTATACAATTTATAATTCTAAAAAGGCAAATTAAAGCTGTGGCTTACTGATCAGTTCATCTGGTTGGTCAAGGACAGGCTGGTACGCAATGTGCACCTTTGCGTTTTCAAGGCCGCTGGCAGGGAGGGAGAGAGAGAGAGCTCAAACGATCAGGCCGGCCGGTATGCTGATTCGGCCCCTCCTCCTTGCTAGCGGTGAGCTAGGCTAACCAAAAAGGCTCCAATTATTCCTTCAAGAATTGGGAAAAAATTCGAGATCCTGTTCCAAGCGTCTTTCTGTCTTCTTTTCTTGAAGTAATTCCTTCCAGTTAATCCTCCAGATGGGGGTTGCTCGTCCAGGTGCAGCTAATCCTTCTTCGTATGAAATCGCTCCAGAAATCCACACAGAGTCCTTCTGCCTTCTCTTTTTATGCGCTCTCTCTCTCCTTGCTCGCCCTGCACCAGCCTTCATCTGATTGGTTCTCTCACCTTTGCATATGCATACATAATTTCCCTCAAACTTCACATGACACTTCTGATTGGTTATTCACATATACAGAGGCGTGCATAATTTTACATAATCCCGATTACATCATTCATATTCCACAGGCCCTGTCCCCCAATGACTTCATATGTTTACAGCATGACATCTTCCCTATCACCAGTCCAAGGCCACCTTGTTTTTCTTGGCTATACCGCTCGTTAAGCTAAAGCTTATCAGCTAACGCTAACCCTTTTTCTAACGATCTACATACCAACGTATGTTCCAACGTTACATTAACTGATTGATTGATTGGTTCGTGGTAATTAACAGAATTCGGCAATGAACCTTCCGTCTGCAGTCCGGAGCCCATGTACCGCTTTCTGTACCAAAACACACAGCCCCACCTCGACATACACCATTTGACCCAGACACCTGGCCCCAGTGTTGTGTATGTGCGAAGAACTTATGTTTACACTTACGCCTCTCTCCTGCCCTGTTGACATTCCAGAGAGGAACATGCGCTCCGCTCTGTCTCTGTCCGTTTTTGACCCAACGAAATAAGTTTTCCCTTTTAACATACATTAACTAACACAGATCTATTACCAAAATTACTAATACATTTTGTTTCTGATCCTTGACTAATCACACACACATTTCATACATTTCATTGATTAGGAATTGCTTACAAATCACGTAAATCACCTCTTCTTCTGTTACTTCTGTTTACATTACATCACCCAGCTGCTGCCTGATCTCTTCTCCTGTTTTTGTTAAACATATCAGTTGTTTTTATTCCCCTGGGTACACAGTGACTCCACTCAGCCGCTGCAGCAGAGACTCACAGTCCTGATCCAAATCATACCGAATACATCTACAATACATCTTTCTGTTCTGATCATTGAATTATTGAATCACCCATGTCATTGCTTATAGATTGATTCCAAATCACATCAATTACCACTTTTTCTGTTACTCCACTCTGGCCTATGTGCCTCCTCATGTCACATCCGTCTCTCCTTTAACACACAGAGTTAATAGTGATTATTGATTAGAAGCTGAGCTGATTCCAACGATCTCTCAGGGTCATTCGACACCCCCCTCCTTGGAATCGCTCAGCTTCCCACCCCCTGTCGTGGGCACAGACATGGCGAGCAAGCCTCCTCCACCGTCAGCCTCCTTGCTGGCCGTCCAAGCCTGCACATCTTCGGGTCCGCTGGATCACGTCGGGTCGCCCATGCCACGTTGCACACAGGGCCATCCTCCTATCACGTTCATAGTGTTGTCACTGACTGAAAATTTAATTACTGGGTAAAATGTCTGAGTACTGTCTAAAACTCCTATTCAATTCTACAGAAATCACAGGTAAATTGATCAATAATAACCACAAGAAAAGTTTAGTGAAGAATAGCTTAGATGAAGAATTTGATTACTGGTAAAACATCACACACCCCATTCACCAGAAATCACAGGAAAATCAAACATTAACAATCACATCTCCTGCATCCCCCTGCATTTTCAGAATCCACATCTTGTCTCGCATCATCACAGTCGGGATACCCCCCTTCCGCTCTGACCTTTCCCGTCCCCCCCGAGGAGGGGCTGCATCAAGGAGTTGGGAAATCCGTCAGGCATGGGAGGTGCAGATGGCACAGTAGTGATTCTCCCTATACAGAGCTTAGTAGAGCAGGTAAGCAAGCAAGCAAAGCAGATTAAAATTGGCTCAAATTCTTATAGAGCCTCAGTCCATGACCGAGCCAGACCATTCACTGGGCTATCTCCATTCTACGGGAGTAGTCGGCCATGGCCTCTGTCGTCACTACCCACAGGCTGGCGGTCCGTCCAAGACCTTGGCTGGTCTCAGTTGAAGCCTGGACTGGCCCGGCCTCTAGCCTTTCATGGGCGGGCTCGCCCCCTCCAGAAGGGCCTCTCGATCCTCCTTCACATCGAAACACCCCCATCTGCAGGGGCCCGTGACGGCCGTGACACTTCCCTTCAGCAGCACCGCAGCCACCACCACCAAGATAAACATCCCCAAGGCTGCTAACAAATAGGGCCACAGCTGTGCGAACAGGCGGCCCAACCACCCTCCAATTATGGAAATGCCTTCCCCGATAGCCCCGATAGCTTCTTCCTTAACACCTGCCAACCCATTGGCAAGCACCGCTCTCGTTGTCTCCTTCCAAGTACACACATGCTTCCTGGAACCTTCCCCACAGGTCATCCAACGCTCTTCTGGGGAATGACAGGTCCCTGCGTTATACAACCCATTGGGCCCCAACCACTCAATCCCTGAGACCTCCTTGCCCTCACAGGCTCTTCATCGTACCGGTTCCAATAGCAGGGATCCAGGTGCCTCCACTTGTTATGGATACACTCCTTTATTAGTTCCGGGCTCTGTCCCGCTTTCTCCTTATCTCCGTATCGCGCAATCTCGCCCAGCAACCTCCAGGTGGCCGCCGGGGTGGTTGTGGATGATATTACCCCCATCCTCCTGCTGGCTCTTCCCCCAGTGGTTCTGCCTGATACAGTCGTGGAGTTGTACAGCCTGGATCCTCCTCTTCTGGTCTTTCGGGACCTTCGGTTCCCACAGGTCAGGTTAAGACTTCCCCAAAATTCCCACTTCGAGAAGATCCCAGGGCACGTGTCGTTTCGTGGTTCAGCCGGATAAACCGCTTCTCTTTCCCAGAACCCCTCTAGGTCTGATCCTGGCAATCCTCTACACCCCCAGGTACAATAATATCCAGGGTCTTTTTGCAACGGCTGCACCCAGTTGCACTGGCCAATCTTCATTTCTCTCTTATCCAACTTCAACACCTTCAGTATCAGTCCCGCTTTTTTTCATCCACCAGCAGGTCTTCTAAGATCCACTTTCCCTCCTGGAGGTCCTCCTCCTCAATTATGTGTGCCCACACATCTATTGCATATAGGGCTGCTTCCCATACTTTTCTGCCTTTCCCCACGCCTGCTGCCAGCCGGTCAAATTTGATCGGTCACCCAGGTCGTCACGCCCGATGATCACATTTGTGCGTTTCACCGTCCAGCAGGCCTGCCGGAAAGACTTGGTTGTTCGGTACTGCACCCTTGTGTGGGTCAGTGCCCAGGGTTCCACCCCGCAATAATATAATATGCCGAGGACCGCAGCCACCCCAACTAACGCTGCGGCTACCTCTATCGCTTGACGTATACACTTTATCCGTTGTCCGTTCCGAGGTCGTTTACCATTACAGCACCGTTGCTCCATCTCCTCTGAGGAGTCGTTGTTTGTACCTAGATTAGCGCCGACCCGGCCATAGGGTGGCCGAGGGAGTTGATATCTCTTGCTTCGCATTGGGAGCCCCAGTAGTTAACGCGTGAGCCTCTCTGATCCTCTCGTCCCCCTGGGGTGTCCTCAGATCGACGACTCCATCACGAGTGTGTAAGACCGGAGTCCAACACGACTTGCCCTTATACCAGGTCAGCACATGACGTATCTCAGCACCGTGTTCCAATTTATATGGCCCTGGTACGTCACCCTCCTCCTTCCTCCTAGAGCAACGGTCTGTTTGCTTCAGCTTTCTAATAGAAGGGTCCGGAGCTTTTCTTCTTCCTTCTGGGGAAGGTTCTCCAGAACCATCGCCTGACGGCTCCCTCTGGCCTTGCCCTGCCTGCTCCTGGTCTTGAAACATCCTGTGGCTGCTCCTCCACCGCTATGGATGCCCCCACGGAGTACACTCCTCTATAAGGTACCATCATCATCAGCACTGTCACCCTCACTCCGACCGTCTGTGGTCCGGACTTAGGGGTGTGGCCACTCTCGCTGCCACCGACCCAGGAAACTGCAACACCCCCTTCCTATACCATTATTCTGGTGTTATCCAGAATGTTGCCGACTTGGTCTTGGCTCTCGCTCCGCGGCTTCCCCATCCATCCAGACTGGTCAGGTAATAGTGCAGGTTCGTTCCCCAGATTCCTTCCTCTCTAGGCGGATCTGGCCGTTCTTCTAGCGGGAGGTCCGGGTTGTCAGCGACCTCTGCACTCAACCTTCCCCAGGTGGTAAGTTCCCAGGGTCCCTGCCAGCCACCCTCCTTCGCTAGTTCTCTCTCTCTCTGTTGGTGAGGCATCCCCAATCTGGACTGTACCCAGGGACTTCCGGGTCCCGATAAACTCTGAAAACCGCCGGCACCTGTATGGCTGCCAGAGGTGGGGATGCCACCTGCCCATACGCCGGTAGGTAGGGCCAACTGGCTTCAATCGCCAGCTCAAGAAGGGTTCGTCGTGACGGTTCCACTGCTAACCCCCCTTCTTCTCCTCCCTCATCCTCCTCTGCCAGGTGCAGTGGTGGTGCTGAAGGCCCCATTGGCGGTTCAGGGCTTGGTTCAGGGCTCGGTCCATCGGCTTCTTCCAGGAGGGCCAGCGCTCCTTTTGGTCTCCCTCCAGCACTTGGCTCTGCGAAGGGTCGCAGGGGGCCAGTGAAGCGTCGAACCTGCCATCCATCGGCAGTAGCCACCTCCAACATGCTCCCACGGTTGAGATGGAGGCGACATCCCCTACAAGGGGTCACCTGTGTGCCGTCCCACTGGCACATACACTCTCGGGGGTCAAACTTAGCGACCCTCAAATCCCATTGGGTTAGCAACCTCGCCAGGTCCGCCACCCTGCATATTCCCCACACCTAGGCCTCCAAAACCTTCACCGGTGAGTGCAGCATCCCGGTGTATTCTGACCGGCGAGGTTGGACCCTTCTTGGCCTCTTGCTGCCAGGTCCTATCCACTGGACCCCTAGCATGGACTGTTGCCCACATACTACGCAGCTGTTGTCCACTTCACTCCATTCCAATGTCTCTTTTTCATCTGATAAGAATCCTTTCTTTGCATAATGCAGTTTCTTCAGCCCTCTCTCCTCTCAGAGAGCCGAGGTCTTAGTTCTTATAACGCAGTTTCTTCAGCCCTCTCTCGTCTCAGAGAGCCGAGGTTGTTTCTCTCATAATGCAGGTTCTTCAGCCCTCTCTCGTCTCAGAGAGCCAAGGTCATTTCTTCTTATAATTCAATTTCTTCAGCCCTCTCTCGTCTCAGAGAGAGCTGAGGTCGTTTCTCTTATCACCATCCCTTCATCAGTGGCTAGTCTGACATGGGATGGCGGGGGTCCTCTGCCACTAGCCATCTTCGGTTCCTGGTTCCTTCTAGCTTGAAATCGGCAGTTGCTCCACTCTCTGGATCCCTCTCCTCTTCAGTAACTTCCTATTACCGTCTAATATATGCCGAACTATGTTGGTTTTCTTCTCCATGGCTTTCCCTGCCCCATAACCCAACATAGAGCGCACAGTACCAACAGGTATTCCTCTCTTTTCTTCCCTGTTATCTCCATAACACGGTACTTCTGATGGTCCGGCCTTCAACCCATTCCTCTTCTCCCTGCATTGTATTGCCCTCACACAACGCAGTTTCGCAGAACATGGCGTATCTGGCTTCAGGCGATCCAGAGCTGTTGCCTCTCCAATTCCCTCCATGTGGGGAGCGTGCCTACATGACCCAGCGCTCCCTGCGCGGCCAGTACCACCTCCCTCACATCTCCTGTTGGGACCACCCGGCCTCTAGGTGTCCTGTCCCATTTCTCCATCACGACAAAGACAAGTCTTCTCTCTTGTACGTAGCGGTCCACTTCCTTGTTTCCCCGCCCGTGTGTTCCTTCTTCGGCATGTGCCCTTTGCCGCAGCACATCCAATTCCATGTTCAGCCATAACTCAGCTATCTATGTTTTTTCCTTTTCTCTCCTAAATCATGGTGAGCTAATGTTCTACTTTTAGCTCCTTTGAACCCATTTGCCTCACAGATAGCGATATCTTCCGTCTCACTTCAATTATCTCACCAATACAGAGACACCATACCCCCTCCTTCGTTTCACACCTTCAGCACAGCGTCATCATCCTCACCACTCACCTTCATCAGCAACCTCACCTCCGCTAGCAACCTCACCCCCACTAGCAACCTCGCCATGAGACTCCCGGGTTCCAGTCTTTCAGCTGCATGAATGGCCCTCTTCAGGCCTTTCAGAGGCCTTTGGTCGACGGCCGTCCAGGCTCAGCTGCTGAAAAACTCTTCTCTCTTCTCAGACTTGAACTTCTTAACCTGCAGAGTCTCCAGAGACCCCTGTGGGTGGATGAGGCCCGCCTGATTGGTGGTTGAGTGTCGGTTGATGGCCTTAACGTTGATCACCGGTCTCCAGCCTGATCCAGGAGGGTCGTTGTCTCCTCTGTCCTTGGCGGACAATCACTTAGTTGGCCGGTCACTCTTACCATCCGTTTACTGGCTGTTGTTTCTACTCGGGTTGGTTCTATACGAACTGACCTTGACTGCAGCAGATTCCACCGCTTCTTCACAGAGCCCCCATTCTTTCTGGGTTTCTTCAACTCTCTTACTATAATCAGATTTTTCGGGCCTAGTACCCACACCATTCCTTTCCACGCTTCAATTGGCACCTCTTCGATGGTTCCGGTGGCAATTTGGATCTTCGGTTGTCCTACTGTCTCAAGGCTCCTGCGGGTCATCGACACCTCAGCTCCAGTGTCCACCAGATATGGGATTCCGTCCACCTTAGTGTAGATTTCGTCCCTCTTCCAGTAGACTTCTCCCAGAGCGACCCGCGCCTTCAAACCCCTCATTTCTGGGGCCCCCCCGCTGCCTTACGGGCAACCCGGAGGGCCTCCTTCTGCTCTGGTGTCAACTTGCTGTACTCCTTGGCTGGCAGATAATCACCTTTTCTAGGCTTTCCATCTGATTTCCTGGTCGGTGGCTGCCTGGGTTGATAAGCTGTGGATGTTCTATGTGAGGGGTGCGGTCGGCCTTGATAGTCCTGTCTTGATTCCTGATATTGCGTGGTCAATTTAGCGACTACCTTCCCTGAAACCTTGGCGGATCGCCTGGTCTCCTTTTCCCTCTTCTCCTCGTAGTACTTGGTTTCCAGATCCCATGTCTTCATGGCCTGATCCAGGGTGGCCACCATGTGTCCTGTCCTTGGCCTGGTCGCAATTCTCGCCTCCTCTCCTCGACCTGTCATCACCACCCTCAGAGCCTTCACAAACCGTTCACTAGGCGCCGTTCTCTTTATCTGGTGCCCGGCCTGGGCCCCTTTGGTCAGGTCGGCCTCACACTGGGCCAGGAACGATTCTTCATCTCTCAGGTCCTCCAGCACAATACGGTTATGAAGAGTGTACCCTTTCCTGATGCCTCTGGTCTTCATGGTTCCCCAACTCAGGTCTTGGGGCCTTCTTAGGGTTCCCATCTTCACGTTGGCGAACTCCAGCGGTTTCTTCTTTCCCTTGCGTCTCTTCATCTTCAGTTCCATCGGGATTTCACGCCTCTTCTCCTCCAGGAAGCACAGGCTGGCCACATCTGACTTTTTCTCCTCTTCTCCCTCCGAGTCCTCCACCAGGCCTGTCTCCAGTAGGTTCCCCGATGGCGGTGGTGACTCCTGTCGAGGACTTACCGTCGCTATCTCCACGTCGGGTGGGGTCTTCGCTGTCACGCTCTCCCCTTCGGCTCCCCGACTTCTCTTTGCGGCAGGCGGGGCTCTCGGCGAGTCTCCCCCAATGAAGATAAACTCCTCTTGTACTGGTGCAGGGGCTCCGGGTTCGACTTCTTTGGGCATTCCCCGGGACTCCGGTGTTCTTCCTCCGGCCGGTGTTGCACCTCCAAACCCCTGCATCCCTATCACGGCTGCCAGTGCCCGTCGTCTCCTGGTCTCTTCATCCTCGGGGGAGGTTTGAATCACATACTCCTCGATTCGGTCTCCCATGTGACACATAGCCGCGTCCATCCGCATCGCCGCAACCGCCGCCATCTCGGCCATCCCCCAGGACACATTTCCTGTTCTTAACCCATTAACGCTTATCATCACCCTCCTGGCTGCTATCTCCTTCGCCTTCCCCAGACCCCGTTCCAGGGCCTCTATCATCACCGGCAGGTACTCCTTCATCCCTGGACCTCCCTGATGTTGGTCAATTCTCACATGAACTATAGCATAATGGGGCAGACGTCCCCCACTTGCCATGCCTACCCCCGTCCGGGTTATTTTGAGTCGCCTGACTTCCTGCCTATAGCCCTCTCCGGCCTTCCATAGCTGATCTCTCACCTCAGCATGGTGGGCCTCCCCTTTAGCATCGGTAAAGATTATCAGGGCATCACTGCTGACCCCTCCGATGCTCCCTATGTAGCTATAGGCCCGGGCTCCATTCCTCAGGGTCACTCTCTTCGCCTCCGGGGGCACCATTTCAAGGTCCGGGGCGATCTCTTCTATAGGGGAAAAGGAGGGCCAAGTTGGGGGAACACGCCTATGTTTCCACCCTGGGGATTCCTCTGCCGTCCTTTCTTGTCGTCCTTTTGGTGGCGGGGATTCGGATGAGTGCCTCTCCGTGTTTACGGTCCGCTTCCTTGGTGGGGGCGACCCTACTGAGGGCTCATCACCACCCCAGTTCTTCTTCTCTGTATCTTCTTGGCTAGGTCCATCCCCGAGCTGTATCTGGCGAAAATCCAGGTCCATCTCTTCTACACAACTCCGTATTAATGGTGTGGGCGTGGTCTGCTGTTCATCCAATTCTTCCTCCATACTGAGGCTTGGTTCAGTTGGTTTCTTTTCCTTCGTCTGACTCTGGGCCATCTCTGGCCGATCCTGGGTCCTTTCTTGTGGGTCTTCAGCCCCTCCTATATCCACCATCCCGACTTCCCTCAGCCGGTTAGGTGGGGGCTCAGAGCCGTAGTTCTGCACCTCAGATCCCTCTTCTACTTCCTCAAGGTCGCTACCTAAGAACTCGCTCTGCCCTAAGCCCTGAGTTAACCTATCTCGGTCCTCCTGGGCTTGTCTCTTCTGCTCCTCTGCTTTCCCAGACGGCGAGGCCGTCACATGGGGCTTGGTTTCTGCAGTCCTCGGTCCCAACCCTGGGTCATCCTCTTCTGGGCTAAGGTTCTTCTGTCCTGTCGCCATTTTTCTCATTCTTCTCACTCTTCTCTGTCTTTGTCTGATCGAGTCGTCTGTTCCTTAAAGCCTCCCTAGGTACCAAATTCGGGGTCAGGGATAAAGTTCAGACTGGTTGGCTATTCTACGCAGTCTTGGGATTTCCTCTAGAAATTCTCCGTCGACCTTCGCTCCTCTTCAATCCCGCTTGCTCCCTGCAATTACTGCGGGTTCGGCCCCCCCGCTTTCCTCACGGGGGAGTCGATCTTCTGTGCCTGCGCAGGCTCCCTCCTGCTGCACACTTTTTTATCTGGGGGGTCCAGATTAGTTGGACCTGAAACTCACTTTTTCAAGTCCCTGTTCGGGCGCCAAATGTAAAATCCCCCAGTTTTGGTTCAGTCTCTGATTAGCAGAGTCTGTCACCGGGACCAGCTCTCCATCCTACGGGTAAGAAGTTGCGGTCTAGGAGAGGTTCCTCACTAGATTTCCTCAACTTATTTAAGCTGGTGTCGAGAAGATACGCCTAGCTCTCACTGCCTACTTCCAAACGTATGCCCCGCTCACTCCAATAACTGTCCTTCAGAGGAATAGCCGGGTGGCTCGAAGTCCAGCTATCGGTCACGTCTGTTAACGGCAGCTCTTCTCTCACGATCTGGGCTCTTGTTACAGGCTAGGAAACTTTAGCGGCTCGGACAGCGAGCCTCAGGGACAATTTGACAAAAATGTGGCTAAAATAACCCATAAGAACCTGTGTGTTAGTGCAGAGGCATAAACAAGTCTTCAAGATTCTGAATACAGATGTAATGTCCACAACGACGTCTTATGACAGTTTTTATATTTATTAAAGCAGATTAGCAAGGTTAAGCAACAGCATTGATTGGTTATACAATTTATAATTCTAAAAAGGCAAATTAAAGCTGTGGCTTACTGATCAGTTCATCTGGTTGGTCAAGGACAGGCTGGTACGCAATGTGCACCTTTGCGTTTTCAAGGCCGCTGGCAGGGAGGGAGAGAGAGAGAGCTCAAACGATCAGGCCGGCCGGTATGCTGATTCGGCCCCTCCTCCTTGCTAGCGGTGAGCTAGGCTAACCAAAAAGGCTCCAATTATTCCTTCAAGAATTGGGAAAAATTCGTAGATCCTGTTCCAAGCGTCTTTCTGTCTTCTTTTCTTGAAGTAATTCCTTCCAGTTAATCCTCCAGATGGGGGTTGCTCGTCCAGGTGCAGCTAATCCTTCTTCGTATGAAATCGCTCCAGAAATCCACACAGAGTCCTTCTGCCTTCTCTTTTTATGCGCTCTCTCTCTCCTTGCTCGCCCTGCACCAGCCTTCATCTGATTGGTTCTCTCACCTTTGCATATGCATACATAATTTCCCCCCAAACTTCACATGACACTTCTGATTGGTTATTCACATATACAGAGGCGTGCATAATTTTACATAATCCCGATTACATCATTCATATTCCACAGGCCCTGTCCCCCAATGACTTCATATGTTTACAGCATGACATCTTCCCTATCACCAGTCCAAGGCCACCTTGTCTTTCTTGGCTATACCGCTCGTTAAGCTAAAGCTTATCAGCTAACGCTAACCCTTTTTCTAACGATCTACATACCAACGTATGTTCCAACGTTACATTAACTGATTGATTGATTGGTTCGTGTTTAATAACAGAATTCGGCAATGAACCTTCCGTCTGCAGTCCGGAGCCCATGTACCGCTTTCTGTACCAAACACACAGCCCCACCTCGACATCACCATTTGACCCAGACACCTGGCCCCAGTGTTGTGTATGTGCGAAGTAACTTATGTTTACACTTACGCCCTCTCTCCTGCCCTGTTGACATTCCAGAGAGGAACATGCGCTCCGCTCTGTCTCTGTCCGTTTTTGACCCAACAAAATAAGTTTTCCCTTTTAACATACATTAACTAACACAGATCTATTACCAAAATTACTAATACATTTTGTTTCTGATCCTTGACTAATCACACACATTTCATACATTTCATTGATTAGGAATTGCTTACAAATCACGTAAATCACCTCTTCTTCTGTTACTTCTGTTTACATTACATCACCCAGCTGCTGCCTGATCTCTTCTCCTGTTTTTGTTAAACATATCAGTTGTTTTTATTCCCCTGGGTACACAGTGACTCCACTCAGCCGCTGCAGCAGAGACTCACAGTCCTGATCCAAATCATACCGAATACATCTACAATACATCTTTCTGTTCTGATCATTGAATTATTGAATCACCCATGTCATTGCTTATAGATTGATTCCAAATCACATCAATTACCACTTTTTCTGTTACTCCACTCTGGCCTATGTGCCTCCTCATGTCACATCCGTCTCTCCTTTAACACACAGAGTTAATAGTGATTATTGATTAGAAGCTGAGCTGATTCCAACGATCTCTCAGGGTCATTTGACATAGGGACTGGACTTCGCTGGTCATCCAGGGTTTCTGACCCTCTTTTTGACTGTGACAGTGTCAACACAGTTCTTGATGTATGAGAGTACAGTGTCAGTGTACTCTTGCAGGTTGTGACTGGAGAATAAATCCCATACAGTCCATTGGAAGCAGTCCTGAAGTTGGGAGAGGGCTTCCTCAGGCCAGGTTTGAATATTCTTTTGTTGTGGCTTTGTTCGTCTCAGCAGGGTGGTGTAGGCGGGGGTGAGGGACAGGCAGAGGTGGTCAGATCCAGCAAGGTGGGTGACTTTGTGCCCATGTTTTATGTTGGAATAAACATATTTCAAAGTATTCTCCCCTCTGGTGGCACACTGCACATACTGGACAGTGTGCCACCAGAGGGGAGAATACTTTGGACCACTGAAATAAGAAAGTGATATTTGGAACTGATGAACAGAAACACCAAGGGTGAATTCCAATTCCTCCCTTAACCCTCAATCTCAACCCTCACCCTTAACCCTCAATTTTTTTTTAAAATTAAGTGTAGGCTATCTTGTGACTTAGAAATGGGACAGCCCTTGAGTGCAGTTCCGTCTTCAGACTGAAATGTATCAGAGCCCGTGTCGTCTCAGTATTCCCTGAAATGACACAGGGATAATATTGAAAAGAGCACAGTATATTTTCTAAATAATATTAGCAAATAACACAATAGAGGATACATTATTCAGTCCTCCGTCACTACACAAGTAACAAGCTCTACAAGTAACGTGAAGCTGGTCCGGCAGCAAACATCGTAAAGTAAAAAACTAAATGTTACGCAACAACGATGTTAATCCATGAAAAAAGTCTCAAACAAAGATGGTTTTCTTAACATTTATATCTTTAAGAACTACGAGGATACTTACATTTGTAGCTAGCTTTTTTTGTCGCCATCCTTTTCGAAGATGTCTAGGCTAAATTACCCAGTGCCTTCTGGGTAGCCCTTACTTCCAAGGGTGGTGCCGGAGAATCTCAATATTGAGGGCAATACAGCCCTCAAACTTGTCCCTAAATTTGACGTTCTTAGAATCGGGACAGCACTTGCACTTTGCGAGAGCGCGCATTTTTGAGATTGAGGGTTGAAATTGAGGGTTAAGGGAGAAATTGGAATTCACCCCAAGTGTATCAGCGTTAAACTTAGCTTTGTCTCACAAAAGCAAAAGATGGGAAATGCGGGGTCACGTGTCAGCCAATCAGCGTACAGAGAACCAACGGCACAGTAATGCCCGTCGTAGCCAATCACAGGCCTCGATTTTCATTCATGGGGCATCCCCTGCAGGCCCCATGAAGATATTCCTTTATTTGTCCCACAATGGGGAAATTTACAATGTTACAGCAGCAGTGAGAATAGCAATAAAAAAGAGAATGAGGCAGGCCCCTCTGTCTTGCTGCTTCCTGAGACTTGTTCACGATGTGATGTGTTACGCTTCAGCCTTGCGCACTTCGTTTGACTGTTTTTCAATTTTTTTTTTATTTATAAAATTAAAAAAATTTTTTTTTTTCATAAATATTTTTGAAACCTCTGCGATGTACTGAGACTGCAGTTGCTGAGACCGCGAACTGTGAGGGTTTACTGTGTATATATTATATATATATATATATATATATATATATATATATATATACAGTCATGGAAAAGATTATTAGACCACCCTTGTTTTCTTCAGTTTCTTGTTCATTTTAATGCCTGGTACAACTAAAGGTACATTTGTTTGGACAAACATAATGATAACCACAAAGATTGCTCATAAGAGTTTTATTTAAGAGCTAATATCTTACCATTTTCCATGGTTTTCTTGATCATAACCTAAATCACTTAAGTTTTTACATCAATAGCTATGGCGTTGTACTGCCAAAAACACTGCTTTTATGCATTCAGTGTTTTCTTTTCTGTCTGTTTTAGTCACATGATAACGTTTAGTGGTACCAGGTATTAAAATGAACAAGAAAGTGAAAAAAAAATGGTGGTCTAATAATTTTTTCCATGACTGTATACATATATATATATATATATATATTAGGGATGCACATTTTAGATTTTTTTTATGACCATTAACCGACGCTCTTTAATGATTATTAACCATTAACCGATAAGATTTAAATGCCCTTCCATGCTGCCATTCCGACATTTCACCATTTAGACACATCACCATCCCGAAATACCGCTATTCCGACACACAAACGTCCCACCATTCCGACCCACCTGACCCGCCTGGGAGAGTTGGCTGCCCGATTGTTGCGCGCGTTGTCGTCGACGCCTGCGGACACTTTCCCACCAAGTCCCCACGTCTCCACTGCATCAACCAGTTTAGCTGTGAGGTTATCAGCTGTGTGTCTACCTGGGATGCTCTGCGTTAACAGGACGGCAGAATTAGCTTTCCAGTTCTCATCGATATAGTGACATGTAATTGTCACCTAGCTCTCTGTTGTGAGCGCGGTCCAGCAGTCTGTTGTAATAGCCACCAAAAAATGAACTAAATAGTTAATTTTTTGTAATCGACAGACACGACATCCCATGTTGCCATGTTTGATTGCTTTCCTCAGATACATATCAGGCTCGGTGTATTTTAAATGAAGTTCGCTGGAAACCTGGCACGGTTTTGACCATGCGTGAACTTTGAAAGTGCGTCATTCACAAATGCCCAAATGAACTTGTTCACGCTCGTGAAGGGGAAAGTGAACGCGCTCAGTTCACCTTCGCAAAAAATATGAACTAGTTCGTGAACTTTCGTTCAATGAACGCGTTCAGGTACAACACTGCACAGAACTTCTTTTTGCTCTCTTCATCTTCGCTGTAAAGTGGGCTGTGATGGGACGCATGAGCTGGCATGTGTTGCACCTGTCGACACGCCCCCATGAGTTGATTGAATTACGTAGCTTAAAAACAAAATTGACCGTTAGTATTAATCGGTTAGAGTTACTGTTATCGGTTAACGGTTAAACGGTTAACCATGTGCATCCCTTATATATATATATATATATATATATATATATATATATATATATATATATATATATATATTAGGGCTGGGCAACAATTACAATTTTTAATCACGATTGATCGCATGATTTCTATGATTAATCACATATAATCGCAACGGTACAACGGTACAGGTGGCTCACGGTACAGTCCGTACCGCGGTTTTTGTGTCACGGATTCAGTACAGTTTCAGACCACGCTACCCTAAACCTGTGATCGCAAGATACTGAGTTTGTGGAAAGCGCAACTCGCATGTCGGTGCGTAAAAGAGCGCGTCCAAATTGAATAAATGTGCAACTGTGGCATGATCTCATTCAGATGTCTGTTGTGTAGGAAATCAAGGAGATTTCTGTGTCTGGTGTCAAGCTGTAAAGCTGTAAAGCTGTACAGGAACATTAATTGTTTGTGATCTTTAAATGCGCATCCAATGATTCGCTCTGCAGTATTTTAAAAAGCACATCAGCTGCACCAAGACGCACAACTGGTAACAACTGGATCTTACGCAGGTAAGATCTCAGGTTTAGGGAGGTGGAAGATTGCGTTCTGTTAACTGTTAACTGTTTTCACTCCCTCGCCGGTGTATTCAACAGCAAAACCAAAATGCTCCCACACTGGTGATTAAAAAAAAGTTTTTCCCAATTTCTCCGCTACCGCTGGCCATGCCTGCTTGTTTTTTCTTTTTCTGCATCTATGAGCTGCAGCCAACCTGCCAAAGTGTGATCGGCTGGTCACTGTGAGTGAGCGGAGGCGAGTGGACATTGACATGCAGTGGCGGGCCTGTTGCCTAAAAGGCACGCACGCTCACGTGCAAGTCCAATGCAAAGTTATTGGAACATAAATACCACGGACATTACTGTGCTGTCGGTTATCTGTACGCTGATTGGCTGACACGCGTCCCCGCATCTCCCATCTCTTGCTCTCGTCAGCTATGCACAGAGGAGAGATCGTCAAAATGAGTGGACCTTCCGTAGATTTTGCGTACGCCCGTACATGTATACTGTATGTACATCCACGTCGCGGTTTTCACCATTCGCGGGGGGGTCACAGCCCCCATTAACCGCAGTATGGGGGATTACTGTATACCACTGTATCTGACGTTTTGCATTGCACTTGGTACTGTTGGTGATGTATGGGTTGGATGCAGCTGCTTGATGGAAACCCATTCATGAAGCTCTCTGCACTGTTGTTGAGCTAATCTGAAGGCCACATGAAGTTTGGAGGTCTGTAGTGATTGACTCTGCAGAAAGTTGACGAACTCTTCGTACTATGCGCTTCAGCATCCACTGACCCTGCTAGGTCAGTTTACGTGTCCTACCACTTCATGGCTGAGTTGCTGTTGTTCCCACTTTCATTTCCTTATAATAGAACTGACAGTTGACTGTGGAATATTATACACGCCATTTCACACTGGAAATCAGAAAAATTAATAATTGTACTAGTTACCAACTGTCCTGTCTCAAGTTATTTGAAACAACAAAAAAAAAATACAAGATGGTCTCATATTTGGCATGGGGAGGAGATTCAAAGGCCCATTTCATGGTGCAATAGTCAATATAAATGAAATAACCATCTGTGAGCAAATGTGTCTCAGTCACTTACAGGATTCACATGAGGAAAATACTCTTATTTTCTCTTGAAACACTCCAGTAACGCCACAGAAAAACATATATCACAACCATTTGTGGGTCACCATTGCAGTAGACAGATGAACTCATCTATGTCCAAACATGTCACTGAATGGCACATTCTCTGCAGGTACAGTTGTGGGGAAGTTAAGAAAAATGCCTGGTAGTAGAAGACTGACTCCTTGATATTTTGTGGGACATTTGGATCTTTTCTACATGTTACTGTAGCTTTTGTCTTACTTGACTGTACAGCAACCCCAAAAAGAATGTATCTTTTGGTCTTGTTGATTTAATATGTAGATATATGAATTGGGGAAAAAAGAGTTAAGACTTTTATTTACTGTAAACTGTTCTGATAGAAAAAGAAAAATGTAATGAAGAGCTGAAGTAGTTGAGCTTAATGTGATCACTGCCAAACAGATTACAGCGGCGTTTGCAGAAACTCGGGATGTGAAGTTTTCCCAGTGTGGAACTGGCATCACCACAGAGCACTGCAATTGCTTTCTGATTTTCTACTATCCCTGATCCAGTGGCTTATGTTTGGGTCAGTGTTACTCCATGAACTAGAGCATGTCCTTTTGAAATTGCGGTCAGCAGCTGTCAAGCCGGCAGAGTTCAAAATGTGATGCTGCCAGGGAACATCTGCTGAGCAATACACAGTACTTTAATATCAGGAAGATGGCAAAAAAAAAAAAAAAAAAAAAAAAACTCCTCTTATAACTCAAAGCTTCTTACGCACACTCTTGGTACCTTTAAAATTACATGCAAATGGAGAAAAGGTATAAATCAATGTTGAAGGAGGAGTTAAAGCTTCATGACAAATTACAGGATGTGTAAGCTGCTACTCAGCATTGACAAAGATGTGTAGTGAAGGTAGAATAATGGGTTGGGAGATTAAAAAACATGATTAGGTTTAATGTAGAAAAAATGCTGATTTATGGATAATATCATGCTGACAAGGACTTATTTTCAGTCAGCGATGTGTGTGATGGACATTTATCGTCATCGTAGAGATATTATTTGCAGTTTTTAGCACATCTGTCCACTTTCTGTGTGAGTCTCGCATCAGTGGGATTTATGTGAATCAGATTTGTCAGCCTCTATTTTCATCAGCGTTTGTCCTGCTAACACCCCATTTCAGACTGTCATATATAAATTGTGATGACAGCATAAGTGCCTTGTGGTGGTTGGGTTTATCGTGCTGCACAGCAATATACGTCAAAAGCCCCTTTCTTCTCGTATTTACCATACAGCCGTAATGGCCGATCTAGAGAGGAAAAAAAGAAAGGAAAAAAAAGGCAGATAACACGTTTGTGTTGGATGTTACAACATAAAGATGTTTGCACTTATTTGCGTGGATATTTTGTCACATTGATTGGAATTTCAGGTAAGAGTCTTCACCATAATGATATGAAAAATTTTCATGATATGAAAATTTCTTAAAAATGGGAAACAATAATATGTTATTATTTCCCATTTTGAGATACTGGGCCCTTTTGCTGCCTTAAGATGTCTTTTTTTTCACTAGTGGAAAGAAAAGATCCCGAATACACATTACAAGATTTCCTTTTGTCAGTTACCTGATTTTGCAAAAGGGTTAACATTTAATAAACAAGACTTTGATTACAGATTGAAGATAATTGTCTTAATGTGCGTAACCACCCAAAGTTAGAGTAATCTGGGTATCTCAGAAAATAATGCACACTACGTACTAGAATTCCTTAAGTCATGTTGTGTAGTTCTGCACTTAAGAGAGACTGTTTACATTTTGTTTCACAATCAATCAATCAGTCAATAAAAATCCTGGTTTAAAGCAATGTTTATTTTTAACCTCTGAATTATTCTGGTTCAAAATGTAATACTTTATGATCTGTTACAACCACCTGCTGCAAGGTGTGGAGAAAAAAGAAATATCTAAAAATGTTATCAGAGTAAAAATCTTTGATTTCAAAGATGCCAACAAAATGTAACAAGAATTTCGAATTTGGCTTCATGCGGCATTCAGATTTCTGTTCTCAAAATACCTGCAAACCGGGACATTTTTCTATGGATGATACCTCATTCGCATTGTCATTTATAGCATTTCTTAAAAACTGTGACACACAAAAAAAACAAAAAGACAAAAAGGGAGCGGATTTTTACTTTTGCCTGAACACGGCAGTAAATAAGCCTGTGACACTGCAGCGATCCAGACAACTAACTTGCTCTTCCTGTGCTCTCCTCCTCTTTCTGCCCAGACCACAGACATCTTGAATACTGCTGTACTGACAGGTAAAATGGTAACTGTTCCTGTGAAAACTCTCGCTGTCGAGGCAAATGGCTCAGTGTCAGACGTAACAAACTACACCAGCTGTAGTTCAGCTGAGGAGGAAGTAGTCAAGGTAAGTCACGAAAACCACAGGCTTAATCAGCTCAGAAGAATTCACTGTTTATGCATCCTCTACGACAAAAAACATGTTTTACACTGAAAAAACTAGTAGCTGCAGTAGTTTTTTGTTTCTTAATGGCAGTTTAAATGAAATTCAGGGGTCATTTGCACACAGATATTACTGTGACTCCATCCTGTGACAGAAATGAAAATGATTCAATCTTTTGCATGTCTCCAACACACCCGCTGTTGTTGTACCATCACACTCAGCAGGATCCCTTCTTGTCTGAGCGTGTGTCAGTGTGAGTCAAAGCATTATGAATAAAAGCTGTATCTCGCCATATGGCGTTTGACATTGAGCTTATGATCTCAGCACTCAGTTTGTTACAGTAAGCCCAAAAATATGGCCACTGTGTCATGGATCCATGCACCTTGGACACCAGGAGCAGAAAAAGACAGCAGCGAAAACTGAACCAGAGAAGAAGAAAGAAAGTTTTTTTTTTTCGTTAGCCAGCACATATGTGGCGTACTTTAGAAAGGAGGTTCATCAAACTCTGTGTTAAAATACTAACTCAACAAAAAAAAAAACTAAACACAGAGATGAGAAACTCAATATCTAGTTTCAAATCAGGTATTCAGAGTTAGTTCAGTCAACTCTGAGTATGCTGGGTCTTAGTTAAGCTGTGACTATAAAAAGTCATCATCAGTGGAGCTTCAATAATGTGAGTCAACATGACAAGATGGGAGAGATCCTCCTATTTTTCTTTGTTAGAATAACAGCCTTTATTTCAATGACATAGTGAATTTGCAAAGGAAAGGCCGTACGTGTGCTATTTGTTGACAAGATGAAGATCCTCTGCCTATCTTTGGTCCTCAAAGATTAGGCAGCGGTAAAACTCTGTTTAATCTATGAAGTTCAAATTTAGAAAGTAATCTGCAATTCAAATACATGTCCAACAGGGGTGGGGGCGGGGGTCCGCATGGATCAGCAGCAGGGTCTGACATGCCCCTCTCACACAGCCGCAGATGAAAAGATTTCACAAGATTGGATCTGGCAAAAATGCTTTATGGACAGATGTCTAAATTTAGAAACAGAGAAACGTATATGGAGCGTAAATAAATAGGAAACATATTTTCTCAATTACCCCAGTACAGGAAGCAGAACCAATAAAGTCAGAACTCATCAATACTGCAGCCTTTATTATTTTGCTCTCAGGCTTGTGTAATACAGTACCTTTTTTTTCCACTCACATTTCCTGTCGATTTCTCATTATTATTTCTTTTTATAATGCATGTTAGTGAAACTTTAATCAAAGCTCATGTGCATTTTGATTTTTAATAGCCATTTGAATCCAACCAATGCCTTTTTTGCTGTATTTTCCTGTTGCTTCATGTAGCCTTAGCTCTTTATATACCTTTGTCACTTAACAGCCCCCTTTAACTTGTTTTTATTGTATTGTTGTAAAAACAACTTGGAATACTCCTTTTAGACGCATTACTCTCCACAAGCTAATTACAGTTTTGGAATTATCATACGATGGTATTTATAATTTGTTTGCTGTGGACTTCTTTTTTCTGTCTTGTCTTTTCCTATCCATGGCCTTGAACATCAGCCCTGCATTACTTTTAAAATGTTGATTCTGAGCTGTGTTTAATATTAACTTTGAGAACAAGTTGCACAAATACAATGCTCATACACACTCACACATTCTGAGCACGTTTCATCTGTCTGCTCACAAATTTTAATACTGAGCAGAAAATACTGGAGGATAGCAGAAGCTGGGACTGGAAGATAAAAGATTAAAATTGATCTAACATGGCAGCAAAATGGGCAGCTATGATGTAAACTTTATCTGTTTGAGTGAAACATCAAAAACTACAGATGTTGATACCAAAAGATGCAAAATTCTCAGTGTTCAGTAATGTACCAGAAAATGGTAATTACAAGATGAAGAATTAATTTTAATGCACTAAATAATAATAGAATTATCTCATTAATATTATTAACAATAAAAAAAATACTACTACTAATAATAATAGACCAGCTGTGGCTCATCCGTCAAGGGGCCCAATGAGCGCGACAGCTACAGTGGAGCTCTAAAATTTCTCGTTTTAGATGTTACGACCAAAAACATTTGAAATCAGAGATAGATAGATAAACAGATTAGATCAGAATAAATGTAAGGTAATATTATAATATATAACAACTGTGTTTTGTCTCAAAATTTTCAAATACACTGCCAAAAAAAAAAAAAAAACCACCTGGAGACTAAGGCCCCGATTGTACCCTTCACCTTACCCGTAACCACGAGCCACTACCCTCGAATTGCGTGTATAGTAACCTCCGCTAACCTCCAATGCCATCTTCCGCCCACTATAGCCGCTACACATTTTGCAGACTCTCTTACTCACTTTGTAGGTGTGGCAATGGACGTGTCTTTTGCCCTATCCTCAAACTCGGTATCTTGCCATTGCAGGTTAAGGAAAAGCATTTCTGGTGGTCCGATCGCCCGCAAACCATGACGACTCATACAAGAGCACAACCCAGTGGTGTCAGTGCATATCCACATGGTCACACGTGGACGTGAACAAACGGCTCTACCTCTCGAATTAACTCTTGTATAAAACGCGTGATTTGGCCTCAGTTGAACCCCTCAGGAAATGGCAGAGATTGTCTTAAATCGGCTTGCTCGCCAGTTAAACCATAGACGACCAGAGCGTGTTTACTGGGTGGATGCTCTATGACGGGTTTGGGAAAGCGGTTTGCGGGTAGCGCAACCTGCTCTTAAAGGCAATGGCTGCTGACGCACTGATTGGTTAACAGGTGGAACCCCCTAACCATGCAGTATTGATGCATAATGTAGCAGGTAGCGCAGGTGGGATAGCGGATATAGCAATGTGGAAGATTGCATTTCTTTCGGGGGAACACCCCTCCCGTCACACATTATCCCTAAATAGCGGCTTTAGCAGATCTGGCCGAAGATTGGGCCGTAAGTAAATAGGTAAAGTAGTTTGGAAAAGTACTGCAGTGGTGATGTTTTAGGCGGCAACAAATTATTGAAAACTAACTAGTAGCTTCTCATTGTTTAATCCATGATGTCAATGACACATCCTGTGGTTGTGGAAAAGCTGTTTATTTAGCAAATTGTTAGCAAGCATCAACCAAGAAAAACCACAAGTGAAATTGTTGTAAGTACTAAAACTGGGTTGAAAATTGCCCCAGATATTATTTAAACTTTTATTGTGGTGATTCATCCTATTATAGTACAAAATCTGCTCAGAAGAAAAAGAGCAATTATGATCAGAAATCACTAAATCTAACCAAAGAAAATCAAAATTAGATACCGTAGCAATGTTTAAAGATGAAAGTAAGAGCATCTCCACACATACAAATTGAAGACAATTTGGTTGGGTCGAAACTAATGTGCAGTCTTTAGAAAACTGCACATCTGTGAGGCTGACAAAAATAAAAACAAACAGAAAAAGCTTTCAATTTGCTAGGAAGAAAGTTGCTTCAGACAGCATGACAAAGTCCAGATTTATCTTGTTTTGGAGGATACATTGGCGAAGAGGGTAAAGTTGAAGACCGAACAGCAGATGAAGCAAGCATCATGCCCAGTGTCTGCTGTGCAAGCCTGCGGGGGGGTCAGGTCGAGGCTCAATGCATTAATAGATGGTGCAAATGGATGGACTACCTTATATATTCGAATATCAACAGCTTTGACCGTTTCATTTGTTTTGTGTGGCCAGATGTTTCAGTGCAGATGTGTTTATGAATGTCAGCCAGATTATTTTTGTCCTCGGGGGAAAAAAAAGAAAAAAAACCCCACAGGAGTTCAAGATGACTGTACTTGGAAATCATTTCTCCCTTTGCTTTTTTCTTCACTTCTTTTTATCCCCCTTTTCCATTCCTCTTTCTGCTGCTACACTCTTCTCCACTCTAGTGCTCTCCAATTACCCTGGTGGAGTCAATGGTTTGTTAAGATAAGTGAGGTGGCAGTGGAGATAGGCCTCCAGTCTGAAATAAAACACACCAACTGCTGTGTCTTACCTCGTTGCTCTCCCTGGTGGGGGCTGCAACTCTCCCACCTTCAGTACAGCACAACAGGAACGACCATTAAGCAGGACTAATTTGCATATAGTAACAGTTGTGAATTTACATGATATGAAGTCAAACACACTGAGATTCCCCTGGCCACACAATGAACAAAGTGTGAAATTTGATCAGATTAAAGGGATTTTGCATGTGTTTTTCGATCTTGAGTATGAATTGGCGTCTCATTGCTGCTTGTCAGTCATCCATACAAAACTCTCTCTATACCTTTAAATTGATCTTCACATGGAAAAATTACAATACTGAACTACTACAATATACTGAATGCAGATGCCTATACAGTCCAACTCCATTTTTTGTCAAGTGTGCTAGGTGCATTTAATAAGAATATATATATAATATCAAAATCAAATGTTCCACCTTTTCCATTTTGTCATTGGTCTTTTCAGGTGTCAGAGCGCTGCGACTACGTTTATGTAAATGGGAAGGAGATAAAAGGGAAAAGCAGGGTGATGTTCAACTTTACTTACGGTCCCCTGAGCGCACAGCTTGAGATGAGTGTATGGATGCCCCGCCTGCCCTTGCTCATTGATGTGGCTGACCCCGAGCTTAGCCAGATCAAAGGTTGGAGGGTCCCTGTGACTACCGGGATCCGCAGGTAAGGCCTAACCAGCTGTTGTAATGTTGTTAGCACCTTGATCATGATGGTGCCCCAAGAGAAAGGTTTTGAGTTGGTCCTAAAGATTGAAGCAGACCGGTAACTTATTGTCATCAATACGAGTGTGGGATTCTGTAAGCACGAGTGAACTGACTACTGACCAAATGCTCTCAGAACTTAAAATTAGTTCGACCAAATATCCTTTGACAAAAGCTTGAGCTCACTTTTAGCTTGCTGTATCAAAAGATTTTGATGAAGATTTTAATGAAGGGACAATGTCTATTTAAGACTGCAAGATTTTAGCAGACATGTTGTCTTGTTGATGGTGCTTGTGACAGGTTTTGAAGGTGAGTTTCTAAGAGTCCGCTCTTATACTGTGTTCTGTCAAGATGGCGTTGACGTGCACAAATGACCATATGTTAACCAGAGACGGCTTCAACATCCCCGGGCTCGGAGGCATCTGGGCTGGATCGTGACAATGGAAACATGAACTTTTGTCAATGGAATCACTTTTCTGGGTCTTTTTAGGAGGAAATTGGCAACATATGCTCCAGATTCAAAACAATAAGGGCTCATACTGTTGTCAACAAGTCCAAAGACCAGGATCTGTGATGGCATTGGGTTGTATTGATGTCCTTGGCAAAGACCTATTTCTCTTCTAAGATGGCAACCTCAATTTATACAAGTCTACTGCTATTTAGGGCATAGTGCAAATTATACAATGACAATTGGGGGGGTCAACATTTTCTAGAGATGACAAAAATGACAATTTTTGTCATCTTTAGGGGGGTCGAAGATGACAAAAATGACAATTTGTACCTTCTTTAGGGGGGTCGAAGTTGTAATTGGGGGGGTCAAACCCCCCCAAACCCCCCCGTAATTCGCACTATGATTTAGGGTTATATATTGTAATATTAAAAATTGCATTTTGAGGTCTAAATTGCTGTGTCATGAGTCCATGACTTCTGGTCTCGATTCCTGTCTGTCTGAAGGCCATGATTTGTTATTGTTCTCCTCCATCAAGTAGCTAAGTTTTGACGCGTAGGACGGTTTTGCTCAAGGTCTCCTTGTTTTCCACTGATGTTTAAGACGAACTGTACGCCTTTTGCCACTTGTCATTCTGAACGAGCCCGCATTCTGTAATGACCTCTCTGAATTTGCATGCGGACTTGGACCTCAGTCGTATTACAGCCTATTGTTTAACAGCCAACTGCCTCACCAGAACACAATTAGAGTACAATTTGAGTGTATGCTTATGAGTAAGATATGCCCAAATATAAACACATTATATATGCTGCTTTTGAGAACAGTGAGGATTGATGCTTTTTTTTTTAAAACAATACGGTACAGAACCTACAATTTTCACATTTTATGAAAGCGTGGCTGAAGAAGAAGATACAGGTACTGGACTTGTCTGTGTGGTTCTTACTGTCCCCAGTAGAAATTGTGTAGAGAATTCTGAAATTAATTGTGTGATGGTAACGACCCTGTGCACAGTCCGCATTATACTACCTGATAAAGGTTTCTCAGAGTAATCCCTTGTCCCTTTGATTATATGAGCTTATTGATGAATGACAGTTCTATGACAGTGTAGTAAACTGGTCCATGGTATTATACATTGTAGAATGAAAAATATGAAACTCCTTTACAATTTTTCTTTTTGTGGAAAAATTGTTTTGAAACTGATAAATGACTTTCTCACAAACTTGTTCAAAAATGAAAATCTCTGCTCTGCTTTGCCCCTCCAAAACTCAGTCTTTCATGGATACTGCTTTTGAATCATCATTTCAATCAACTTTTGACATAACCTTTTTGAAATAACATTATTGTTTTTCCTGTTCCACTCTCTTCTCCAGTACCAAAAATCCCCAGTACCAACTTTTTTGACACATGTTGAAGGCGTGAGAGGCTAAAATGTATATATATTAACAAATGAAATAAAGTGGATGAGGAAAAAAATAGTAGTATCTTGAGTTTTGCTACATGCAATGGTATAAAAGGTATAAAACAAATGAAATGTAAGAACCACTGATTTTTTTTTTATTTATTCTTTTTGTACTTTTCATACTGTCCAAACTTTTTCTGCTTTGAGGTTGTATACATATCTTTTCACTGAGAGTTCTTTTTGAAGGCTTGGTTCAAACATCAAGCAAGCTAAATTCAGAGACTCGTTGACTATAATGCAAAATGTCTCCAATGAGGAAAGTTCTGCTAAAGTGAATCATGTAAATCCTGATGCCATGAGAGCCCTTACTTTTCCCACAAAAATCAAATTTCCCTTTCTGGGGTTGTTCAAGCATAACACCTTTATCACTCTTTCAAAGAAGTTTTAACATGCAAATATACTGGAAAAGTGAGCAGCTTCCATGAGCTGTACTAACTGTTTCACATGACTGCGTAAAGTCAATCAGCAACAGCACTGTTTAGTACATTAGTGGGCAGGCGAGCGTAGACGCTACAAAATTGCCCTGGAGATAGAGGTTAGTGGGATTTTATTCAATATGTACAGTAAAGTTGTTATTTTCTCACTCAATACTAACTGATAATGGACAGCTGATGGCAAGTCACTTCCCCAGTAATTCAATATCCAGCTCCAGATAAAAATGAATAGTAGGTCAGAAATGTAAAATATCAATAGTAAATACACTGAAAAAGAAATACCCTTTTTTTAAAGAGTTCATCTTAAAGGTGGAGTAGGTGTTGTTTGAAAAACGGTTCCAGCAATCCAACTCAAGTGAGATTTTGAAAATATACACTCCCTCCCTCCTCCCAAAGGCTCCGCCTCCTCCTCTTCAGCTCACCCCTCGAAACCACGCCTTCACATGATTCACGACTGCATGAACCATAGCGAGAGAGGGAGGGAGGGGTGATATTTGATGGACGTATTAGGCAGCCAATCAAAATAGTGATGATCACTTTTTTGATTGGTCAGAGTTTTTCTCTGATTATACCTTCTAGACTGGACCAAAATGTTTAGTTTTTTTTGCAAACATTTTATTTCAGTGGGTGCAATGGAAATGTGAAAAGGTTTTCAGGCAATATTGTAAAAAGTGTTGCAAAAAAACAACACCCACCCCACCTTTAACTGTTTGTTAAGGTAGATTGAAATAAACTCTAAGTAATTTTCATATAAAAATACAGTGGCTGAAAGCTTTTTCTGCCACTAGGGGAGCTTTTATAACGTTCCATTGTTTCTTTAATTAAAACGTAATAATATTACTCAGAGTTAATAATATTTGCTCAGGATGATGCCCTGGGTCTCTGAAACGTGCCTAGAGACAATTTGTATTATAATGGATACAATACAGATAAAGCTGAATTGAACTGAATTGGTTATTGATGTGATGCTGATTAGTAACCTGGCAAATCCAAAAAAGTAAAAAACATACATGCACACACGGGTATATGTGTGTGTGTGT
This sequence comes from Hirundichthys speculiger, assembly GCA_018398805.1. Lineage (NCBI taxonomy): Eukaryota > Metazoa > Chordata > Actinopteri > Beloniformes > Exocoetidae > Hirundichthys > Hirundichthys speculiger. Next base: position 551 of record JAGFBZ010001268.1, on the reverse strand, counting down.
GCATGTACAAATGAAAAAGTAAAGTAACCATAGCAAACATGCAATAAAATAAAATAAAACAAACTCAAACATGCATAGACACATATACAAAGTTAACTTTGTATATTATTATTACATCAAACTTTTCAAAATTTTCAAGATCTTAAGCAAATTACTGCTACTGTGCTTTTGTAGTCAATTTAAATAGAACAAAGAAAAAAAATCAAACCAATGAACATATACAAGCTGAAAAATAAGCACTCTTTCTTCTGTGCAGGTGTTCATGAGTTGGACGACAGAGTTTAGCAAAGAGCTACTTTTGGTGTTTGGTGTCAAGTCACACTGATTTAATTCAAGCAGCGTTCCCATCACATGTTAAGCTCTGACCTCAGGCTATATAATAATGATGTTTATTTGGACTGTAACTCTAGACTGGAGCTTTCCGCCTGCAGTGTAAAAACATTTCCAACAACCCCCCCCAGCGCACAGGAGTTGCAGCATGTGGCACTAGAGCTTTGCGTATGATAATTATATGATCATTGCTGAGGGGTTCACAGCTTAACCTCCATCAC